>JAUMHR010000047.1:11056885-11072983 GCA_032361145.1 Enteromius fasciolatus | reverse complement strand
CATCCAGGGCACGAAGTTCCCGTTTCACCACATCCCAAAGATGCTCTATTGGGTTGAGATCTGGTGACTGTGGGGGCTATTTCAGTACAGTGAACTCATTGTCATGTTCAAGAAACCAATGTGAAATGATTTGAGCTTTGTGACATTATCCTGCTGGAAGTAGCCATCAGAGGATGGGTATATGGTGGTCATAAAGGGATGGACATGGTCAGGAGAAAAATGCTCAGGTAGCCCGTGGCATTTAAACGATGCCCAATTGGCACTAAGGGGCCTAAAGTGTGCCAAGAAAACATCCTCCACACCATTACACCACCACCACTGGCCTGCACAATGGTAACAAGGCATGATGGATCCATGTTCTCATTCTGACTCCATCTGAATGTCTCAACAGAAATTGAGACTCACCAGACCAGGCAACAATTTTGGTGAGCTCGTGCAAATTGTAGCCTCTTTTTTTTTTTTAAATTTGTAGTGGAGATGAGTGGTACCCTGTGGGGTCTTATGCTGTTGTAGCCTATCCGCCTCAAGGTTGTACGTGTTGTGGCTTCACAAATGCTTTGCTGTAACAAGTGGTTATTTCAGTCAAAGTTGCTCTTCTATCAGCTTGAATCAGTCGACTCACTCTCCTCGGACCTCAAGCATCAACAAGGCATTTTTTCACCCACAGGACTGCCTCATACAGGATGTTTTTCCCTTTTCACACCATTCTTTGTAAACCCTAGAAATGGTTGTGCGTGAAAATCCTAGTAACTGAGCAGATTGTGAAATACTCAGATTGGCCCGTCTGGCACCAACAACCATGCCACGCTTAAACTTGCTTAAATCACCTTTCTTTCCCATTCTGACATTCAGTTTGGAGTTCAGGAGGTTGTCTTGACCAGGACCACACCCCTAAGTGCATTGAAGCAACTGCCATGTGATTGGTTGAATCCGGTTTTCGGCGATTTTCTGGAAAGCCCGTGACCCCGCCCAGTGCGCGCTTTGTGCTGCGAGGAGCATTGACGCCATCTTCTTGCGATTTTTTTTTTTTGTGGCGAGCTACTTTTGTATATAAAACAACTCCGCGAAAGGGCTCTTTTAAAACGCCGAGTTTCAGAGATCCGCGTAAATGAAATGGTTAATGCGAGTTGGAGTTAAAGGCGCCCTGGTGTCTTCCACAAACAAACACGGTCGGATCTCCGGTTGCGCCGCTCTCCCCTCGCAGCTCAGAGCCCGCCCACATATGGAATTCATATGATGTCATCTGTAGCCAGTCAGCGCCGAGAAAACAGGACACTATGCGTGTTATTGGTCAAGGGCAATGTCATTCGTTCTATTCAGGAAGGCCAGGGAGGGGGACGAGCGGAGAAAATCGCCATTTTGAAAGCGTAACAAAATGAACGATATCGACGCTGAAATAATACCCTAGCTCCAGAACTGGTTGAAATGTAGCCCGTCTTTATGTCCGTTTATAACCTCACACGTCCCGAGAGTTAAAACCTGAAGATGATTTGACTGGCGTAGTAGGCAATCCTGTGCGATACAACGGCTCGATTTTACTATCTCTTTAGTTTCGTGTTCCTCTCAACTGTACAAATTCGTTGGTCGGCACGTCACATCGCAGTTTCTGCTTTGTCTTGCTGTGTTTCTCCACTCTGCGTTGCATAGCTCTTCAACTGCTAGTGGTTGGTTTTATAGCACAGACTGCGCATGCGCAGGAGGATGCGGTTTAGATCCAGTTTAGTATGGGGGAGGGTGTTTGTATGTATGGTGAGTTGCTCGAATGAAGCCGTCTGGTTGAAGAGCAACATTTGGAGACCGTGCAACAATATGATAGTAATGTATATGCACATATATAGTATATGTGCATTTTATCTCAAACTGAACTTCAGAGCCTAGCTTTGAAGAGATCCCAGCAAATGGGGGGAGAAGAACAACCAAAAAAGGAAAAAAAAAGAGTGGGTTTCTCTGGAAATATTACGTTTTCATTACACTGCAGATGTTTGTGTTTATACGTGTGGTCATCCCACTCCAGTTACCTTGAGCAGAAAAAAATCACTGCACTTGTATTAAGGGTTACATAACAGATTTTGGGCCTCACAAGTAGGTGTTCGTATTTAACCGTAGTAGGCAAAGACTTGTGTGGGCTGCCTTCTGCTTTGTTTTCACTCAATTCTTGTGTACAACTCTTATTATTTCATAAACGTTTTGACATTTGGATACTTATAATGGGGAAGGGATTCCATAAAAAAGGATGCACATGTAGGGCTGATGATAAGACTAAATACGATAATATTATTTTACCACGAGCACATGCATATAGAAATGTAAATTCTTATTTTGTCATTCCAAAACACCCAGATAATGAAACATTTATTACTATTTTATAACACTAGAAAACAATTTTATGTACTTCGGACAGAATTTGGGATCATTTGTGCTAGGACATGAATGTCACCTCAAATCATGCGGCTGGCATTAGGTTTTAGTTAAGTGCATCAACTTCTTTAGAATACAATGAAGTGAAGTTATGAATGTCCTATTTATTGGGTGTTATAAGTAATTGATGGTTCTTCGTAGTGATTGGTCATCGTGATACCTTTTTAATGTGATTGAGCTCACAATTTTATGTTTAAATATACCCGATGAAGGACAAGAGGCCGAAACTTGCTCAATTAAAAGTTTTTTTTAATACTTTAACCTTTTTTTTTTCTTGAAAATTCAGTGTAAACACACTACTCTGGTTATTTATACTACACTATGACAAGTAACATTACTTGAAATGGGGCACCCTACAATCTTATGGTGCTAGTAGTTCGGTTTGCTCTGGCGCATTTATGTAAAACCTAATTCAGTACGAAAGTCCTAGTGTTGAAGCTTTCTCGTAAGTGACTCGCCTTAATCTTAATCATAGTATTTTTTTATCCATTAGGCTATTTTATTCTTTTCTTTAAGCATTATTTGTGAACCTGAACCACAAAATCTGTCATAAGTATCACAGATATGTTTGTAGCAATAGCTGAAAACACATTGGGTCAAAATGACTAATTTTTCTTTTATGCCAAACATCATTAGGGTATTAAGTAAAGATCACTTTCCATTAAGACATTTAGTCACATTCCTACCGTAAACATTTCAAAACTTTATTTTATTTTTCATTAGTAATATTATTTTCTTTTTCGCACCCTCAAGAGTTAAGATTTTCATATTTTATCTTGGCCAAATATTGTCAAACCATATAATAATGGAAAGCTTATTTTGTCAGCTTTTAGATTATGTTTACATCTCAGTTTAAAAAAACGGTACCATTGTGACTGATTTTGTGCTCAGGGCGACATATTTTAACTACAACGATTAAGTTAGCCGACCACTATGATTGCTGCACTGGTTACAAAATACTTATTTGCATGATAGTTTTAGTAACACGCATGCGCAACAGAGTTGACTTAAATAAATACAATTTTTACTGTGATAATAATTGCAATAAACTATTTAATCACAATATATGACATTACAACACAAATTCAGCTCCGTGTCCCCACAATATTGTCCTATCCTAACAAACCATACATCAATGGAAAGCTCATTTATTAAGCATTCAGATGTATAAATCTTATGACACTCATGACTGGTTTTGCGGCCCGGGCAGGGTCACATTTCTCCACAGCGGGCTGCAGTCAAGCTCCTATGTTTGGACTGTTTGCTCGCCGCGGATGAACTCTCTCTCTCCGCCCCTGAGGTTCTGCGCCGGGAAACCCCGCGGAACAGAGGCGGAGCGCGCAGTGACAGAGAGCCGGGGGTGAGCGGGGGGAGGCGGAGCCACGGCACTTCTGCCAGGGCCGCCATTTTTGCACAGGGAAAAGAGACAGGATTGAAGGGATCCAGTTTCTAACTGTCGGCATAGATATGGACAAAAATATCGGGTTTTAACAGTCTCTAAGTGTACGCTTGGATCAGAGCAGCACGAAGCGAAATACAAGTGCGGAACGGCGCGATTTGTAAAGCTTTGTTACACATCCGCAGTGGAGAGCGAAGTATTGTTTTGGTTGTGTGGTAGATCAGGCGGCGGGGTCTCACCCGAGTCCCCCGTGTCTTTATTCACAGTTATTACAGTGGACATCAACGGTAAGTACCTGGTGTAATCCTACAGCTATCTGTTTGTTTATTAGAGGGGGTTGTATGATGCTAGTGGCTAAGTGACTTGCTGAAGAGGGTCCCATCCTAGATGCCGAAACTGTGAGCTTGTGTTATTAGTTTGTTCAAATTAGACGTTGCTGTACATTTGTCAGCCCTCCTTTTGAGTTATAAATCCCACCTGGCTTGTTGTAAAGAGGGCAATCCGAGCAGTGTGTGTCTGCGTGTGACTTAATTTAGCAGCTAAGGTGGCTAGCTAGCTCACACCCACCTTTTAATGCCTCACAAAAGGCAAGATCTCAAAGTGTAACGCTGTTTTACTGTGGCAGCGACCAGAAAAGCTGTACACGAGAGTAGCGGAAACTCGTTGTCGTTTCTCTTGCGTTGTTGGAGAGCTGCTAGCTACACACCAGCAGTCACTGGAGAAATGCTAGCGAGTTAGCCAGCCAACCAAGAAAGAAACAGCTCGAGACTTCAATAATCTCTTTACGTGCTGGGATGTGCAACGAAAACTGCTTAAGAGCGTTTCCATTTCGGTCAAGTCGTGGTCACGTCCCACGATAACGTTACCGTGCGTTTCTCCCGCCACTTATCTGCGACTCTTGATGTCGATATGCACATGTGTACAACTATTTACACGTGTTTTTGATCTGCTTTTTAGAGAATGAGAGGTGTGAAATGTTTTAAAATGGCACGTTGTGCCCTGACAGAGCCTGCAACAACGGGGCTTTTGTTTACACCTCTCAACTCCGGCTAACCGGTCACTGGGTCCACTCTTACCCCGTACCCTGCCCACAAATACACTTTAAAGCATATTGACTGACATTGGTTCAAAGTATTAAGACCCTCTACAAACACGATGTACGTGTAGTCTTTTGTTTATGGACTTGCTCTAATCGCTGCAGAGAATATGTCTGACTGACTTAGTAGTGCTTAGCATGATATACATGCAGATTTAGCGTAGAGGACATATAATGAGCGCTTATTTAGTGTGTTTTGTGTGGTTGTGTGCTGATAATGAGTGCTGCAGGCGTGGGGGAGGGGTTCGGGCTCGGTTCATGTAGTCAGATCTGCTTTAGCTTCTCCTCAAAGTGGACCAGAACCGCGCTGCTTTACCAGCGAACTGCGCAGTTGTGCCGTTTATACTCAATAAGCCGTCATTTGACGCGTTTGTCGTTTTAGAGCGACTTGGGTTCGATGTTTATCACTGGAAATGTGATTTATGCCTCCATGTAAGGAAATTAAACGCTCCAGCGTATCATGTCGATGCGCATTAGCATAGCAAGCTAAGCAGTTAGCTTCACGGACGAGCCGTTTTGCGAGGATGTTGTTGAATTAGTCGCGGTTAGTTAAGCTCTGCAGACGCGCTGATAGACCATTCAGTGATTTAAACGCAGAAAGGAAGTCGTTAAAACGCACTTTCCCTATAGATGATCGTGTGCATTGTGAGGTAAGCTGAGGTTGGCTAGTCGTCGTCGGTAAGAATAGCTAGCTACGCAGAAACGACGCAAACACTTTGTTCCAGCACAAAAACAGCGCATTTGACAAATAGATACTTAAGCGTATGTGAAAAGGCGGGTTTCTTGTTATCTTGGCCGTTTTCTGTCAAATTTCAGCGAGTCTTCGAGCGCAGTATTTCCTCTCTGGTGCTTAGTGAAAATGGCGGATGAGTTGATGTTGTGGTAATGAAAGCCTCCACACCCCTAGCTCAGCTCACACACACTGCAGCGCCAACACACTCACCCACGGGCAAGTGCACAACACACACCAGAAAAACACAGTGCTGTGTTTCACCAAATATGATTATAGCCTGCGTTCACTGAACGCTTTAGCACATAAACCAAAGCATATGAGTGTGTTAGATATGCACCCTTGTTGCTAAACCTACACGACACTCAAATCCCAGCTCACTGGTGAAGCAAAGTATAATAAACGACCAGTCACAAGCAGTTGATGTCCTTACCGTGTTAAACAATATATTTCTTTCTTCAAATGGTGGTTTTCATAGGTTCGTTTACTACAGGTGA
The DNA here is from genome assembly GCA_032361145.1 of Enteromius fasciolatus. Taxonomy (NCBI): domain Eukaryota; kingdom Metazoa; phylum Chordata; class Actinopteri; order Cypriniformes; family Cyprinidae; genus Enteromius; species Enteromius fasciolatus. Next base: position 11,066,843 of record JAUMHR010000047.1, on the reverse strand, counting down.
AGCGTGTTTAACACGAGACAGATACTGGCAAGATGTCTAAAAGTATAAACATGCAGGGGATTTATTACTCACACACTCATCTTTGTGTTTCAAAGTAGCACAAACTCAAGTAGCTCAATTTGCTCAAACAGCTGATCTTGTTTCTCTCTTGTATTACAGCAGGATATAGTACATTCTTGGCCCGGTCGGTTTGTGATAGATGTAGCGATTCATTGAGTAGAGGTTTTTGCTATTCTATGGTATGTAAGTGGTGGCACACAAGTGCTTGCCATGTTGTAGCGATAAAGAAAATATAAGAAAGTAAACCTTTACATGAGTTCTGTTGCATGGCTAATTGAGCTTGGATATTGAAATAACATGAGGCAGTTATGTTTTTAATGAATTTAAGACATTAAGATATCTTAAAAAAAAAACTACATACACACACAATTCATACAGCGAAGACTTTTTACATTTGATTTCTGTATTTTTACATAATGCTCTTGAATAGATCAGATCTACTGTATCTGAAAACTTTAATGCTATATATATATATTATTGTTATTCAAACATTTGTTCTAATTTGTAATAAAGATGAAATAAAATTACTTCATTTTGAAGTAAAATTACTCATATTGCAAGTTTCATCAAACCACCACCCCCTGGAAATTCTTTTGTGACTTAGTTTACTTTACTGGAAATTCATGACTATGAAAGGCATGGTTGTGTCGTACCAGAAACCTAGATGTGTGCATTGCCTCACCTCCAGAATTAACAGGAAACGAGATGTTTCTTGAGTTCATGCACAACCATCGACTTCTTAAAACTACTCGGCAGCAACCGTTTTGGTTTAACAGCCACACTGAGCTGTACGACTTTATTTGAGGATGCCGTTGAGTTTACTGCAGTGTAGAAAAGAACGTAACCCACACGGCTGTGTCATATTTCTCTCATGATTACTGCTCCCTCCCTCTGGTCAGCGGGGAGTTTACAGGTCCAGAAGAATGTGGTTATTCATCAGAGCGGTTTGATGGGGTAAACACGGGCCCTAATGCGTAATGAATAGACGATGATGCTGCAAAAAGGTAATCTTGATCTTGGATAGGAAGCAGGCGAGCGACTGCTCATGCGTGAACTGATAGCACATCATCAGGGGCTTCGGTTATCCAGCGGGTCAAGCCATCACGCTGCATACGAATGCTGATGTTTGCCTTTTATCACTCACTTTTAATGTGCTGCCTGATGCATATGTTGTTAGAGCTTTTGGGGGCAGGTGGAATAGCTTATAGGGTCAAGCTGTGAGATAACAGCTGTGACTCGATTGTTTCTCCTTTGACATTGACAAAGACCCTCCCCTCACCCTTATGAGCTCTCCTTTCACCTCACGTCCACTGGTCATAGCAGATGCACGGCTGTGGAAAGTTTGCTGAAGTGCACCCATATAACATGTGGGCCTCATCTTGGGTAAAATACATTAAAATGAATGTTTTCACCATTACTTGCTGCTTGCAGCGTTGTTCCCATAACTTTAGTTATATGTTTAGAAAGGCTTTACATAAAAAAAACAAAGGCATTGTTCCAATGGCTTTCTGAATATGCCAAATTGTGCATATTTCTTGCAGAAGCCAGTACGTGCTACATTTTTTTTCTTAGCCAAACTGTGATATCGGCCTCTGTGGTGCAAACTTTGGCAGCCACTGGTGAGAATCGCATGCTTTGGACCTTTTTCCTTCAGGACAGCGCCATGGCAGAGATTCAAGATGCCCGTTAAGAACAGATTAGCCTTCAATTGTATATAAAAAAAGCTGATTTGCTCTACAAATACCGTATTTTTTTGTCGGACTGAGGCATGGAAAAGCTTGCGCCTGTGCTTGCCTGCAGATAAGGAGAGGAGCAGACCGTGTACAGTGCAGGCTGTGGCTTTCTGACAGGCGTTTCCTGTAGGTGGAGGTCCAATCGTTGGCATGTAGTGGTGCTACGTCACAATGAGGCTGTGCAGCTGTGCGAAGAGGATGAAACATCAGCCTACGCACATCAACGCACAGCTCACATATCCGACAGCGACACTAGAGGGAAGTGATCCACTCCGAGAGCGCAGCAGTCGGCTGCGCAAACCTAGTTTGTTTTTAAATGATAAACGTAGTGCGCTTCAACCGCGCTGACGGAAACACGGTGGATGAACTTGAAGAGTTCAGGATGAACACTCAACTGTGTCTTGTTTTGCATAACGTGTCATATTTAAGTCAGGCGTGCATGGAAAGGTGAAGCTTGTGTGTGACGACTGATATAAAAAGTAAAGTACCAGGGTGCAATAAAGTTATTATTTTAGTAGATATTGACGTGCAATTCCGATCAGCTGCATTCACCATCCTGTCTTATTCTTTGTCAGGTTGTCATGTCACACTCTCGTTCTAGCCTCACTGCGCATGGCTGACTCGACGCTGTATGTGCGTGTGAGGCCATGGGCAGTGTCTGTTTGTTCTCTGTGTTGACAGAGGGGTGGATAAGTAAAGTACCCCCCTTCAGGAGAGACGGAGGTTATAAAGGGAGAGAGTACAATCGCAGTCTCAGGTGACGCATCTATGCGCACACAGGGGCACACACACAAATGGTAAAAACTTCCAAAACGCACTCCAAAGCCTGTTTGCTCGACTCTTAAATGTACAAGATGGCATGGTTTTATATTTATCGAGTTGAGGTGTGGTGAAGTGCGTATGCTGGTTCCACTGGGAGGCGTAAGGTCACGTGAGAGATGTGCAGGGAAGAGCCGTGGGCTCAGGTAACCTGTTTTTGTTTGCTGGCTGTAACCGAGCTCTCTCAACGGGCCCTACCTATAAGACAGGTGTCCCATAGAGCAGACAGGCGAGAGTGCAGCACCTTCATCCTACTCGTTTATATATGTGCGAATGTTATTGTGGGGTGTTTGTGATGTAATGGTGTGAGCCAGGGGTGAAATCGATCATGTAGCTGTGCCATAGTGAAGTCTGAGTGGCCCAGAGTGTCGTTTTCGCCCATGGCGTTATTGCGGCTGTTCGGTTTGACCCCAGCACGTCCATACGTATATTTACACTCTGATCCTCCAAAGCAAGATTTGTATTTGTTTGCCTTATGGTTTTAGGGCTGTGCTTAGGCAGATATCTGAACAAACTGCTAACCTAAATGATAAAGCAGTCTGTGTTCTGCAATTACCTTGCTGTGAAAAATTCATCTGTGCATTTTGTTTAAAGGTTTTTTTACCTTGTTAGTCACAGGCCATATTTAGGGACCAGAATATAATTTTTCACTGGGCCACCCAAAAACACTTTTGCAGCCACATAGCAAATAAATCCATGTACTGGGCAATAAATCAATAATGATTATTATCGCTGTATAATTTTTCTTGGTAAAAGGATCAGTAAATTGGATAAATGTATCATAATGTGTATGTGCAAGATGCTTAATGCTAGTGCTAAAAAGTGCGGTGAGATTAATTGTGAAGCACTTGAATTCAGTGAATAACGCAAATGGTTTTTTAAAGCCTGATCAAAGCACTGACGAACAGGAGAAACACTGTGTGCACCTTCTACAGTCCCAAGACTTTACCATAGATTTACTGTAGTAGCTGCACTGTGGTGTTGTGAAAGAAATGTGGGTATTTGTATCAAATTTCACTATTTTATCAATTGAATAGAATTATTACAGTATTTTCTTATTATAAAGCTAAAGCATGTTTGCATTTATACTAAATGTCTTTTTAGACTTTCATATATATATACCTAAAAACATATTTTTACCATGGTATTGAGGTGCTGTATAACTGTGATCATCATGAGTTAAATGCGTGCTATTATGAAAAACCAATGATAGAAAAATAAATTAAATAAAAAAACTCGCCATATAAAAGTGAGATATTACAAAAAACGGATATTACTGGTTTCAATCATGAACAAAAATTTCCCTCTGCGTTGTATCTCAAGCTGCAACTACTTTCATTTGAGACAAAGTAGTAATATGAAGCAAGAAATCAGTTTCTTGATTTAAAAAAAATATATATATCAGTCATTATATATATATATATATTTTTTTTTTTTTATTATTTAATTATTTATTTTATTTAATTATTATTATTATTATTATTATTATATTTTTAAACAAAATCAATAATGCATGCCCCACACACACACACACACACATATATATATATATATATATATAGGAAAATGAACAGTCTGGTTTCTACAACTTTCACTTCAGAGCACAAAACAAAACTGGCTTTAAACTTGAAATAAAGAAAGATTTGACATCTAGGATGATAATTATTGATTTTTTTTTTAATTATTTGAAAACCAATATTGATAATTTTTTTGGCCACTCTAAAAAAAATATTTTGTGGATGTGGGGCATGCCTTATTGATTTTGTTTGTCATCAGCCATCCTTATCTAATTTAAGAATGTCAAGTGCCTCCTTTCTGACCATCGTGGGGGTGCACTGTGGTCAGCCACTTGGCAGTGTACCGCAGGAGCCATTAACATCAAGAGCCTGCGATAAAATACCTGCCTAAGAAAGCGTCCTTGCTTACTAGCCCAAAAAGTCAAGAACCCACCCTAAGGTCTTTGGTATATCTTCTAGATATATTATCCTCTATGCAGCACTGACGTTTCGCGTGGTTGATTTGATGTAGTAAGCATCGCTAATAAAATATTATCTCATCTTCTCTTCAGCAGCCACAGCTAGCGGCGATCGTGCCCCGGCTGTGGCGTATATTTGTCTCACAGGAAAAGACGCAAACAAGGTGACACGACCTCATGCATCTTTATCAATGACAGTCAGGAAAAGCTCTGTGCGTGCGTTCGTGCGTTTTTGAGGCACGTGGCTGTGTAAAGCCTCAGTGTAGCGTAGGCTGAGATGACTCAGCCTGCGAGAATGGTGTGAAGTCACATCGCCGGGGCTAGCGTTCGGATGCCTGCTCTATTTCCATCTCTCCCCGCTCAAAATCAGACCACGCGAACCGGGAAAGCGGCTGTGCGAGAGAGAGCGCGAGGGAGAAACAGGGACAGAAAGGAGAAAACATGTGTTGACACTCCTACATGAGGCTGTGGGTTTCCCTGGCCGCTGTAGCGAGGGAGGAGCTTCCCGTACCACATTGTGTCCATACTGAGAGAGGAGGAAAAACGGCTAGTTTCGCATGGATAGTTCCACTGGAAGGACAAGACGGAGAAAAGGAATATAACACCATGTGTTACATAACATTAGGCGCGTTTTATATACATATATTTATATTTCCGTTTCGAAAGCTGCTTCGCTTTTCTTGGGCTCTTTAAATGGCTTCTCTCTCCTCGTGACCATTTAATTGGTCTCGTATTCCGCAGCCATCTCCCCCGTCCACCCCTCCCTCCCCCTCCGAGTGTCAAGGGTTTATTTAGGAAGTGCAGAGGGGAGGGAAAGAAATCCGGGGTAGGGCAGGGAAGCGCTTTTCTTTTTTGTTTTTCTCCCCTCCCTCTCTCTCTCTAGCTGTGGCAGACGGGTCTACTAAAGGAAATGGGCGTGTCGGAGGCAGTCTGAATGCTTGGATTTAGCCAGGAATGCTCTACTGTACTAGATTTTTCCACAACCTCCCTTTGAGGAGGGGGTTTTTGCTCTGTGTGAGGGAAAAGAAAGGGCACGTCTGGCTCTTCGGAGAACATATGTGATGGCTATCTGTGTGTATGAACAGGCAGTGCGCAAGCGTGCATTCCTGAACAGTGACGACAGGATTGCTCTGCCGAGGCCAAGAAGAACAGACGCGGTGTGAGAAAGCTGGAAAAGAGACCACTACATGCTTTCTAAGGGAAATGGGTTTATTACACAACACAATGTTGTCTCTCTTTCGCCGCCTTCCTTTGTTTGTTACGCCTTCATGAAGAGGGCACGGCCACTTAAGCTTTATATTGAAACACAGTGAGCTGCCTGCTTAGGGAGCGTTTCGCGGGGCGGCTGTGGTCAGTGTGTCCTACAGGATTTAGGTTTTGAAGAAGGGTCTCCATTCAACCTTTCCAAACCCTGAAATTAAGCTTGGACTTGTGTAGTAACAAGAACTGTATTGTGCATAGTTGTTTTTCAAATTAAATATCATTTATTGCAGTCTAAGTACTGTCAGTGTTTTGTGTGCATGTTTTATGATTTACTTTGCATTGTCGTGTGAACAGTTTGTTAGTAGTTGAAGTGTTTTGTTTCGCCAACCTTACAGCCATGAATATTGCCGTTGTAATTTTTAGGGCTGTCAAAGGCTGATTTATCACATCCAAAATAAAAGCTTTTGTTTGCGTCATATATATAATATATATATATAATATATATACACGCAAACAAAAACTTATATATATATATATATAATATTTAAGAAAAATTGTTTATAAAATATATTATAAATATTAACTACATTTTAGTATGTACATGTACATAGTTTCGAGATATATACACTACCTTTGTGTATTTATATATGAAGAGTACACATATTATGTAAACAAGCTTTCATCTTGGATGCGATTAATCGTTTGACAGCACTAGAAATTTTACTGTTCTGTAAGGAAAAAATAGTAATAGATTAAATATTTTATTTACAGTAAAATAGTCACATAATATATTGTATTATAGATTTGTTATGAATTATTTTTATGATTTACAACAAAAAAAAAAACACTTTAAGGTTCAGTTCTTACTTTTACCTAGTTCCATTAACATGTATATTATTATTATTATATACATTATTCAACACGTGTATTATTTTGCATGACCATATTTAGATCCCTTAGTTCTACACCTTACCTTAACTTAGCTACTACCTTACTATTAATAAGTTACAGATTTGAGTTTGTTTAGGAAAAACTCTTGTGTCACCAAAAAGTTGTTAATATTCTAGAAACCTGTTGAATGGGTTCTATTTAAAGATAAATAAATAAATAAAACAAGACGGGTATGGTTTCCTCCTTAAATCATCATGCTAAATGTTTTATACATATAAAGCATCCATTATAGTGGAAGGACATAGAAGAGCGCGCACACACACACATAAAAATGAATTACATTGAAGTATATACTTTTTCTATCTGCGTTTTGCTAACATCCAAACTTTATATCAATATTGAGTGGCGCCTCCTGGTCTCTGTTTGTGTGGGTTATTTATGTCCCATAATGCTGCTTTTGTAGAGCGTTCCAAATCAGTCACTTATTAGCTTCCAATTCAGCCAGGATTCTTACTGCCTTAGAGGACAGCTGCCTATGTAAACAAAAGACAGCAAGACGGTTCACTAGATTTGGAGCAGAACTATTATTTCCCATGCTTTTTCAGGAGCTGTGAAACTCCATTCATTTTTCACAGCAGTCAAAACATCCCCAATATGTCAGACCCACTGCGCTTGTGAAAGCGACCTGACGTGGCCAGAAATGGGAGAATCGTAGTCGCCTACAGAGTAAATCACACACTAACGGACACATGTGGTCAGATTCCTATTAATTAGCCCCCAAGCTGACAGCTGTCATCTCTGCGAGTCTTTGGACTGCTTTATAGCCTTTGTGGTGTGCATGGAGCACAAGGTCTCACGCACATTCAACATGCCGCATGTGCAGATGACGGTCTCATTGTAGCTTATTTGCAAACAGTGAGCAGAAGATGTGCCACCCTCATAGGGAAGTGTGTGTGTGTTTAAAGGGGCATGTTAAGGCTGGTGAAGGTGTGTGTTGTGTGCGGGCATGTAAGTTCATGTTTTGTTTATTTGCAGTGATCTGGATCACAGTCCTGGTATGCAAAGTCCAAAATGAACCAAATGTGGGTCAGATTATTTAAATGATTAAAAAAAAATACATATTTGAAAAATGTGAATGTATATCTACATAATCCGTTTGTACTGTGTATATAAATATGCACACATATAGCATATATTTAGAAAATATTAACCTGTATATATTTATAATTCACATCATATATATGTATGTATATGTATGTGTATCATATATATATATATATATACACACACACACTTATATAAATATAAATATACACACATTTATATAAATATTTTTTTACATTAATAAATATAATTAATGGGCTTTTTTTATTTTTTCATTTGTATGGAAGGCAAGGTCGCTAGCACACTTTTTGATTTAATCCGAACAGTCTCGCCAAAATCCAGGTTTCATCTGTAGACTGTATATTATCCCAGCATCTGGCCCCTCCTCTAATCTCACTTATCACCACAGCACACACACACACTTTAATTCCTTTGTCGCCTCGCTGTTTGTTGTTCCAGGGGAAGTATGCCAGTGTGACATATTTAGCCCCTATGACCAGGATTAAAACGTTACTTGCAAAGGGAAGCCCCTGATTGGCTAGTGCGGCTGTCTATTGCTGTCCGTCAATGCCAGCTCCCTCCTGAGCTGCTTCTCTTCGTCTCCATCTACCCGCTTAATCATTAATCTTTCCATCCGTCCTTTTTGTTTTTACCTCCGCCATTTGCACACATTAAATCCTCCCGCGAGCATGGCAGCAACCGCCCGTCTCTGTGCACGCTCGGGATGAGTGGACGTTTATGGATGAGAGCGGAAAATATAAAAGGCCACCTCCATGTTGTGTTTTCTCTCTTTCTCTCTCCCTTCCTCCTTCAGTTCCAAGCATGCAACTGCGCCCCCTTGAGTCAATGCGGAGTCACTTCACCCTGTTTGTTTCTGCAAAGGTCGAGCACTGTTACTGGACGCGGTTTTTCGCGTCTTCACTTCCCTTCCCATGCCTTACATGTTCAAACACAACTGTTTTTTTTTTTTCAAACACATTTCTTTTTTTATTTTTCGTGGCTTTAGGGTTAGGGGAACTGTACACCAACACATTGAAGCATCTTTAGTAGATTATTAAAAATGAATGCAATAAGTTATTTGATGTATATAGTATTTCTCTGTGAATACAATTGGCCTTCGGGCTAAACATGGCCTCATATTTGTTCTATGAATCATAGTTACCTTTTGAAAGGAGTCGTATCCTGTTTACAATACTAGCTGTAATGACCCAAGTTTCGTAATATGTGCTTGTCTGTGTGTGCAGGTTTTTATAGCTCCGTTTGTGTTATATCTTGAGTCTGGCGTACAAGTTGATTGTCAAACACTAACAGTGATATTCCTCTCTTTCTCTTTCTTTCTGCAGGCCTTGTGGATGCACTTAGATGTGTGCAATGAGTGCTGTGGCTGACATGCCTCAGTGTTTTGGATTGCTGTGCTCTGGACTCAGTAGGACAAGAGACTCCCAGCACAGAACGTCATGAGCGTAGTCATTCCAGTAGGGGTGGACACGGCCAACACCTCATACCTGGACATGGCTGCAGGCTCAGAGTGAGTCTCTCTCTTTCTGTCATTGTCCTCTCATATTGACTCATCACCTACCTTTTCGTTACGTTTTGCTCTGGCAGCATCAGCAGAGAGAAAAGCATCTGTAGTCAGATTTTTTTTTTTCCACCAACCGCTTCCGTTCTCTCATCTTTCTGCTTCTTTCTCATCAGAAACACACTCTGCTGCTTTTGCATCTTTAGAAAAAGAAGTGATTTTAGTGAGTTATGTAGCAGTAACAGCATAAAAATGACTTGTGCATCACAAAGTCTTCTGAAAGCATGTTTTGCTTTTGTGGGGGAAATTTGTAATGTGTTTTTTTATAAATATAATATAATATAATATATATATATCAACCAACAAAAGAGCAATAATATGTAAGTGTTGTGAAAAGTCTTGTAGCCTAACGCAGTACAGATAGCAAGTTTTTATTTATTTGTTTATTTTTTTTAAATATATAATATACTCGGGACACTCAAGACATGACATGTGACCAGGTATTGGTTTCCCATACTATTTTGTGCTCTCCGTTTAACCCATCCAAGTGCACACACACAGCAGAGAAGTGAACAACCACACACACCGTGAACACACACCCGGAGCAGTTTGACAGCATATATATATATATACGTATATATACACATATTCAAA
>JAUMHR010000047.1:11030964-11048464 GCA_032361145.1 Enteromius fasciolatus | reverse complement strand
TCATTTCATTCGCTAATTCACTAATAACACGTGGAAGCGAGGGCTCTTTCGTTGGCCGTGCTTGTGTAGTCCAGATAGGGTTCGGGGTTTGCGACAGACTTCGTTGTGAGATTACAGCGAAGTGTGATCCTGTTATTTCACTTTCTACAAGCTGCGTCCCGCCAGCTGAGGGCATGACAGGACACACACACGTACACATAGTAGGTCACTACTGAGGTCTGTCGTCTTCTGTGTCATGCTAAAATATGCAATAACACAACCGTTGATTCGTTGAATAAACTTCTCCCAGCAAGCTTTTTTTTAATCTTCCATCTTCCTTTCCCTTTTGTTTCACTGCTGTCAAACCTGTTTCTTTTTTTTTTTTCTTTTTGTATGCCTAAAAACATGCCTTGTCAGACTTGTTCCTCATTCTGGCCTCTCTCTCTTTGTTTTCCCCCTGTGTGTGTTTGTGTACATGGAGCAGACCAGAATCTGTGGAGGCGAGCTCTGTGGTAGTTGAGAAGTCCAGCTACCCTCACCAGATTTACAGCAGCAGCTCCCACCACTCCCACGGCTACATCGGTCTGCCTTACGCCGTGAGTAACGTCCTGCCATGCATTTACGTTGTTGACCTGCTTATCTGGGTTATCTGCTTCACTACTTTCTAATGGTTCCTCCTCCAGGACCATAATTATGGGGCGCGACCCCCACCCACCCCGCCGGCGTCCCCGCCTCCCTCGGTGCTGATCCGGCCAGGCGAGGGTTTGTTTGTGTCCGGGGGCCGGCCAGGAGAGAACTTGTTTGTGCCTGGTGGGCAGGACGAGGCGTCGCGTGGCACCACGCTCAGCACCTCGGAAGACGGCAGCTACGGTGCTGACATCACACGCTGCATTTGCGGCTTTACCCATGACGATGGCTACATGATCTGCTGCGACAAGTGCAGGTGGGCCCACACATTTCCACATATTCAAACTAGGCCTGCATGTGTAATTGAAGCATTCATGGCTGAGCTTTAAAACCCTGCGTTGATCATCTTTCATGAGCTGTCTAAAATGCCTATTTGTTTTTATATATATATATATATATATATGAAGTTTATTAGGCCTGGTTTAAAGGGTTAGTTAAAATGAATATCCAAATATTAAAATTGCTGGTTCCAAACCTGTAAGACCTCTGTTCATCTTCAGAACACAAATGAAGATGTTTTTGATGAAATCTGAGAGCTTTCTAACCCTGCATAGACAGCAAGGGTACTGAAATGTTCCCAGACACAGAAACATATTAAGGACATTGATTTAACACTCGTTAACGTTCAGGAGTAAACACGCACATGCTGAACGTAAACAGCGCTGAGTCCTTTTTTTGTGTCATCTTCGCAAAAGTCAAGTTGAGTTACTGATTTCACATGTGCTGTTTTAACAATGTCCATGCTCCGATTCTGGTTCTGGGAACTTTTCAGTCGTGTTGCTGTCTATGGAGGGTTAGAAAGCTCTCAGATTTTATTAAACACATCTTAATTTAGTAAAAATAAACAATGGTCGTACAGGTTTGGACGACATGGAGGCGAGTAAATATTAAAAGGATCGTGTGTAGTACAACTGGTCCTAGACAGAGTCAGATGCCACTAAGAGGGATTTTGGATGGTGTCGCAGATGTGTCTAATTTAAGTGTTTTAATGTAATTTGTGATCTTTAAAAATATATTTTCTAGGTAGTGGAGACCTGTATCTGTCAAAAATGATCTAAAAAGCCCCAGATGTGCTCTTAGGTGTAGGATAAAAATGTCCATGTTATACTTATAATGGAGCAAGGACACTTTTTAAATTCATCGAAAGTCATAGTAGATATATTTATAATGCTAAACAAGTTTTCTGATTTCAAGTAAATAATATTCCTTTTAAATGCTGATTTGTATTATGAAGAATGGTAATTGGTAATGATGCTGAAAGCCTAGGATTACAGTAATAAATGACATTTTAAAATGTATTTGGATAGAAAACGTGTCTTTTTAAATTACATTAAAATGTGAAAAAGCAACCTTGATGGAAAATAAAAACTTGCCACTTCCAAATTTTTTACAGTAGTAGTGTTAATATTTTTTGCTAAAAATTGTTTTATATTTTGTAAAAAAAAAAAAAGATAGATTGATTATAGATATAGATGGTTCATAGCAGTGTAGTCTAACATAGTGACCAGCCCTAACCTTAAATGCATTAAGGTTTAAAAACAGGAAGTGTTTTTTAAAACAAAACAAAAAACATTTTGTGCAATATTTAGAGAAAGTTTGTATATTGATTGAATTTTGTGCCCATAAATGTTCAGAAATGTTAAGTTTTCAATGTTATTGCATTTGCTGAAGAAATTTCAGGTATTTTATTTTTTTAGAACAACATTTATTTTGGCCGTAGCTTAATCTGCTAAAAATCTGCATATGTTTATTTGTTGTTTTTAGTTATTTAAACAGTGGCATTAATGTGTGCTGGGACAGGAGCCCATTCTTTGCTTATGAGATTAGCACTTTCGACAGGGCTGGGAATTGTAGATGAAAACTGACAGTTGATTTAATGTTTCCATAGCAGGATGTGTCAATCTCTTTGTTCAATTTGAGACATTTTTTTAATTTAAGCCATCTCTCTTCATTCATCACTCTCTTTGTGTATTAGTGTGTGGCAGCACATAGACTGCATGGGGATCGACCGGCAGCACATTCCCGAGACCTACCTGTGTGAACGCTGTCAGCCACGCACCCTGGACCGAGAGCACGCCATCCTGCTGCAAACCAGGAAGAGAGAGAACATGTCTGGTGGGTTTTTTTTTTTTTTTCTTTCATGCATGCACACAAACAAACACACCTATAGGCACGTTCAACCTCTCCCAAAGAAGCAATGCCGCTACTGCTTTTTCCCACAGTTCAGCTGCAGATAAGCATCTTTAGAGTGTAAAGACTTTGCACTATAAAGGATCATATGAGCTTTTGTATAACGTGAAATGTATATTTGACCCTCCTGTAATCTATGCTGCCAATTCTATAAGAAACTCTCCTTGCAGTGATGTCAATAATTGCTAGAGATTTCCTACGATTGGAAATATCTGAGCTCCCTGTTTCTTCTGCCACCTGCTGGAGGTGCTTGGGCATTATAGCTGCAGCTTGAGTCAATGTCCAAGTGCACTTTGAGGACAATAGTGTCTATCCAAACCACAGTTACCTATTATTTATGTTTAAAGAGGTTACATTGCACTGTACTGGTGTTAAGGTTGTTAATGTAACTGTACAAGCTCATGTAATGTGTGTGTTGTTGCAGACGGTGACACCAGTGCTACAGAAAGTGGGGATGAGGTTCCACTAGAGTTGTACACAGCGTTTCAGCACACCCCCACCAGCATCACACTCACAACAGCACGTCTCGGCAACAAACAGACTGATAAGAAACGAAAGAAGAGTGGAGAAAAGGAGCCCCCGCCTACAGCCAGGGCCAAGAAGGTCTGAGCCACACAACAAACACTAATAGTGAACTGGGATCAATGCAGAATCAATTCGAGAGCACTTCTGAGATTTTCCGAATGCATCGCGATTCCTCAGGAGTCAACTCAGAGCCTAGATGTTAACAGTAGATGGCACTCAAATGCTCATGAAGTAGAGCGTTTGTGTATTCATGTAATTTCACTTCGGCTCACCTCACATCATGCTTTTATGACACTAGATTAATGTAAACACAGCCCCTTGCAACACCCTTGTAGCTCACTTCAATCTTTGCAAACTTTATGAATGATTATTTTAGGTATAAGTGTACTTCAAGCAGACTACTGCTGATTCTAAAGCATATAGTGCCGTTCAAAACTAAGCTCATAATCGCTTTCGCAGGAAACGTGAGGCATTCGGAAAACTCAGGATCGATGCTGAACCGTTTCTCGGTTCGCAATGCACCGATGTATCATCCCAGTCCTCTTATTGCGCCCTGTCCTGAAACATGCAAGTCTGATTTCTGCTTGTTTTTGTCTTTCAGTCATTCCGTGAAGGCTCTAGAAAATCATCTAGAGTAAAGGTGAGCGCTCTGGGGCTGTCCAAATCAACCCCCCCCCAAATAACTCTTCATATGTGTTATCTTATGCTGCTTGTTTTCCATCCCGTGTCCATAGGGCTCAGCTCCCGAGTGTGAGCCGACAGATCCTCCCTCTCTTTGGGAGAATAAGATGAAGTCGTGGATGGAGCGCTATGAGGAAGCCAGCAGTAACCAGTACAGTGAAGAAGTGCGGATACTGCTGAGAGTAAAAGAAGCCAGAGATGGCAAAACGCTGGCCTACAACACACACACCGCAGCCTTCAAACCACCCGTGGAGGTATTAAATACTCACATCTTTAAATTCCGCCCGAGAATATCGGCCTGTTTTACTTGCTCATTGTTAATTTTTTTTTTTCATGTTTTTTTTTCCCAGAGTCAAGTACAGAAGAACAAGCGTATACTTAAGGCTGTTCGGGACTTGGCTGCAGATTCGCTCATAATCGAGTACAGGGGGAAGGTCATGCTACGACAGCAATTTGAAGCCAATGGTTACTTCTTTAAAAGGTACTTGAGAAGACACTTTGGGGCTTTTGAGCATTTGTTTTGGTTTCACGTTTTTGTTTATAATGCTCTTTTGTTCGCAGGCCGTACCCTTTTGTATTGTTCTACTCTAAGTTTGACGGTTTGGAAATGTGCGTGGACGCGCGGAGCTTCGGAAACGAGGCTCGATTCATTCGTCGCTCCTGCACTCCCAACGCTGAGGTGCGGCACGTAATCGAGGATGGCATGCTGCATTTATATATTTACTCTCTGAGGTCCATCTCCAAGGGGAGTGAGATCACCATTGGATTTGATTATGACTACGGTAGCTGGTAAGAACACGCACTGTGTGTCACTGGTGTAATTACTTCTGACATGTATAACCAATAACTGACATGTCAAACCAACAATTGCGATTAATCAATTTCAAAAATAATTTCATGCATATATTTATATTCGTAGAATTTATTTCATATAAATATTAAATAAACATGTTTAGTCCAGTGCTGTCAAGCGATTAATCGTGATTAGTCGCATCGAAAATAAAAGTTTGTTTATAGAATATATGTACTGTGTATATTTATTATGTATAGATAAATAAACACACATGCAGGTATGCATTTTGAAAATATCTGCATGTGTATATATTTATATAATTTATATTACATATAAATATTATTGCTATCAAACGATTAATCGCATCCAAAGTAAAAGTCTTTCTGTATTTCTATTAATATCAACACATGCATGTATAGATTTAAGACTTTAAGTATAATATATATATATATATATATATATATTTATAACTGTATATACATGTAAATATTTAAAGAATATATACTGAAATTGTAATTGGTCAGTTTACACTTTTCTCACAACTTCTCTTGTTTCTCATCTTGTTTGGTAGTAAATATAAGGTGGACTGTGCGTGTGTGAAAGGCAATCAGGAATGCCCTGTGCTCAAGCATAACTTGGAACCCACTGAGAATCTGGGCTCTAGCACACGGCGGCGCGGCCGCAAGGACAAAGAACCGTCACGGGACGAAAGCGGACAGAACCAGAACCTCACGATGGACTGTGACGGGTCCAAGGGCAAATCGCTCGGTGACCCTAAGCAGAGAAAACTCTCTCCTCTCCGGCTCTCCATTTCTAACAATCAGGTATGATAGACACTGTTAATGTCTCGTATTCACCCACTTAAGTACCATCTCACCTCACAAAATGAAAACACACCTGTCTTCATCCATGAAAGGAAGTTGCTGATAAATACTTAAAGTAATGGTTTCACGCAAAGACTAACGACGCAAATCTAGCTTTTTTCAAAATTCTGGGTAAAGCAGTCCCTCCGTCTATCAAGGTCGAAAAACCCTTTGTTTGCATGTAAATACGATCTGTGCATGAATCTTTCTTCGTTGGATATTTTCAGTCATTCTAATAATCTGTTTCCTCATCCACATTTCCTTCCTGGCCCTAATTACAGCGCCTGATCACCAGAAAACATATTTCCGCATTATTTTGCTCATACGTTCCCGTATTTCATTGGTGGCTGGTGGCAGAACATTAAGTCTCGCTTGTTTGGCACCCCCATTCACTAGGGGGACTCTATGTTGGGGGGGTACAATTAAATACATTGGATGACTTTTCAGGACACTTTATAATCTAAAATAACATTTATTTACAACTTATTTAATATTTTCTGAAAACCTTCTTTAAGATAAGCACCTGCAATTCCGGTCAAATTAAAGATCTGTTTGTGAATTGGCACTTTTTAATGCAAGCATCATTAATGACCTTCTGTGTTCAATAAAAAAAAAATTGTGAAATTAAAGAATGATTTCATATTAAAAAAAAAAAAAAATGGAATGATTGTGTCTCTAACTGACCTGCTTAGCAAATTTATTTATTTTTTTTTCATTCATTGAATCATCGACTCACTAGATTTGTTCAAAAGCAAAGATTCGTTCATAAACTAAACAGCACTGTGTGTGAGACTAGATTTGCAGCGGCTCAACCCTGACTTTATTTCATCAACAAAAGTAAAAAAACAGAGCAAACAACAGTGGTCCTAAAATGTAAGTCACTTAATATTATCTTTTTGTATAAAATTAAAAAAAAAATTATAAAACTGTTAAATAAATTAAGTTTCACATTTGCAAACTTGCTCTCCTTGCGATCTTCCGTTTTAATACAGCTCTCTACATCATACACTTAATCTATTAGTTACATCGTCTCTATACTTTGTTACCATGAATGGCAAACACTGCAGATCTTCTCCTGCAGCGATAGGGAAGCATTTCTATTGACTGTAGTCTACAGGTATTATGGCTAAAGACGGCATCGCGCAGCGAACCATGAACACGGCTCTAAATTAATGTGCAGAACTGGGACAAAGAGTATAGAAGCTTCTAAACTCTCTGCTGGGATTGCTTTCTTTTAAATGGATAACAAATAGAAAGCCTAACCACTTGAAAAAGAAATGTCGCCCCCCTCCAAATTCACTCCCAGAACTCCGTCCCCCTGCGTCCCCTCCCATTTCCAGCCCTGTATATATCCCAGGAAGTGCTGTCAGCAATTCTGGCACAGTCAGTACAGAAAAATCCACTCAGATTTCATTTTAGCAGTTGCACTGATGCACAGATTCTCATAAGTACAATCTGGTCTGTCTGTGACCCAAGATCTCGGCCCCTGAATCGACACCTCTCTCTCCCTCTCTAATGCTCCTCTCCTGGTCTGTAGCCAGGCGATGATAAAGGCCCTCTCCCCCTCTTGCAGGATCCTGAGTTAATAGAGGATCTAGAAGAGAAAACCTCCGTTAGCAATGAAGTAGAGATGGAGTCAGAGGAGCAGATTGCAGAAAGGAGGAGGAAGATGGTAAGTGCGTCCAGGGGAAAACGACCACTTTGGCAATCACGGTCGCCATGGAAACGCTACTGCCCCGCCCTCACCCCCCCTTGTCTTATTCCCCCCCTCCTCGTTCTGCCTCCTGGTGTGTGTGGTGATTTGGGCAGCTCCCAGAATGCTCCACCATTCCTTTCTTCCCCCTCCACCCCCTCTGAACCTCCCGCTAATTTCGCTGCTGCCGCCACCGCTTCTCTGTTCCTGTCGCTGTGTAGTTTAACCTCCTGAAGGGTAGCGCGAGGGCACTCATCTTTGTTGCTTTTTTTTTCTTTTTCATACTTCATCTTTTATGGAGCCTCTTTGGTTCTCCATGAGGGAATGTTAAGAACTGGACTGAGTGTTTCATCTGCAGTCATTTCTCTCCTCGGTGTCATGACTAAATGTCAAGACCATGTTAGTAGAGAGAGAGCGTGCTTAAATGATAGAACCTGCTATTAACATGGGACTCGATGTCTAAAAGCCTTATCCATTGTAAAGCGCTTTTACAACCATTCACGTCCAATCAGGCATCTATTCAACACCGCTTCCTACAAAAATTCAACTTTTTATATTCGGGTGTAAATTACTCAGTCAGACTCTTGACTAATAATAAAAAAAAAGTTGCAATTATCGTCACACAGAATTGTTTTGAAAAATGAAACTTGATTTTAACCCTAATAATGCTGTCTGGTTGTGTTATAACTTTGACTATTGGTTACGCAGTAGCTTGAGATCAACCTTAGAGAGTATAGTAGCTCTCTCGCTTAACATGTGCATGTTTTATGTGAATGTTTTGGTGTGGCCATTACTGTGTGTGGTGCTTATTTATTTTATAAAATTTTTTTGTTTGCTTGCCATGAAAGGCAAATGAAAAAAATGTGTGAAAAACAGGCTCTGAACCCATTGCACTTCCAAAATTTTCCTCAATAAACATTGTGAACTTGGCGGTGACTGCGGGAATGTTCAGGAAAATAAAACAACCAATCCTAAAAATGACTTCCTATATAGGAAAAGCTAACAGCAGCTGTAAACGGTGTGGTCTAATCTGGATAAATTAATCCGATATCAGACTTTGGTGCATTTATTAGTGGCGCTTTCTCACTTTCTCTGCTGCGACAAGACAGGCAGACGTTTCTAATTCCCAGTCGATCTTATTTGAGTTCACGAAAACCCTTTTGCAATGTAATGTTACTGGTGCTTGGTCTGGAGATTTAAGAATCTCCTGGAATTGACCCCCAACTTAAGCTTTTCAGTAACGTAAACAATACTTAGATGCTACTTCCTCTTAAAAGTGCAGTGTGTCGTGTCTAGAATGATCTATTGACAGAATTGCAATATAATGTATAAAGACCTAACATATGAACTGTTATGTTTTTATTACCTTAGAATAAGCAATTTCTATCTACATACACCTTACGTGGCAATCACTATATTGCGCAAGTAGCCCTAAATTGACAATCTTTCGTGACTTGCGTTCTTGCGAATAAAACACTGACACAATGAACGAGTAACAATAATTCACTGAGTAAAAAAGTAAATATGTAATTCCTTAATTTGCTTCATTGCTTCACTAGCTAGGCTACTTTCTGCTGTCTCAGACGATGACATTTTTATACCTTACCACTAGATGGCGCAAATATTTACACACTGCACTTTAAACAAGCTTTTTTATGTTTCGTTATTTACCAGATTACCGGAAAAACCTTGTTGTCGCACACATCTAGAAAAATCCTAAAATAATCATAAATGCTTTTGTATTATAAAAAAAAAAAAAGTTTTATTTTAGATTGATGGGAAAAGTTGGTTTCAGTAGCTCAACAGAATATATATAGCAGCAGACGCTTCCCATAGAAACCACTTTTTCCCCATCAGTGCCCCCTTACTTTTTATGCGGTTAGTTATTTCAGTGTCAAGACTGGAGCTTTGTCAAAACTGCCAGCTTTATGGGTGAAATATGTCAATTAATGACACGGTATGAAGCTCTAAACCCCAACCGCACTACCCATACCGGACTAGGCTGATTCGTATGCGTGTGTGCATGGGGGTGTGAGCGAATTAGAGGCCTGTGTGTGTTTAAACCCTGATGGTTGTCTCTTTCGGCACCATTCAGGGCAGCCCGGCAGAGGAGTCCCATCGTCACGGCGCAGGGGCTTCCTGCTGCAGAGCTCTGAGAAACAAGGAGGTAAACCTACCCCTTCATATCCTGAACGACCCCCAACCCAACCCACCCCCCCACCTGTTACTGTACAGGAGAACCCACACACTAACCCCACTGTCCTGTGCTCACTGACCCCATGCTGAGACTGAAGTCCAGGCATGCAACCCTCAGTCGCTCAACATGGCCCACCTCAAGACACCCTTGTGTGGTATTTGTTTCCTTTATTTTTTGGTAGGACAAGAGAGAGTACAGAAACTCTCACACACATACATGCCGCCTCTCAGACCTTGGGGGTGTCTTATGTTTCCTCTTGACTAGAAGAGAAGTGTCCCATTTCTCTCTTTTCCCGCCTTTGCTGCTGGCTATGGCCTGCTGATTGCGCTAAGTAGCTAGCTGGGTTGCCAACTGTTAGCTGCAAAATAGACTCAACCTTTCTCTGTTGTCTTCTTTGCTGCTTTCTGTCTGTCTATCATTCATATAGACACGTGAAGAGAGGAAGATGGAGGCCATTCTGCAGGCATTTGCTCGTATGGAGAAAAGAGAAAAGCGGAGGGAGCAAGCGTTGGAAAGGATCGGCACCAAAGGAGAAGTTGGTGGACGCAGCGACATTAAGGAAGAGCCTCCTGCTACACCAGAGGCTGAATCTCCTGCCATGTTACAGGTGTGTAACCTTCAATGTACATGCGCATTCGGCGCTAAATCAGTAGTGCGTTTATTATGTGCATCTGATTCTGACTCGCTTGAGTCGCAGACAAAATAAATAGTTACTGACTCTGTGAGTAATTTCCATTTGGTCACATCTGATTGTAAGTAAAATGTGAAATGTTACATGCTTTTATTATGTGAACACACATATACAGCATATATTTTGAAATTATAAATATAAAATTACTTTTTTCTTAATACTTTTTTATATATACATAAACATATACAGTACACACATTTATTATGTAAACAAAACCTTTTATTTTGGTTGCAATTAACGACAGCACTTTATTATGTATATACATAAATGCACACGTGCATGTATATATTTAAAAAAAAAATTTTGTTATACATATATATATATATATATATTAGGGCCGGGACTTGATTAAAAAAATTATTAATTAGAGGCTTTGTAATTAATTAATCGAAATTAACCGCATATAAATATTTGACCTGAGAACAATGAGTAAGTTTTTTTCATATGGATTTGATGCTGATTACATGACCGGCTTTACTGACCTAACGCGCAAACACATCAGCCGATCTGGATCGGCGCATCCCTACTATTCAAGTACATTCAGACATAGATATAGAATGACTAGATGTTTCGTCTGCGTTGCTGGCCAATGGCAGACATCTTACCACTGGCTGATCGCTCACCCAAAATATTGTGTCATTCTATATATATCTATGCATTCAGAGCATTAGAAACGGTAATTGGTGCTCCAGTATAATCGGTCTGCCGAAACTCATCCAGTGAGAAGCGTTCCACGGTGCAAAAATAAGTGCGATTTAAAATGCGTAAAAAAAAAGTGCGCATTATTTTTGTGTAATTATTTAATCTTAATTAATGCATTAAAAAAAGTCCTGGCCCTAATATATATATTATATAAAATTGTACATATTTCATAAATATTTCCTAAGTATTTGTGTTTATATATGCATAATTAAAACAAAAACTTTACAAAAGAACACATTACAAAAGGTAACACTTGTTAACTATTAACTACAACTTTTCCCTCAATAAATTAATAATTTGCTGCTTATTAGTAGTTATAAAATTTAGGTATTGGGTAGAGTTAGGGATTTAGAATAAGGTCGCGTTAATGTGTTCTTAATTAGCACTAATAAATGGCTGTCATTCTAGTAATATGCATGCTAATAAGCATGATAGGTGTGTAATTGGAAAAATACTGATGTTTATTGTTCATTGTTTGGACCTTTAGCCCATGTTGGAGTTAGTGAAGGAGGAGCCTTGTCTGAAGCCAGCAAAGGTGAGCCGTAACAAACAGAGAAAAAGCTTCTCGCGGAACCGAACGCACATCGGACAGCAGAGGCGGCGAGCGCGAACGGTCAGCACCTGCTCCGACTTGCCACCCAGTTCTCCCGGTGACACATTAGAGCCTTTAACAACAGAGACTAATGATGGAGAGACTCCTTTGGCCCCTGAGGCCGAAGCTCCTCCGACACATGCCCCTGACGCCAGCCCGCCCCACAGCGGCTCACCCGCCCCAACTTGCCGCAGTGGACAGAAGTACCCCAAAACTAAAAAGGTAAAAAGCTTCACCCATACAATGCATCACACAGCAATTTACTGTGCATTTTTCCAACTCGCATGTTTGTTTTTCCACCAGCACTTAGTGAGCGAGTGGATGGGTGTTGACAAACTGGAACGGGTTGCTTCGAGGACTCCGGAGCCTCCCCCTGAGAGGCCTTTGCGGATCAGTAGTGATCCTGAGGTCTTGGCCACACAGTTGAACTCTCTACCGGGCATGGCCTGCAGTTCACACGTCTACAGCACACCCAAACACTACGTCCGCTTCTCGTCTCCTTTTCTGGCTAACCGTAGCCCCAGCACTCTGGGAGTTCCCACGGGGCGGCGACGCTCGAGAGAATTGCCTGAGACACCAACTACCACTGGGTCCTGCAAGAAGGTAAAAATTGCTGACTTACTGATAATGAAATGGTTTACTGCCGTATAAAAAAAAAATCCCACAAGTTTCAGTTCTCAACTGTTCATACTTAGGCTAAGAAGTTTCTGGTCTAACTCTATTCTTTTGCTTAGCGCTGGCTAAAGCAAGCTTTGGAAGAAGAGGGCTCCACCAGCCCAGGTGGAGGACGCCCTTCTCTGCTGATGCCTAGTGAGAGCCCTCTCAGCCCCTCTATAAACGGCGAGTCCTACAGCCCTCTACCCCTCAACGGCAGTTGCTCACTACCAGGTGGGTCAGCAGTCCATGTCTTGCTCCAAATGAATAACTTGTCTAAAGCTGCGCTTAATCTTACTTGGTCCATGTGCTTGCAGAGTTGCCTACCCCGTTGAAGAAAAGGCGCTTATGTTCACTCGATCCTTGTATGTCCGAGACTTCCACCCCATACGGGTCTCCTTGTGCCACCCCGACCCGAACAGAGTCAATAGAAGCACCGGGCACGCCCTTGCTGCTTGCCACGCCTCCTCGTTCACGGGCAGAGGAATCCAGTACTGAGCCTTCAACACCCTTGCAGATTCCCAGCCTCCCTCTGCCACAAGAGGTAAGATTGTTGCCATAGACGTGCCTGATATTTCAACAATTAAATTTAATAAAAATGTTAAGTGCTGTAAAATGTATTAATATTGATAAATTACAAATATATATATATATATATAAATATAATTATTAATATATATTTTTTGTATATTTATACATTTTTCATCAGCTATTCTCATTTTTCTTTGGTTTAACTTGATGTAGTAAAAACCTACATTGGAAACTGGAATTATAATAATAAAAACACAACAAAATAGCTAAAATAAAAATATATACATGCAAAAAATCCAAATATAATTAAAATATAATGCAAAAATAATGAAATAAAATTATATTCCTTGAAAATATTACTAAAAAGCACAGATTAAAATCAAACTTGTTGCAAATTTCACATATAATAAGTGAATATATAAAAGTTTGGGGACATAAATGCCATAGCTGTTTTATGCTCATTAAATAATCCTGTTGGGTAAAAAAAATATGCATTTTAAAGTGCATTTAAAAATGTACAAATATATATGCAAACATTTTTTTTTGACAATTAACATAAAGAAATTTAATAAATAAATAAATAAATAATGAAGTCTGGAGTAGAGTAACATTTTACAAGATGAATGTTTTTATTTTGTCTGTCTAATGTCTGTATTTTGGATTAAATAAAATAAATGCAGCCTTGTTGAGAATAAGACGCTTCTTTACAAAAAAAATATATATATATATATAATAATTTCTTACTGACCACAAAACTTTGATCTGAATGGTATATTCTTTTTTTTATTTAATACATTTATTTGCTATAGGAAATTTCACATTTATTCTGGAGGACAATGGCAACAATAAAGCAATGTTATGTTTCCAAGAAACTAGATATGCGTCTTTCTTTTATCACGATCAAATATCTCATGCTATCTTAACCACAATATTACATGCATTCGATCGCATATGACACAGTGAGCTTTGATAAGGCTGAAATGATGCAGTGGGGCAGAAATGTCCTCTCGCTCTGTGAAATACCTAACACTAATGATACTGTTGCCACACCTCGGTCTCCTTGGAGACATGCTAATGTAAATACACACTTCAGGGTCTCTACAGAGAGTCAGATAGGAGTAGCGTGTGCTCCTGTTGACTCATGACAGGGTGGGAAATGGCCTCCATTTCGCTCTGGGTGTTCATTTACTAGTGAGATATGATTGTGAACTTTCCAGCACTCCCAGTTCAATACGAACAGAAGCATTCCTTTTACGCCACAAAACCACAGCTGCTATGCAAATATTGATGAAGATGAGGAAGCGTTATATGTATGGTACGCTATTGATGGATGGTTGAATAAATGTGACTGTAATGTAAGTTATTGGCTGAGCAAACACAGTTGGATATTGTTGATCTACAAAAGCTTGACCCATAGCTCTGAATGCGCAAATGCATGGAAACTCTGGGTGCAAGTTCATAGACATCAAAAGGCAGAAGATATTTGCATGTTTGGCTGAAGGAAACAAGCAGGTGCAAAGACAAAGAGAAAAAGAGACACAAACAGGGACAGACAGATAGTAGGACAGGGAGGAAGAGAGGACGGCTGAACAGCGTGTTCAGTGCGGGACGATCAGATATTAGACTGAGTGGATTCAAACATCAGCATATCAAATTCAAGTGTGTAAGCAGCAGTTATCGGTGAAATTCAGCCCTGTTTCCAGCATGTTCCGCAGCTTTGTCCTCTCTCAAAGTCACACGCTCCCTCTCCTCTCAGTGTATGTTAACACGCACAGACATATTGGGTTTCCGTATTATAACGGGTACTATTCGTTTAATTCAGAATCACTGCAAGGAGCTTTTGAAACAGCATAAATTAAAAGGAACGCATTCGATATTATGTATAACGTATAATGTAGAATTCATTCTTTAAAGTGGAATGATTTTCATGTTTGCCTGGGTCTATTTATAGTTAATTTGCACCCAGCAATAGAGCCTGCTACATTTACATGAAATGTTAAAACAAGAAACATCTACCTATAAAAGCTTGATTTCAGACATTGCTTTTACCTATTCTTCTCAGCTGCTCGGTTTTCTCTTGCAAGTCAACTACAGTACTTCCTCCAGTGAAGAAATACTTGTTTATAACTGCTATTTGAATATTAACACTGAATATGAAAAGCTGCACAGATATATAAAGGTAATTACAGGATTGCATCTGTCAGATGCAAATAGTGATCAAAATTAATAAGGAACAAGAATCATTGTGTAAAGAGATACACTGTTCAAAAGGTTTTTTAAGGGAATAATTTATACTTTTATTCAAAAAAGTAAGCATTAAAAGGTATAGTTCACCCAAAAATTACAATTCATTAATGTTTCACCCCCATCTAATGAAATCTATGCACCTTTTTACCCTGAATAGACAGAAACGCAACTGACACGTTCAATGGCCAGAAAGCTCACGACAGTGCTAAGACAACACGGCACTTGCACGAATGCACATTTTTCGCTAGTAGCTTCACGAATTTAAGGTTAAACCACTGATGTCACATGGACTGATTTAACAGTGTCCATGCTAACTTTCTGGGCCCTGAATGAAATGGTGAGAAAGCTCTCATTCCATCACAAATATCTTAATATGGGCTTTGAAAATAAACAAAGGTCTTACAGGTTTGGAACAACATGAGGGTGACAGGATTTCCCTATCCCTCACTCAGAAATCAAGGTACTGTCACTGGGGCATGTTTGTGCCTAAAAGGTCGGTTTTGGGGACTTAAAGGTACATATTAGTATTAGAAGTGTACATATTTGAACCTAAAATGGTACAAAAATTACCTTCTGAAAAGGTACCCCCTCAGTGCTCAATGCAGTCTTTGAGAGCACAATATTTTCATGGGTTTAAAAACACAACATTTTGCATAGTGTACATGCAAAGCTAACGACAGGAAGAAAAAGTGTACAAATATATAATGTTATACTAGTTAAAACCTGAATAAATGTATAAATTTACATCAAAAAAGCCTTATCAGACTGATGCTCATAAAAAACACACTTAAATGACCTGATAACGATATGAACACTGATATATTATGCATCCCCAATAAAAACTAGCTTGTAAACTTAGATAACTTAAAGCAAAGAAGTTAAAGTAAAAACTCAAAAACTTTTTTACCTGCATTGGGCTCGTCCATAGAGAAGGCCTTGTTCTCCATATATATGCTCTGTGCACTTTGCTCCTTCAGAATGTTCTCGTACCCTCTGCTGGGGTACAGATTTTCTTCAACAGCTTCATCTTCCTCTTCCTCACTCAGGCTACACACTGCCGGCACAGCGTGGAGCAGCAGAAACACCCATGCGTTTGACACCAATGCTATAGCCAATGTGGGGTCATCCCATGTTGGCCCACCTTGCTTTGCGTTCCCATACACATACATGACAATCCACGCCACCCAGATGCCCACCGAAAGCAGTCCTGTGACCAGGATGAAGGCTCCATCTTTGCGCCAGCGCTTGTGCTTACCTGCCAATATGGGCACAGATGCCACCACGACCGCCAATAGTAGATTTAGAACATAAATGAGGGCCATGACAAAATCCTGGTTTTCGATATTACAGGGAACAATGGTCACAGAATTCAGAATCTCACTGATGTTAGTTGGGTATCGTACAATAGTAATGATAAGCCATTCAGTGTTGATGACCACTTCTACCAGCCAGAGTCCTAGAGCCCCCAAGCACCAGACCCAACCTCTGGGCGCCGAGTTTCTCCTGGCCAGTATGTTCAACCTGATGGCTTGCATGAGAAGGCAAGAGAAGCAGCCAGCGAACAGCACACCGAAAAGAAAGCGGCGCGACGCACAGGTAGCGAAGGTTTTTCCAACGATGAAGGCAAATGTGAGGGCGAACAGTCCAAACGTGAAGATGAGGAAGCCAGTGTGAAGCCCCAACGAACTGCGCCACTTCTTGTCAGTGATGAAGGGAAGGCTTGCTAGGAGCACGATCAGAAGAATCAGGGATGCCACCAAACCAGCAGCTGCAAATGCCTCAACTACAACACCCCAGACTGCCGTCAGGTCACAGAGGTTGAAATACAACAAGGCCACATTTTCTCCACAGCCTCTGGGGATCGAAGTCTGGGCCAGTGATCCAGGAAATACGCTTAGAGTGATGAAGAGCAGAAGACTGAAACGTTGGGATTTGGAGGCGAGGTGATCCATGTTTCTAAGAGAGAAAAGCAAGAATGCGCATGCAATTAGGATTTACAAGATACTGAGTGATCTTAGCTCAAAATCCTCCCCTTACACCTAGTGAGGGAGTGACAACGTCAAGATCTTGACAATATTAAAGCCATTAAAATGTCACTCACAGGTTCATGCTTTACAAGGGTGGTCCACCCTGGCTCTTTAAAGGTGTGGACTATGAGCAACTACTTTGGGTATAACAAAGATTATGGGAAGGATTGCATAACTTAAACGTAGGGTCTATTTACACTAAATGCAAAGAGCCTGCCTTGTTGGCAGAGGCTATTTAAACTAACTCCGCCCACGAGTGTGTGATTGACGGCTAACTATTGTTAGTTCCAATGGCACAGATGGTAAAACATGCGCCATACTTTTATGCTATAAGGGTAGGTGTAAGAAGGTCTTAATTGTCCCAGTAAAGTAACATTAACTTAATAATTTGAACTAGAATTTACACTCAATAACTTGTTATTGTTCAGCTCAGTCACCATCACCTGTT
>JAUMHR010000047.1:11006615-11023172 GCA_032361145.1 Enteromius fasciolatus | reverse complement strand
ATATATATATATATTAAGTTTTGATATATTTACTGTAGGAAATTTACAAAGTATTTTCATGGAACCTGATATGTACTTTATAATGATTTATTTACATAATGATTTTTGGCATTTCAAAAAAAAGGATAATTTTGACCCATACAATGTATTATTTATTGCTACAAACATACCCATGCTACTTATGACTGGTTTTATATCTCCAAAATATGACAACTCTGTTGTTCTGACACTAGAGGGCAATAACACTTTTGCTATTGACCAAACTTGGCGATTTGGTGCATTATTTTGGCTAAAGACAGCAAAATGATCATGACACATCTTTGCAAATTCACAGAGCGAGTCATCTATGGACAGCTCTCCTGATGGAAGCCGGAGGCCCAGTACACAAGACGTGAGTTCACTGTTTAAATATCCTGTACCTACTACAGAGGAGTTTTTCCTGCATTATCACATCTAACACGCCTTGCTGTCTTTTGTCAGGTTGAGCGACCTCCTTCGCTGTTGGCATCTCCCAGCGTGAAACCTGCAGGCTCTGATACTGCTCCACAGGAATCTACAAAATCTGTGGGGTCTCTGAGTCCTCAGCCCTCCCACGCTGAGCCCCAGGACGTGGCAGTAGATGAAGTCATGGAGGTTGACGGTGGTGTTTCAGAAGCTGCCTCAGCACCGGAGACACCGGCCTCCTCTTACCCTCCCTGGATGAAGAGTCCAGACCGAGGAGGCCTCTCGTTTTCCCCAGTGAACTCTAATCTGAGAGACCTCACCCCTTCTCACACCTTGGAGATGGGGGCATACAGGCCGGATTCAACCTCTGCTGGCCCCTTCAGTGAGGCGGCGCCCTTTTATTCCTGCAGTGAGGAGAGCAGTGGCGTGACATTTACTCGCTCGTTGAGTGGTGATGGCACAGGGGAGGGAAGTGCTGCCAAGAACCCACAGAAGAAAAAGGTCTGTTAAAGCATCTGGCAGATGTAGAAATGCTACATTTTCTTGTTAAAGGTGCAGTATGTAAGATTGACAGCTAGTGGTTGAAATGGGTACTGCAAAAACAAAGGCATTTTGCACCAGGATGGATATTTCATAGTGGAATTACTGACTATAGCATTATATTTCAGAGAAATGGCTATGTGAACATTGCATGATTCCTTGACAGTAATATGCTGTGTTTTTACACAAATGGAAATGGGCAGGATACAGATTAAAGGTGCAGTATGTGATACGGCACAACAGTTCCGGCCTGGAACGCCCATTTTAGAGTAGTTTTACTGGCTATAGCATTATTATTTATTTATTTGTTTTTTAGCCAAACTGGTATGTAAACATAGCATGTTTCTTAAATATCTACAAACATAGCTTTAGACGAGTCAGAAACTTGCCTACAGCACCTTGAAATTCATTGCCGGCTAAACTGAAATAGCTGGAATAAATTGAATCAAAAACATTCATTCCGTTTATTTAAATTGTTGGCTGACATCTTGTGTTTGTGTTGTTAGGTGTCTCTTCTGGAGTACAGGAAACGTCAGCGTGAGGCACGGCGAAGTGGTTCCAAGGGAGAGTGTTGCTCCCCTGTGTCCACAGCACCACCAGTAGATGTCTTCCCTGTCGCAGTAGAAGTGGCCCCTGAGCCTCCTGTTCTCCCAGCAACACCAACCCCTAGGACCCCTCAGCAGAGCGAGGAGCCAGACGGCCCACCTCAGGGGGAGAGAGATGGAGAAGGGCAGTGGTACGTCCCTAAAGTATATTCGCTTCCATGAGAACGAACTGGTCACACAGCTTATAGTTTGTTTTAAAGGTTTGGATTAAAACTCGTATCAAGATAGCAGGCTCGTGGCTTATATCTGTGGATATAGTTGGATGGCCAGGTGGGCCTACAGAGTTTTGAAAACTATGTATTTAAAACAATATTTAAGCATATGCAATTCTCTTATTATTTACAGGACGTCTTCAACATCAGTAGAGCAGGCCAGGGAGCGAAGCTACCACAGGGCCTTGTTGTTGAGTGACCATCGCAAGGATGCAGGTACAACAACCCTGCAAACATCAGGGAAATTTGGATTGTGATTTCCATGTTTTTTTGTCATATTTGTTAAAACCCAAATATGAAGAATCGGTAAAAAAAATAAAGTTCATCCAGTAATTTCAGAGGTGTTCAATTCTGCTCCTAAAGTCACTAGTTAAACAATGAAACGGCTAATCTAGGTAATTAGGCAGGTGTGCTGGAGCAGTAGTTTGGAGCCCAAACAGAGAAATGCACTGATTAAAAAGGTGTCAGAACCTTGGTAAGATCTACTAATCTTGATATTAAAATTCCTGCTTTGTCTCGTTTTCAGACAGTGGAGAGTCAGAGGGTGGCGACTCCCAGATAAAGGAATGTCCTTCTCCCAAGAGCTGCAAGAGTCCCTCGACACATGCAGTATGTAATATATAATATAATATCAATGTAATTTTCTGTCTCGCCAACGTGAGCTTTCTCGTAATCATAAACCATTTCTCTTTCCATTTACAGCCTTGTTCTCCAGCACCCCAGACTGTGCCTCGACCATCCAAGGAGGAAGATGGTGAAGCACAGCCTCGTGGTCCTCCTCAGCCTCAGCCTCAGGCACTGTCCGTCCAGCCGTCCAGCACGAAGACTTCGAGCTCCAAACCAGCCGCTCTGACACCCAGCAAGCTTCACTGCTCCTCGCAGAGTCACTACGCCGGACCGTCGCTCCTGCACTCTCCCAAAGCGCAACCCCAAGGTTCACCTTACCGTGGCCAGCGAGCCTTCCTGACAGCTCAGCCTCAGAACCAGCCTCAACCCCAGGCTACGTCCGGCCCGGCCACTTTCCCTCAGTATAACGCCCCGCCACCGCCGCCCCCTCCACCCCCAGCTCCACCCACCTCGGCTTCCTACTTCCCCGCTCAGCCCGCCACTGCAGCTGCGCCGTTTCCTGCTTTCAAGCCTGCGTCACCCTTTCCTCCTGGTTCCCAACCTCTCCTGCAGACTCACCACGCGTTGCATTACCAGAGCAGCGCCACCCCTCCCCCACCACCCCCTCCTCCACCTCCCCACCCGCAACCCGGCCCCACCCTGCTGCATGTCAATCTGCAACCTCCTTCGATGCAGCAGCATCAACTTCTGCTGAGCTCTGCCCCGCCCCCACCTCCCCCTCCGCCTCCTCAGGGACAGAGTTCCCAGCAGCCTCCACCCAATAGCGGCACTCTCCTGACGATCAAACAAGGACCTCACCCGCCCCTTCCGCTTCCTCCCTCCAGCACCGCACCACACCCGTTCCAGAACATGGGTGGCTTTCAAACCGCTCTACTTCACCAGTCAGCACCAGCCAACCCCTCAGTAACCCCACCCACTTATCAACAAACTGTATTACCCCCTCCTCCTCCACCACCTCCCCAACAAACTCCTCCCACACAGACCCCACCCAATCCAAACGTCTCGCAGATCGCCGGCGCTAACCGAGGACCTACCCCTTCCTCCACCCCCTTTCACAGCACCGGCTACTTGGGCACAGGATGGCACTGACCACACCCACTTAAAACTCACTCAGAGGGGGCGGAGCTACATCGTGTAACATAGGCAACACAGCACCACTGTAAATATTTTCTATGTACCTTTTCACAAAGGCTAATGGAAACCGGTGGGGGGGTGAGAATACGTTTAAAAAAAAAAAAAGAAAAGAAAAGAAAAAAACGAGAACTGTAAAAGCAGACTTTGTGTAAAAGATGATGGTTAATGAACCCTGGTGCTCATCACTTACCCAGAATCCCCCACACCTCTCTCCTTCCCATAATCTTGTACTGCCATCCTGTCTTTTCTAGACGTCTTTTTTTATTTTTAATGTTTTTATTCATTTTAATCGCCCTCTTCCCGTTGACTCCTCCCTCTATCCTCCCAGTGCAGTGCAATGCAATGGGACATTCCAGTTTGCTCCTCACCTTTTTTTCCCCCTGTTCTTCATTCATCTGTTACTTGTTTTATCTAGTGGCTCATTATATAGCAAAAAGGTTTTGTATAGAGAAAACAATTACAGAATTATTATTTTTTTTATTCCTCCATGTAACAAAAATATCTGTGCACCGCTGCAGAAATTCAGAGGAGACCTTTCTGATAGGCCGCTTCACTGCCCCAGGAGACTGCACTTGTGTGAATGAGCGAGTCTGTGTGCTTGAGTGTCTGTTTTTAAGCGGAAGGGAGCGTGTATGCTTGCGTGCCGCCCGCATCCGTGCGCATATTTGAAGTGCGCACGAGAAACGGTAGGCAAATACGGCACAGACAGATGCGTGCTGTTCTCTGTGGCAGCTTTAGAAAGAGAGGTCCTTCCTGTAGGGGGTAAGCGGTTTATTTTTGAATATCAATGGTTATTTGTAGAAAGTGTAATTTAATGTATAGGTGGTTACTCCAGCTTTCTCCAGAAACAGTTGTAAATATTGGCTTCTTTTCTTTTCTATGCTTGTACAATTCGCTCCCATCCCCATTTTGGAATATGGTTGTAAATACAAGCGCTCTTGACAAAAACGCTGAATGTTTCTGTGACTGTAGCACTATTTTTATTTCTTCCTCTCTGGTTTATTATTTTTTACTGTTTGTGTGTGAGTGTATGTGTGTGTGAAGGACAGAGACTCACAGACACAGCACTGGTTGGCTATTTTCATGGTTCATTATAATAAATCACTGTAATGACAGTTTTATACCAAACATGTCTGGTGTTTTACTGGGAAGGGAAAGGGGGCGGTTTTTGACGTTTGCATGTTCCTAATACGAGTTTTTCTGTCACTGTGAAGGTCGTGTGAAGAGGTGCTGCAGCGAAGTTTTGAAGAGACTGCTGTCGCTGAGAGCTATCTTGAGGTTGTCATTTGAAAATATAAACTTAGTCGCTTTACTTGTACATGCTTGAAAGAAACTGTTTTTCTTAGATTGAACAGAGCGAAGGAAGAGAGGTTTTAGGACCAGTCGGAATGAATGCAGACTTGAGAAGCCCAGTAGGAGTGAAGAAAGAAATTACGTGACCAATCCACATCAAGCCAGAGGTTATAATCAACTGGAACGAAGGTAGAAAGGTTATGAAGAAAGATTAGCATAATAGCTATAACCACCAATGTTTGTACGTTCCTCAATTGGCGCTTTTCCACTGCATAGTACGGCACGGTTCAGTACAGCTCACTTTTGGGGGGTTTTCCACTAGGAACAGTACCTGGTCCTTTTTTTAGTAGCGAGCCGAACCGTTACCAAAACGTGACGTGTAAACTCTGCTGGTCACTGATTGGCCGGAGAACATCGTCATTACTGCGTCACTGAACTTGCGACACGAGACACAACAGACCCGCTAGATTTAAATCAGCACAGCCAGCGAAGGATCTGACGCAACTTTTTTGTTTGAAGACACGCGCCTTTTTTGTTTTTGAAGCAAACTCCTTCGTCTTGCTGTTAAAAACATCCACATGCCGAGAATGAAGAACACCATTCCGTCGATATGCTCCATTGTTGTGTGTTTGTTTGTGGCGCGTTTACGATGATGTCACGGCAGAAGAGGCGGCGCGTGAATAATCCCGCCCACTCTAAAGCGGTACTAAACTGCAGTGGAAGCGCAAACCGAGTCGTGTTGTACCACGCAGTGGAAAAGCCCCAAATAACAGATCATGCGCTACTTTTGCAGTGTTGGCAAGGTCAGTATTACCTAGTCCAGCCAAAAGCACAGTTGCCCATAAGTTTCTAGCAATCCAGAAGAACTTGTTTGGTTGGTTCAGGTGTGTTTAATTAGTATTGGAGCTTATCTCTACAGGACATTGGCTCTCCAGGAGCAAGACTGGACACCGCTGGACAACAACACTCAGAATGAAGTATCTTAACTATAGTCTGTAGAGGTAAAATCTTTATTCGTTAATGTGGGTGAATTGTCTTTAATGAACTTTTATAGCGAATACATTTTAATGGTGTATTTACAGCATTTTCTACATACAACATCATCTGACAAGACAGACACCCAATAAATTAAGCAAACCATTTTTTTTTTCCGTTAAGAACTTCCGTCCAGCATTGTCCAAACTCTTCAGCGGTCTTAAGAAGGGAGGGAGTGGCACTAGGTACACAGTGAGGTCATTTCCTGTGGGCTTTTGTGTTTTGAACCACATCCTCCATGCCATCTTCTGTTTGATTGACGATCCTAGGCCGTTCGTTTATCTTGGTGGGACAGAATGATTATGCCAAGAGTACAAAACGGTACCAGCTGAGAACATCATGGCACATATAACTATACAGCACCAACACTGCCGAGAAGTAAATATCGAATTAGAGACATACAGAAATTCAACATACACACTCAATACATAATACTTAAAACACTTTCCTACTTCTGTATATACTTGGCTTGTGCACAATTACTAATGGCAGAGAAGTCCGCCCCTAATTTTGACACTTATTTTTTAAAATATATTAACAGTGAACTCTCAACTTCTGTTTACATACCCCTTTTAAACGATGTTGGATAGTGTGAAATTATTGTACATTTTGAAACCCGATAAATGATCACTTGTTTGTAAATTGGTTCTCAGGTAAGTGGTCAAGAGTCAGTGTCCCATTTTGCCGCTTGTGTGTGTGTGATAGAGAAATAAAAACAGGCCGGAAATGTCTCTGCGGTGCAGCTCTGTGCTGTTGTGTACATCCCAGAATTCAAGCCTGTAAATATTTCCTTCTATATTAGAATCCAGTCAGTATATTTTGCAGTAATTCATAAATCCCAAAATATTAACATTTTTATAATGCAGGCTTTTAAAAGAGGACACATGTAAAATAAAGTTATTATTATTATTATTATTATCATTAATCCAAGTCATAGTTACTTCTAAACGGTGCATTAGCTGCCCTATCATGTTAGTAGCCACAGAACACGGTAAATCAAACTAGGGTAGGGATTTGTTGAGAAGCAATTCCAGGGAGTGAAGTGCAAAGAAGGGATATGGACAGAAAAGCAGTGAGTTCCCAACTCCATTCACCCCGTTTGCATCCTTAGCTTTAACGTTTTTTCAAACTGCTGCAGTCAGGCTTCCTGCCCTCAGGATGATGGGTAAAGCTGGATTGTGATTTCACATAATGATTTTCCTTGAACGAGACAGAAACACCTGGAAACAGATTAAGGCTATGTTTTATTATAAATTCACAGCATTACACTTGAGAAATTTACATATGTGGAAGATAAACATAAAAAGCCCCTATTGTGGATTGAATATGACCTTTTATGCAGTTTGTAACACAACTCTAAGTTAATGAAAATATTCTGCAAAGTTTTAAATCTAAAAGTTATCATCTCTCAAAAGAAAAAGACGACTCTGAATCATTAAAACGAGTCCCGTTGGTGTCCAAATGAAATATTAGCATATTTCCCGCTCGTTTGTTCCTTTAGCGTTGATCTGAATAAAAATGCTAATTCATTCTTTTCCACTAGGTGCCGCCTTTAGAGCGTTCAAAGGCTCACAAACACCGTTCACCTGAGGGCTTTGCAAAAATGAATCGTTTGGAGTCGTTGGAGAAAAAAAAAAGTAAAAATAAACAAGAAAATAAAGGTGTTCTTTGACCTTGCATATCAACCTGTTGTTGGGGACTAACCAAAACCAAAATATGAACCTTTCATAATCCACATGCACTTTAAAGAGTCAATCTCATGTCATTCCTAACATTACTTTACACAAAAAAAGGCAGCAAGGCCTAAGAAACGTTGGACCAACTGACGACGACTTCAGAAGAAAAGCCAATTAGCAAACACACTTTAAAAAAAGCAGTTGAAAATTTACATTTGAGGTCCAGCTGTGTGTAATTTCTAACAAATAGTGTTTTCTAGATTAAAAACATTTGAAATAATCATATAAACCCTAATCTATATTAAATACTGAGTCTGTGTGAACCTAACTAAATCAACAAAAATATTGTATCAAGCTTGGTGTTATTTTGTAAGTAAAGACTCACACAACTCACCTGAGTGTATCTGACATTTATGCATTTCCACTCTCTGTTGAGGAAAAAAAAGCAGAAAACACTATAAAAAAATCGCATCTTAAATGTATACAGCAGTTTTCAAATGCAGCACGCCAAGCTGGGATAAACCTAACCAATAATTTCCACTAGATGGCACTAACGCCATCATTTTCTGTCGAAATATGACAAATTCTGTTTCTGCAGGAGTAGGTGAATTGCTCATTCATCCTTATACAAACACCTTCAATCAACCATTTGCATTGTGCAAATGTGCATCACTTCCATATAAAACCTTAACACGCCTATAAATGACCCTTCATTACCATTATATAAAATAATAGCCTACTAGTCTTACGGTCCAGGACTTCCTGGAAGTATAGTTGTTTCATTTAACTTCATTACATAAAGCATTTTATAGTCCATATCCATAAAGAGTGCTTTGCTCCAGGTGTGCTGTTCAGCGTAGCATGGGTTCCAGCTGATGCTGTGCCTGTGATTAATATGGACAGGCTGACAGCAAGCTGTGTAAACAGTCATTAGTAATTCATGGCTGGGTCCAGAACCCCAGGCTTCAATTAACCCCAGTCCATGGTAAATTCTACCTTTATATCTTTCTTCACTTGATCTTTTCCTCTTCTCATATGCCATTTCTTTTCACAGCCCTATCATCTGATTCTTTCCTTAATGACCACTGCTCTGCCTTATTTTCTCAAGCTGGTGTGTCCTCGCTCGCCTCTGGCTGGCTGGCTCTGTCTAGTAATGAATGAATTGGACCGAATGGCACAACAGCTGCGCATGGAAAACTGATGTGTTAGAACATTTATGGAGAGAAATCCAGTTCTTAATTTTCATTTATGTAAATTATGCATTTTGTGATTATAATTAAACCATATAACGTGCATCAGAAATGCACACAATTAGCCAAGCCATTTCTTCATTCATTCACAGTTTGATTATACACTCCTTGTTAATTTCACCTCTTTATTTTTTTGTAATATTTCAAAACGTAATGGTAATCCATCTCAGGTTACCTTAAAGGGATAGTTCACCCTCATAACGTTCCAAACCTGGCCTATACTCTTCTTCAGGACACAAATTAAGATATCTCTGATGAAATCCGAGAGCTTTCTGACCATGCATATATAGCCAGCAATGCAACTGACACGTTCAAGGCCCAAAAAGGCAGTAAAGTCATTGTTAAATGTGATATCAATGGTTCAAGCTTAATTTTATGAAGCTGCGAGAATACTTTTTGTACGCAAAGAAAACACATATAATGACTTCATTACTACCTTCTTGGGCCTTGATGTGTCAGTTGCGTTTGGCTACAGGCTCTTTGATTTAATCAAAAATACCTTAATTTGTTTTCCAAAGATGAATGAAGGTGTTTATAGGTTAGTAGAGTGATCAGTCAATGACAGAATAATCAGTTTTGGGTGAAATATCCCTGTCATTTGGGACAACTGCCTCTAATCTTGGCCCGATGTCTGTACACCTAAAAGTTACCAAAATACTGTTTCTAAAAAAACAGACCAAATATATATAAACAAATATTTGTCCTATACTAATGACACATTCCCTCCCCTTACAACTGACTAACAATAGCAAATATCAGATCACCAAGTAGTATTGTTTTGCTTTCTTCACAATATATGAAGTGTGTGTATAAACCTCTTTTTGTCCAACACTCTTGCATGCATAAAGACTCAGGTTGACAGAGGTACATCTGCATTCTCCCATGGTAAACCGTGACATTTAAACATGGAATAACAGACAGAATACTATTATTCTTACTGTCTCCCAGCAGCTCCTCGGACATGAGTCCATCCTGCCTGTTGCCCAGCACAAAAGCCAGGAAAGAGAGAATAAGGGCGTCCAAGATGCCCATAATGGCCAGGATGTACGCCCAGCGCACTGAGCATGCTCCGATGGTGTATTTGTCCGTCCCTTCTCCGCACATCCTCTTCACCTCATCAGCATCCCAGCCATCAGGATATATCATACAGCCCAACACCAGACACGTACCTATGAGAGAAGGCAGGCATTGTGAGCCGTCCAGGTAATAGAAGGTCTACGCATTTAATCAACAGCAGAATGCATTTCTGTTCTCAAGCGATATGATAGATGGCAGTTGTAAAGCGTAAGCTGGGGAACAAAATCAGCTCCAATGAAAGAAGTCATGGCAGTTTCTTTTGTTCGATTATAAGATGTCTGACAGCTGAGATGAATGTGGAGAGAGGTACCAGCAATACCGAACGAGCCCCCAATTTATATTCACATGCATACCAACAAAGCTCACTACTGAAAGCTGCTATGAGTAATTTTTCTGAGGAAAGTGTGAGGGATGCTTGCCAGTGTAAAACTCGCAGCCACAATGGATTTGCAGTTGCTTGCTTAGATGTTCTGGTGGTTTCTACTGGCCATAGTAAAAAAAATGATTTTCTGGTCCTTAGATTTGCCAATTTAGAGGCTGCTATAAATATAAGTCTGACAGCTTGTCCAACATTGCTCAAGTTCTACCTTAAACTCATAAGACTGGTTGAGCCAGAAGTGTGTAAAGATAGCAATTCGATACGTTGTCTGTATCTGAACCATCCATCTCATGTCTTGGAGGCTGCAGTAATGTGTTGAATCAGGTGTTTTATATTAGGAAAAGTTAAAAAATGTCTACTATTTATGTGCCACCAGGAACAGAGCTGAGAAACACTCAACTCTCATCTATCAAGTTTGTGACGGCTCGTGAGTTGTATTACCCACATACTCTACACAACGAGCAATAGATCTGATCTCAGATCATTAGCGCCGACATCTTTCCTGATGAATTGAGACCGGAAAACTGCATCTTTCAGGAGTATCAGACCATGGGCATTGTACATCTTTGTGCTGAGAACGGTGAATACTGCATGTG
Source organism: Enteromius fasciolatus (assembly GCA_032361145.1). Classification (NCBI taxonomy): domain Eukaryota; kingdom Metazoa; phylum Chordata; class Actinopteri; order Cypriniformes; family Cyprinidae; genus Enteromius; species Enteromius fasciolatus. Next base: position 11,012,304 of record JAUMHR010000047.1, on the reverse strand, counting down.
CCAGTTTTGATTCATCCATAGTGTTCTGCAGATGCAATCAGTTACACAAGTGGAAATAATTTATAATCTAACCAGGACTTTGTTATTTGGCAAATTACCCTCATGCTGCCTTCAGGTCATGTAGGGTTGATCATACAAGACATAAGGGGCACCACAATGCTACAGTTACCAATAGAAGGAAAACTGGGATTTTCTTTGAGAACAGACTTGGAGTGTATGTGTTGTTTGTGTATTATTTCCATGCTGGAGTGGATTTCTTTTGGGTGCTCTGGTTTTCTCCTCATTTCAAAAAGTGTGAATGCATGGGTGTTAACCAGGTGTCTAATTCTGCTTCTTGAAGGCTACCTTCCTGCAGAGCTTGTCTCTAACACACCTTCATTGAAATTTATAGTTATACTAACGTCCTTGATTTGCTGGTTTGGAGATTTTTATTTGAGGCTAAGCTCCTGCTTTTCTCCCATGCATCCAATCTCAAATACGTCTGAATAGGCTTCAGCGTTTCCACAACTCTATATAGGACAATCATTATGAAAATAAACAACTAAAAGGAATTTATACTCTTATAAAGTTGATGAAAAGCAGCAAAATAACTTTCCATTAAGTTTGATTTATTTAGTCGGTTAATGATAAAGACTTCCTGGGCTATACCACTATTCCCATTTTCTGTGGTAGTGAGCAAATTATACACAAAGCATCAATTACGCATCTAATTTACATATTTTGTTCTTCATTTTCTTTTTGCTTCAGTGACAAAGCATCAAGGTTAAAAAAAAAGAAGAAAAAACGATGAAATCGCCCAACTGTTTATTCTGGCCTAAATCAGTTAAATGCATATCATGTAGTAATTACAACTCCCGAACCCATAAGTATGAACTTCCCACCAGGACTTGAAAGCAGCATAACTGGTTGAATGAACCAAGGAGGACAGATTTAGCACAGTCAGAAAGAAAAAGAGTTAGATCAAGAAAAAAGCAACTTAAACGACTGCGAGTAGGAAGAAACTGTATCATAAGAGATAAAATAGCCCACATATGGATAGTGCCAAACGAATCAGGCATGATTAGCACATCTCCTACTCGTCTTTGTCACACAGTTTGCTGTGTCATAAAAAAAGCTATTGAGACAGTCACTAAAAGCCTTTTCCTGTGTCCTATATCTCTGTCCTTCTATCTCTCGCTTTAATCTTTTGGTTATTGCGTCTAATAAGCGAAACTTCAAAAGGCATTCATCATCATTATACTAATAGCCATCAGCGGTCTAATAGTAATCACATTAAAGCTGAGAGCCAATCACCCTCATCTCTGCGTCCACAGCTTTGCACTGCAGCCACTCTATAGAGTTCATAGGTATCCTCTTGGGGCTGTTTATGACAGTGCTACTGAGTCTATCACTTGTGTAACCAGCCTTCCTGCAGTTGTCGAAGTGGCATGTGTCATCTAAGTTCTTATGGTGGGACACCATGTCCTATCCAGGCACTACATGACAAATTTTCAGTGACAAGTAATTTGTCTGTCCATGCTAAAAGTGAAAATGCTGCACGATGCAACACTATCGCAACCAATCATAACTTACTAGATGTAAAATGTAAAATACATTTGGGAGCAGGATTTTGGACCAATGAGACACAAGTGTGGCTGGGATTACTGGCAGTACTACGAGAATTAAAAACCAAATGACCAAGAAACTGTTTATTTCCACGCCTGTCAACTTTTGGCTTAAAGGGATAGTTCACCCAAAAATGAAAATTTTCTCATTGGCATTAAAAAGTGTTCTCGTAGCTACGTAAAATTATGGTTGGACCGCTGATGTCACGTGGGCTATTTTACTGCTCTCCTTGCTAGGTTTCAGAGCCTTGATCGTGTAAGGATCTTTGTTGGATAAGAAGGCTCTCAGAATGCATCGAAAATATGTGGGTTTGTAATGACATGAGAGTGAGTAATTACTGACAGAATTGAACTATCCCTTTAACTGGTGACGTGAGTTTTGGGCGGGGCCCCAGCTTTTGACCAATAACAGATGGAGGAAGAGATTGGTAAAACTATTTAGAAATTTGATCAAAACAATTTGGTGGTAGTGCAGAAATTGCGTATACCTGTCATGTCACTATGAGACTTATTGGAGGGAAGGTTGCTGAGTGCATTGCGTTAAAACTGAGCAGATTCATGGACACACACGCACATTATGTGGGAAATGCTACGCATTTTCTCTCGTTTCACGTCCTCTCCAGAGCCCGCAGCACTGCACCACACACATATACTAACGAAGAGGAGCTCTTCAGCTAAACCTTTCAATGTTATCGAAGAGACACAAACAGCGGAGCTCTGATAATGAGCTGTCCTTATCTCAACCATCTTGCAAAAGACATTTCGTCTTTTATTTTATGTAATAGATGCCGCAGAATAGATTATGGAAAGGCAACCGTGTGGTTCTGTATTATTGCTAGCTCTTTTCTAATAGATTAGACTGCGGTTGCATTGTGCGGGCTTTGATTTTGCTGGCAGCGAGCACTCATGCTGCATCTGGGTCAGTGAGATTGCTCTGAATGCAGATGCTGTGAGTGTCACATCCGAGATGTGTTTGTAGATAGGGGCTATAAATAAACACGGTTAAAGAGGAGAATTCTGCATGTAAGGAAAGATACATGTGCGATACCCTTCTCCTTCCCCCTAGTCTTTCCTCTTCCCTGCATATCTATTTTTCATGCTGTCCTGTAATCTCAGCCAACGATTTATTGATGATCCCCCTTGCAGGGGGATAAGGAGCTGTCCGGAACACAGGGAGCTAAAATATACAGGCTGCTACCTGACTAATGGAGCAGTCCCTTTCAGAAGTTGTTCCGAACTTGTGTTTTTACACATTTTGTCATCATTTACCATCAAAGTAGTATGACTCATGTGGTATATTCCAGCCAACTGAAGTCATACATGAATATTTATATGGAATAGACCTTAATTTAAAGGGAAAGTGCACCCAAAAACGAAAATTCTGTTATTAAAGGAATAGTTCACCCAAAAATTAACGGCATATTTTACTCACCCCCAAGCTATCCTAGGTGTATATGACTTTCTTCTTTCAGATGAACACAGTCTGAGTTTTTCGAAAACATATCCTGACTCGTCCAAACTTGGTTATCACATGTCCTCTGATGCAGATCGATGTGTTTTTGTAACAAAAGTATTTCTAGTTTTCAAATTATAACGTAAATACCTGACTTCCATTTTACAGCTTCTTGGCCAACCTTAAAAACTAGAAATATTTTAGAGGACATGTGATAACCAAGTTTGGACGAGCCAGGATATATTTTGAAAAAACTCAGACTGTGTGCATCTGAAAGAAGAAAGTCATGTACACCTAGGATTAGGCCTGGCGCAATAATCAATATATTGACTTATCGCACAATATATATATATATATATATATATTCATGTCCTCAATCCTTTTTGGTGATACAATATATTGTAATCATGAGGTATTAGTTCATAGTTATTAAAAATCCTTCTATAAAAAAAGTTGAATCTGCAGATATAGCCTTGTTTAGAGATATGACCGCTAAATAGGGATTGTGTTTTTCAGCAATAGTGTGCACCCTTCTGTAAAAAAAAGTTAAAATAAAATAAAAAGTTGTTATTGTGACAGGCCTACCTAGGATGGCTTGGGGGTGAAAAAAATATGCCGTAATTTTCATTTTTGGGTGAACTATTCGTTTAATTACTCACCCAGACCCGTAAGACCTCTACGGGTCTGTTCTGTTCATCTTCAGAACACATATGAAGATATTTTTGATGATATCTGAGAGCTTTCTAGTCCTGCATAGACAACAACGCAACTGACGCGTACAAGACACAGAAAGGTAGTAAAGACATCATTAAAATAGACATCAGTGGTTCAGCCTAAATTTTATGACACTCCAATGATGCTTTTTGTGCGCAAAGATATCAAAAACGTCAATGAATTTCGATTTTTAATTCCAATGATGAACAAAGGTATTGCAGTAATTAACCGAATTTCCTTTAAGTCATTATTTGCTAAAAATCGTCTCATCAACTACAGCCGTCAACTCTTGCTCATGTTTTTAAGCATTGAAATTTGCCTCGTTGATTATGAGACCCATTAATAGTAATGCCATTTGTTGTCATTTATGTCAAACCTTTTCTGGCAAAAAATCTTGGTGCAATATATTTGAAAATACTCAAAGGCAAATAAAAGCTATATCTGATCAGTGAACAAAGGCATACATTTCAGTCTAGTCATAAATCAAATTACAAAGCTCTATGAGAGTTGGAATATAGTCTACTTTTGTAATACCTTATTGCTTTTTGGAAATCGATAGCCTCAGTCTCTATCCACTTTTAATACAGGGATATGTATATGATGACAAAATTGTAATTTTGGGGTAAACTATGTCTTTAAGTACTTTTGCTTTTCGCATTTGTATGCAGGTTAGCAGTGAAGGATGAAAAAAGGTGCTTCCTTGCACTCATCTTCCCCTGACATCGCTTGACTTGGCATTTGTTTGAAATGTCTTTTACATCCCAGCCAATGAAAGGAGAAGAAAGAAGCACCAAGGACGATAAGGGAAGGAGACAAGATGGATGGTGAGAGGAGAAGATAATGCAAGTTTAAAAGACTTCCTGTCTCTCCTTGCCTCTTTCTCGCTAAGCTGCAGTTGTTTGCTGCTTAATGTATTGTCAAGGCAGGAATAGAGTAACGCCTCAGGGTTTGTGTTTCATCCTGAGAATGGCAGCTTGTTGTTTTTCCTTCCAGAGAGGGAGGAATGGTGGGAAAGAATAGAAGAAAAGAGAATAATAGAGAGAGAGAATATCGCCTCACTGGATTCACGGTAGTATGAAATTCCTACAAAATTAGCTCTTCTCCCAAACCTAGCGAGCTGCCTACTTAGACAACATCTTAAGTCACCACAGCAGTGCTCCTGACTCAAAGGCTCTTCCAAAAACTAGACAGAAACATAATAATGAGGCAAAATCTAATTCTTTAGAACACTGCTAGCTTAACACCGTGTTAGCATCAAACTGTTAATTTACTGTGAGTTCCTGCGAATGTTTTCATTTAGTCAATTACAAGGTTACATTCATTCATGTAGGCTGATTAGTAGGTAGTAGATAACAAGGTAGCTCACTAGCTTTTTGAACAGAGCTAAACGCATGATTAAGGTGCTTTCACACTAGCTGTTTCTAAACTTGGCTGCACATTGCATACTACGTTGCTTTTAACATGTTGCTTGTATCAGTTAGAGCCAGTCAAATGCTTTATTAATGGACCCTTTTCACAAGTCTTTGATGACGCGTTTAACGGTCACCAGCATTATGAATCCATAACGTTTTTTAAAGTTATAAAAATGTATGTACGTTTATAACACTATACTTTGTATTATATCACCATTGCAAACAATCGTTAACGCTAATGTGAAGTTGTTTCTAATGCGGTAAATTTGACATTATTCTCTCTTCTGACAGCAGTTATCAGTCTTTCCTTTTTTTTTATAAGTCATGAAAATGTAATCAGCGAATTTTTCTTTTGCTATTTAGGCAAATGGGAATGCAAAAAATATATTTGTGGCTTTTTGGATGTGCATGAAGGAATTTACAGTGATGTAGTTTAACTACATTTCTCAGTAGCGTGTTGGTAGCGTCGCTATTTTCACAATCAAATAGCTTTTCAGTAGCGAAGC
>JAUMHR010000047.1:10990084-11001387 GCA_032361145.1 Enteromius fasciolatus | reverse complement strand
GGAGACACCGCACAGCAGTATTTTTGAAAGTGATTGCAGTACCAGTTTTGGCCATTTCTTACATACGGCTCCTTTAACCATACTAATAAGCAAAAATTACTCTAGATAAACATTTGTGCTTGTTTTTTATTTCTGAATTATGCTGAACTTTCTTCTTCTGTATTCTACTTTACAGTAAATCAAGCCCTGCCCAGATGTAACAAGTAATGTATTACTTTTTAATAAAAATTAATTAAGTAACGCAATTAGTTACTTTTTTAGGAAGTAACGCAAAACGGTAATGCACTCAGTAAAAGTTGCTTTCCCCAACACTGATTATAATGACTGATCACAATTACACAAAATAGCTGAAAATATTTCTTAAATGTTGTTTTGACAGCCCAAATCTTTTGTTTTGTGGTTGCTAAGGTGTTTAAAATGGTTTTAGTGTATTGCTATTTAGTTGCTAGAGTGTTGTGGGTGGTAAGGCATTACCATGCACCAGCTAAGGTGTTATTGATGATTGCTAGGGTGTTGTGTATGGATTATAGACAAAATGAACTAGTCGAAATTTGTCAGCAGGTAGAGATTTTGGATTATTGCCTCTATTGCAAATAAAGGCTCGTGTGACTTTGTTGTGCTATGTGGTCATGAAAGCTTTTCAAGCATTGTGATTAAAAAAATCACTAAAACGCAATTAGCAGCAGAAGATGCACCGTCTTCAGAGACTGTTTCTTCGGAATGCACGTGAAGACTATTGCTACTGCGGTGCATTGTGGGATTCAATAAGTGCACTCGATACATCCACTATCTGACACCACTAAGTGGTATTCCTCTCAGAATAGCAGTGCCGTATTTAAGCGTAAAGGGGGTGATTTAGTACACAGCCTTGTAAGTCATTGTAAGTATGATCTCTGATAACAGTGACATCACATACTTCTCTTAAACCATGTGTTTTCTTAAATTTCACTAATTCAAAGTATAAGCACGAGTAACATATAAATATTAATAGCCACAACCAGAGCCAATGAAAGCTGTTTCTGTGACTTTCACACAGTGTTTCCACAGAATTCTGTCATGAACTTAATACAGGGACAATTTCCTGGGGCTAGGTGCATTGCTTAAGGGCACAATGGGTATGTTTCATGGTTTGCTTCTTGCGGGAATCAAACCAGCCCTGTGGCTTAATCATTACATCACGCCACCTCCAGATGTTTGGGGGTTTAATAACTATAATGTGCACTTCCTCTAATGTTTTCTAAATTATAAGTGCAAAAGATAAATGGAATGGCACCACGGCTCCTGTTAGTACTGCAACACTCTGTTATTCTTGGTCTAATTGGTGTTACAGCACCAGGAAACCTGATTAGTATCACAGACCACCTGCTGAGTGGTCTACTGAAGTAATTCCAGAAGGGCTGACTCTGCCATGCCCCTCGGAGTGTGTGCGTTCACATGTATGAACCCCCCCCATCCACTCCACGCTCTGCACGTGTATGAACCCGACCGAGACTAATTGTGCAACACTGCATCTGCACATAGCCGCACATAGACAGAAAAGGGGAGGGCAGAGAAGTGTGCGGTTTCCATGACAACTACCGAAGAGGTGGTTTTCAAATATCAGCCTGCATGCAAACTAAGCTTTGCACATCTGAGGAGGTCAGCTGTCAACGTGTACGTCTGCGATAGCGTGTTCCTTCTGTACCGAAACCCACTTTTTGAATGACCTTTAAAACAAATGATGTAAGAACGTGTTTTCTTTGACAGCAAAAGCAAGAATTTTATTCATAATGCGGTCCCACTCTATATTAGGTGGCCTATTAGGTACTTGCATCAAAAAATAAGTGCAATGTACTTATTGTGTTCATATTGTGTTGCAAAACTCTTTTACTGCTATTGAGGTGGGATACGGGTAAGGTTAGGTGGTCTGGGTAGGTTTAAGTTTGAGTGGGTTTAGGTGTAAGTGATGGGTGATGGGTCAGCACAATGTAATTATAAATGTAATTACTTCCAGATGCAATTAAATTTTTTTGTTATATACAAGTACAATGTATGTACATGATAACCATAGGACAAATTTAAAGATAAGTAGTTAATATAAAGTTGGATCCATACTGCACCTTTAGTCATATTAGTTAAAGGTATAGTTAACCCAAAAAGGAAACTTCGGTCATCATTTACTCCCCCTCCACTTATTCCAAAACTGTATGAGTTTCCTTGTTCTACTGAACACAAAAGAGAGTATTTTAAAGAATATTGGTAACAAAACTGTTTGACTTGTATAGTATGGCACAAAATTTTGATAATGTGTTTGCGACTTCATCCTTTCTTCAGTCTGCGACTTCCTATCACTTCCTGAGCAACGTATTCATTCATTCTCGAGGCAATGTGGTCAATTTTCATCTTTTCTCTGCTCCTTTGACCACCTTTCAACTCCACCACGCTCTATTTCAAATGGTCTATTCTCTCCCTCTCGAACTGTTCTTTTTGCAGTTGTTAGGTTTCTTGGTCTTTGCATTATCGCCTCTTCTGTTCTCATTACTCTCTCGAAGGCTTTCCACCCCCCACCCCCCCATCTGTTCATTTTCTCCTGCAGATGCTCATGGCTGTTCTTGGGCTGAGAACTCACTAAAGCTCTCTTGAGCACTATCTCTGCCTCTCTGGCGTCCTGACACACTGGACTGAGAGATAGCCGAGGGAGGAATGCACTAATAATGAATTGCACCCACTGACAGCACTGTATATTTGCATGTACTGTCTGAGTTGTTTTTGCTTTCGATTCATGCAAATTGGCGAACGGATAAATGCACCTACAACATCTGTGTTGAGCACAATCCACGCCCCATAGTTCATTACTGCAGGTTGGTTCAGAGAGCTAGATTGTGGAGGATGGTGCAGTTCTGGCACACTTTACAGCATCACCCCACCACTGCAATACAGCCAACCACAAATCAGTGATCACATCTCTGTGATAACTCCTTTCTACAACATTTGATCTATTACTGCTATCATGATCACTAGAAAATGTACACAAATATCTATCTTTAAAGGTTTCCCTTTATGTGGACTGATTTAGTAATATATGTTCTATACATTTTACTTTACCTTGTGGATCAATACAGTGGCGCAATGAATTGGCAATAGATGTAAATGTAGTTTAGGGAAAAACCAGCTCCTCAATGCTGATTTGGAATGGAAGTAGACTGCTCAATATGTCATACAGTCTTATGTAATAGTGGAATTGAGTTCATCTCCAACAAATCTCCCTTTGCTCTGGCAGGCGTAATTGTTGTAAGTTATTACTGATATTAACTGGAGCCTTCTAACGTGTCCCTCTACATTTGCCAAGTCACAAACCTGTGGTTAATGTGGGAAGTAATAACAACAGGCCATTTTGCATTTATTAGAGCTCATCTGCTACATTGCTACATTTCATAACTAAATTTGTAGCAGTTATTGTAATTGTTATATACACACAAATATGTATTAGTGCTGTATAATAATAATAATGACATTATCACGGTTAATCACATCCAAAATAATTGTTTCTGTTTACATAATATGTGTATGTACTATATATATATATATATATACACACACACACACACACAAACAGCATATATTTTGAAAATACTTGTTACATAATATTACATGTATTTATGCGTATATATTTATATTGATGTAAATTATATGGTATACAGTATAAATATATAGAAATTTTTCTTAAATATATACATGCATGTGTGTTTATTTATATATAAACAATAAATATACACAGTTTATGCAAATAAATATATCCATATTTTGGATGGATATATATACACGTGTGTATTATAAGCAGTGCTTCTTCAATTTTAAATATGAACTGTATTTAAAATAAATTATTATTATATTTGTTATTTAAAATAAACCAAACATTATCTGCTATGAAAAATATGCATTATTAATCATTATTAATGTACAATATTTTTTTCCGATGCTCCTAAATGAAGCCAACCTCTATAAAACATATTACGCATTGTTTTAATGTTATTACTTCAGTTTTTATCTTTGCAGTATGGAAGTTAATGATTTCTGTTCGTATTTCCATGACAACTAATTTTTCGAAACCTCCAAAGTAAATCATGAAATATGCAAAATCTCTAGGTTGAAATCCATCACGCACGATTCCAGCATGCACCTAATTATGCATATTATCTTCTATAATCTATGAGGCTTTAAATGATTCATTCCAGACTTCATTTTTAATTAGGTTAAGCCCGTAAGCGACACAGTCATATATATTTTTGTCAAGGTTTATACTCCATGAAAATGTAATCTATTAAAAGACTCCATCAGGTGAGGATAGCAAATAAATAATGGCTCTGGTGCTAATTAAGTCCACTTAATAAATAAAATAAAATAAATAATTGAGTCATTATTTTATAACATTTTAATGTTATTTCATTTAACCGCAACTGAAAACGGATACACAGTATAAAAATGTATATGAGGGATGAAAGCTAAAAGTGCTGATAGTGGTGGGCTCAGAACAGAACCCTTATCTCCCCAGACACCTATACACAAGGGAACTTACTTTGCAAAACTGGCCTCACACACACTTTACTTTGCCTTTCCCTGACTGCTGATGCCCATTCCGTTCTGTGTGTTTTAGTTTAGAAGTCGTCATCAAAAATTGCTGCACAGAAATCAATGTCTTTAAAGCAAAAGCATTAAAGAATCAAGTTAACATCCCACTGATATCTTTGCAACGAGGGAGAGAAATACGGTTCATTCAGTGTGTTCTAACTGGTACACTGAAGGCCCTGATATACTTTAAATGAAGGGTAAAAAGAAGTTTGAAACGGCATACTATGGTATACTGCTATAGTGGCGGTATACTATTTTCGAACATTCTGAAACGCCCGCGCTGCTGGAAGCGGGGTGTAGATTAATGTAAACATCACGTATAGTTTACCAAACTCATTTCGGGAAGAGGGCACGAAGGCAGTCAATTACGATCTCCATCTCTCTAATCTTCCAATTATTCTATCTACCAATCAGATTCCTTTTCTAACCCTATAAATAGCCAAAGCTCCTTCCTTCCTCATCTCGATCTCAGTGATTTTGCGCTCCTTTACTGGAGACGAAAAAAGAAATACTGCAAGTCCATGTGGGTCAAATACTACCTGGCTCGTAGAAAAAGTCTCGGCGAGTATCACCGTTAAGTGCAACAGATGCGCCTTAACACAAGAATAAGCTTCTCTCCCATGTTGAACCGTGCGACTAAAAATTTAATTCGGTGCGACTGCCACTAGGGGGCGTATTCCGACAGTCGTGTCCGAAAGTCATGTGTAGTGGAAAGGCGGCTTTAGGGCTATTTACCCTTAGGGCTCGGCAGCCCTTCTAACCTTGAGTATTCTCCCTGAGCAGCACACCAAACAATGCAGACAAGTTCGAACTTTTTATTAAAAACATTTAAATGTTTACCTTCATTAATTCGCTTTAAAAGAAGAACAACAACGACAACAGCAGTATGATGTGATATTTATTCGCTTGCTATCTTTCTCATTCTTGCCATGGCTCTGGAAAACTTGCATCTGATGTTTCTCTATGTCGCTTTTAACTCTGGGTCGTTCACACACACTTCATAATCTCTTTGTAGGAATTAATTGCTTTCGCTGAACTTTTAAAGTCTCTATGCGAGCATATCTGTGGCAGCTCAGCTATAGATATATATATATAGTGACTGGAGATGTTGCTCCATTGCCTGACCTCGGCTGAATGACAATCGAACGGGGAAAAAAAATCCCACGTAAAAAAGGTGGAGTTTCAGAAGACACTCACTGATTGCGTAACCGCCTTGGACCAATGGTAGCTCAAAAGTGTTTAGGAGCCAAAATGAAAACGCCCCAAAACGTCCCCTTTGGTCAGCTGACTAGAACTGCCAACGCAAACTCAATACAAACTTCGTTTTGGTCTGATTTTATTCAAAATTACGTTATTTCAGTTCGTTCTTCGATTTCAATTGAAGTATCAGGGGCTTTAAGGTTTGTTTTAGTCAACCTGGTCTCATTAAAATATATGTACCTCTGTGCACTTTTTGTGCAACACTGTTTTTTGTGCTTTACCGCATGTTTCAACGCAGTTTCAAAGAGAAATGTCCACTAAGTGGAGCTAAAACACAGTTTCAGTATGTGAAGTCTGGCACATTTTTATTACGTTTATATAGGTATGTATTGCGGCGGTTCAGAATTGAAATATCTTTGGACTGTTGCTAAAAGTTAATGCTCTATCATGTTAAAAATATGCTAAACCTACCTGATAATTTGAACTGTTTTGTCGAACCATAGTTACACAAGATTCGAGCCGGAGCTCCTCGCCTCTCAAGTACATCTCTGTACTCTATGAGCTACCAAACAAACCTACTGTTTATGAAAACCCGTAGATATTAAGCTGGATATGTGTGATGCTAACTTTCAAAAGCATATTAATATTGCCGTTAAGTAATAACTAAGCATTTGTGCAAAAATTACACTTTATAAATCAAAACTCAATTAAAAGTGTCCATTTCTTTTGGAAACTGCAGTGATATGTACTTATTGGTACGTGTTTTGTGTCTCGCTATAAAGTTCACCCAGGTACATTAAGCCATGAGACCAGGTTTACGTGAGAACAGTGCTCACCGTGCTTTTCAAAAATCTTTCTGACGACATACAGCACCACAGGCTTTTACGCTGTCATTTCTAAAGCTGTCTTTACCATTTTGCCCTGCCTGCATGATTTAATGTGCTAACCGTAGAGGTCAGTTTATCCTTCTCATCTGAGCCATAGTGGCTCTTCGGCCTCCACTAGGTGAGAGATTTCTCTGCTCCACAGAACATCAGCCTTGTAATTTATTCTGACAGCACACTGATACGCTTGCTAATGGCCTGTGGTCTGGCTCAGACAAACTCAATCCATTATTATGTATTGATTGACAAGGACACTGAAAAGAAGGGCGTTGTGTGGGTTTGGAAAGAAGCGGGTTTACAATGTGTGCTGGGAGGCGGTGTTCTGTTGGGCAACATTTACAGTTTTCTAATCTTTTAGGCTCAAATCGTTGCATTCTACATCGCTGCCACAAGGGTTGCTACTGTATTTTGAGTATTTGTGTAAACCGTCTTCTATACATTCAGTTTTGCTGGGTGAGATAATTCAAGTTAGTTAAATGTTCACATATTTATAATTAGCTACCTGTACCTAGCTTAGTTTGTTAATACCTCTGTCTTGGCGTTGTTACCCTTTTCGAGTGAGTTTTAGAATTAGTAACACAACAAGTGACACTCATATTTAGTCCTATTTACAAGTGTAATCAGAAATCCACTATAAAATGTGGTCCCACTTTATATTAGGTGGCCTTACTGAGTACTTACAATTAATTTAATAATTTAGTACAGTGCACTTATTGTTTACATACATGTTTTTACATTGTACTTATTTATAATTACACTATTGACCCATCCCTTAAACCTTAACCCACTCTTAACCTACCCATATCACCAAACCTGTCCTTAACCTGTATCCCACCTCAATAGCAGCTAGTGTTTCGTACAAAATGAACAAAATAAGTACATTGCAATTATTTTTTGATGCAAGTACATAGTAGTTAAGGCCACCTAATATAAAGTGTGACCAAAATTGTATACAGTAACTTCTCTATGATTATTAACATTTTCTATTTTAATTTCTGTATTAAAAATGTTTTATCGTGAATAATCACATCCAAAATAAAAAGGTTGTATACATATGTGTTCTGTTTATATTTATGTATATATAAATACACACATGCATGAAAAATATTTACATGTGTTTACATTTATATGTCCATATTCTTATATATTATATATATATATATATATATATATATATATAAATGCATGTGTTTGTATTGATATATACATAAAAAATATTACATAGTGTAATATGTAAACAAAAACCTTTATTTTGAATGTGATTAATTGTGATCAATTGTTTGACAGTACTAATTAACATACAATTCTCTAAAAGAGAATTTTAATAATAGTAATAAACAAATCACATCATTTAACAATAAGTTTTCACATTCTTAAAAAAGTAAAATTATTAAGTAATTAGTATAAGACACTGGTCTGAGATATTACATCTAAAACACTAGATGTACAGTATATCCACATAGAATGTCCTAGAAGTTATGGTTTTGACTGCATCAGTGAGGAGTTTTGAGGAATGAGTCAGGGAGGAGGTGGATAGGACATACAAGGACAGACGGGCACTTTGATCACGGCTGTGGCTTCAGAAGCAGGTTTTATCTGCGAAGGGGTGGATGCATTGTGAGGCCCAGGTTCTACACATCAAACAAACTAGGGATGACCATCACTGACACACACATAATATCAAAGGGTCTGGGAGAAATAAGCAAAGCATGAAACTGTCTGAAGACGTGTGATTCTCTCAGTCTCCCATTGGACCTGCTGCCGCTGCTGAAAAAAGCAGAGGCTCAGATTGGCTTTCAAGTACTAACATGTAGGTACATATAAAGTGCAAGCCGACGTATATCGAATCACTCCTCAGTCTCTCGTGGCGTTTATTTTTATGCATGATTCTCCGTGGCTGAAAAGTCTTATGATTTTCTTATAATAGTATTGATACAAAAAGCGGCCTTCACACATATACTGTCAAGAAACATTGTTTGATGCTTATGAACAGTGATGGTATGGCATGATTAGTAGGCTAGAAGATACCGAAGCTGTTTTATGTGATTTGCCTCTGACTGCATACAGAAATACTATTATTTATCCTTGGGTGGAGCAAAAGCTAAATTAAAGTACAGTAAATATTAAAAACTGAGATGTTTCACTGAGCTGGTGTTTGATATACTTTCAAGACAGTAGTAAACAGTAAAAATAGTGATTTTAAATAAATGTTTATTTATATATATACTGGATATATATATACTCAGAAATAAAGGAACAAAAGCTGTCACTGTGGCGGTACCTTTTCGAAAGGTACACTTTTGTATCTATTAGGTTCAAATATGTAAACAAAAAAAAACAAAAAATATATATATATATAATGTAAAATATTCCTGCAAAGCTACATTTTTAGTGTCCATGCAGTTTTTTTTTTTTTTTATGTATATAGTAGAAATCTCTCTAAAATGCTAATTTGGTGGTAAAGAAACAATTCTTATTATTACCAGTGTTTAAAACTGTTCAAAAGGAATAAAAAATATATATATATATATTTTAAAAAGTTCAGCACTTATTTAAAATACAATTTAGAAGAACCACCTGGAGGTTATTAATGTAAAAAATATATATTTTTTAAGTATAAAATTATAATTTTATTATAAATATTATATATTATACACACACACACACACACACACACATATATATATATATATATAGTTGATGAATGATAATAATTTGCAGCATGTCTAAAGTTAAGCATTTTATTCACAGAAAAAAGGTTGTAAATCTGTGATAATGGCCTTTGGATCAAATCAAAAAAAGAAGAAGCTGGAAAACAAAAATTGTCAGAAACAAATAATGATGGTAATAGGATGTTCACAGATGTTACTGGAAAAGGTACTGCAATTTTTTCTCAGCGTTTTTCGGGTTGTTTACATGCCTGTAATCTTCTGTAGCTATGCACATGTTCTCCTGTTTCCTTTTTTTATTTTCAAGAGCGGTGCAGTAGAGATCATTGTGTTCTTGTATTTGTTTTCTGCTGCAGGTGCACAAATGTGTACATGGGCTCAGCCAGATTTCGCTGTCAGGTTTTCACCTTCATTCTTTAGAGACTCTAAAGTCTCTTTCTTTCCCAATCCTAATTAAACACACGTCATGCGTAATTAAACAAGCTCACGTTTGAAGAAAGAACCACAGAAAGGTGAAGCAGGAAAGAGATGGCGATAATAAACCAAATGTAGCTCCGGTGCTCGGGAAAAGCAGAATTAACAGGAAGCACAAATTAAAGAGCTCGAAATGAAAATCAAATTAATTTTATCCTAGCTTCCACTTAACTGTGATAACCCTAGATAATGACAGAGTGCGTGATGCATCGCTTTTAGCTATTTATTCCAAAGCCAATGTCCAAGTTTCCGCGCCGGTTTGTGGACACATCCTCAGAGATTTCTGGCAGCCGTTGCTGGTATTTTTAAACTTCTGTTTATTAAGAAAATAAATTTGGCTGTTGCTTGTTTGGGCTTGATGTGTTATTGTTTTTTATTGATTATGGCAGGATGGAGTATTTTTAAATGTGAAAATCTATTTTCTCTCAGCTCGTGATAATTCTTATTCGCAGACCAAGCATACATTACAAAAGAACCTTGTCCTACGCACATTTACAGATTCATAATTAGTATTCTGTCATGTAGTCTCACACTTTACGCAAATCATGTGCATCAGCTATTAGTAGTCCTCTAAGATTGTAGCTACAGTACAATCCCAAAAATTCACTTTTTACACCAACTCAACCCAGCTGTACTAGAATTAATTCTTGACAATGTCAACAAACAACAAGGATGTGCCTGCAGTAGTTTTTGTGTGGGAAAGAGCTGAAAAATAGTTTGCAGAGACGTGGGCAGCAGTGACCTGACACTTTGATGGCTTGTTGGGTATTTTTTTCCTAATTGACTTCACTTCCCACTTTCTCGCCTTCCATTTGCGCTGTTTAGTCTCATAGTTTCAGTGGCTATTGTTCATTGCTTTTCTCGTTAGATAGCGCACATACTTGGAAGCTTGGACAACTAGATTTTTAAAGCGAGACTTATTGTAGCATCTGTGACTTTTTGTGTACACTAGCGATGGGTGCTTTTGAAGCACTGCTTTGTGAAGTTTCGAAACGTTTGAGCTGTCAAAGTCATGTGACGGCAATAAATGAGGATTTGTTATGTCATAACGGTTTCGAAACGTTTCGAAAATTCTATGTATTGCTGTTGGGGGCGATATTTGTGACCCGTTACTCATGCAAATTCTTTGAGATCGCCCACCAGTGGAGAACCAGAGTGTAGGGATCTTACCTTTAATCTCTGATCATTCTTATCATTTTTTGAGTGAAATTAAAAGGATGAGTGTTAGTTAATAACCTCTTATTAGCCTGTTTAGACAAGCTCTTCATAAAACAAACACATCTTGCAAATTAATAATAATTCTTAATAATAACACTTATTATGCAGACACTCTACTTTTTCAAGTGTTCACGCTTCCTCATATAATATTGGTAAGCGGGTTTGGCGTGCTTTCCAGGGAGCGGGCCAGGAGAACGGCGGGCTCGAACCCTAGCGATTAGAACCCTAGCGAGGGTAAGGGCTCGGCGTC
>JAUMHR010000047.1:10961579-10981710 GCA_032361145.1 Enteromius fasciolatus | reverse complement strand
GGGTTTAGGAATGTGCAGTGTGAAACGTCTGTTAATGAATACCCAGGATTAACCGGTAACGCCAGGTTTAATATAAGCAGTGTGAAACATGATTACAGGTAACCCAGGATTACGTTTATCCGGGGTTTACGATAACCCTGGGTTAACAATTTCAAGTGTGAAAAGCCCTAATGTGTCATATGATGGTCTGTTCTTTAGTACTTTAATGTTTAAAGACAACATCCACTTTTTCAAAATGTCATCCACTTTTTTCAAATGTCACCCAGGTGCGAATTCTTCAGACTGTGGTAAAGGAAAAAGACGTGCGATTTCAAGAACAAATTCTCAAACATGAGCAGGAACTCCTTAATCTCACACAGGTCTCAAATGAACCTGACTTACAGCAGGTGTGTTTGCGTTTCACATGTTTTAATTTTTTATGTTCCACAAAGAGAGCCCGCTTTGATATTTTGGTTACCTAATCTAAAGTGTTACATATATTCACCATTTAGTTTTCCCTCAATTAACTAATATATATATATTTATATTAGTGCTGTCAAAT
The DNA here is from genome assembly GCA_032361145.1 of Enteromius fasciolatus. Lineage (NCBI taxonomy): Eukaryota > Metazoa > Chordata > Actinopteri > Cypriniformes > Cyprinidae > Enteromius > Enteromius fasciolatus. The sequence continues at coordinate 10,981,169 of JAUMHR010000047.1, read as the reverse complement.
GATTAATCATGATTAATCACATCCAAAATAAAAGTCTTTATTTACATAATATATGTGTTCATGCTGTTATTTATATTAAAACACACACATACAGTATATATTTAGAAAGTATTTACATGTAAATGCATTTATATATTTATTTTCTTATATTTTATATTATATATCTTGATATATTATATAAACATATTTTTATTAAATATATACATGCATGTGTTTGTATTTATATATACTTAATATTCACAGTACATACAAATATATAAAGAAAAACTTTTATTTTGATGTGATTAATCATGATTAATCTGTTGACAGCACTAATTTATATATAAATATCTATTAATGTTTTTAATTTTATGATTAATTTATTGCTTATTACAAATTTGTTTTATTTCATTCTTTTTGTGTGTGTGTGTGTGTGTGTATGCTTTTTTTTCTAAAATAAGCAGTTTTATCAGGCTCCAATATGTAGGTTCAGTGGCAATGAATAGGTTCTTTACATTGCCATTAAAGTGAAATCATTGAACAAAAACACAGGAGTCAGAGACAACTGCTCATTTTAGAAGAAAATTTCTGATGGCACATAAAGGAATAGTTCACCCAAAAATGAAACTTTTGTCATCATTTACTCACCCTTGAGTAGTTCCAAATCTTTCCAAATCTGTATGAATTTGAATCTGCCGAACACAAAGGAAGATAATTTGAAGAAAGTTTGAAACCAGGCTGTTTTGGGTCACCATTGATTTCCATAGTAGGAAAAAAATACATACAGACTCAATAAACAAAGAAGTAAGATGGGAAAGAGCAAAAATGCCAGAATAACATATCAATATTTCTTGGCTTTTTGTTTTGGGATACCCTGAGGTGTTGTAGCCATATTTGTGCGTTGTTATAAAGCATGAAATCACAGCTCATCATGTCGTACCATGGCAATTTTGATCTAAGCTGTCTTGCATGGTGCATGCATTTCCACATTCTATGAGCAGCATCCAACTCATCTTATGTTTTTGTTCATGTTGTTGGAAAGGAATTAAGAAAGAAAGGGCGGATTAACACCGTGTCTGCACCGAGCATGACCGAAAAAAACTAAATCATAAACCCTGCAGCTTTTTTAGGAGGTCTTTCAATACACATGGTTCTATTTTGCTCTTATCCTACTTATTATTTTGCAGGCTCTTCGTGCATCCCAGCAGCGCATAGAGGTGTTGGAGGAGTCCTTGCGTTCTCGTTCAGAAGTCCTAGAAATGTTGCAGCAGGAACTCAATAGTGCAGACCAGCAGAAACAGGTCAGCACTACACATATAGTTTACTCTGTGTTCTGGTCATTTTTCGAAAGCAAAATATGGGTAACACTTTAGAATATGTAACACTTGTTAACTATTAACTACAAGCTTTCTCTTAATAAATTCTTAATTTGCTGCTTATTAGTAGTTTGTAAGGTAGCGGTAAAGTTTAGGTATTGGTTAGAATTAGGGATGTAGAATAAGGCATTAATATTTGCTTTTTTAGCACTAATAAATTGCTAATATGATAGTAAAATGCATGCTAATAAGCAACTAATATAGGTGTAACCGTAAACCGTGTTATGGAGATTTTTTCCCTTAACACAGTTCGGCTTTGTGGTGATATTCAGCTGATGAGATTTCACTGAGGAAAGGGAAGCCCAGCTGTGAACTAACAGAATTTCTCATTCGATGTTGTTGTGGTTACAGCTGTTTTTTTTTTTTAGAATTATAGACCCTTATAAATATGATGAATGTTTCATTTGTGCAGATTCTGACTTCTCAGTTCAGGCAGATGGAAATGGAGTTGACAGAAGCTCGGCGACTGAGAGAAGAGGAGAGGCAGCAGTGGGAAATGCATGCTGAGAAAGAACTCCAGGCTCTGAGAGCCAGACTAGAGGCTTCAGAGAGTGAGAGAGAACAGACAGTCAATTCTCTCAACACTGAATTACTGAAAAAGACCACAGAGATGGATGAAATGAGAGCAAAACTTGAATCTGCTGAAAGAGAGAAAGAAGAGATGCTGGAGAAATCGACAGATAAAGAAAATGCCTTTGAGGCTGAACTGGCCAAAATGAAAGTATGTCTAGAAGCCAGATTGGAGACGTCAGAGAGTGAGAGAGAGCAGACCATCAGTGTCACACAGCTTAATGCTGAATTGCTGAAAAAGACCACAGAGTTGGATGAGATGAGAGAAAAAGTTGAATCTGGGGAAAGGGAGAAGGAAGAAATCCTGGAGAGAATGAAAGAGAGAGAGACTAGCTTTGAGGCAGAGTTGACCAACATGAAAGTATCTCTAGAAACTAGACTAGAAACATTAGAAAATGAAAGAGACCAGAACATCAGTGCTCTCAATGCTGAGTTACTGAAAAACACAGCAGAGCTGGAGGAAATAAGAGAAAAACTTGAATCTGGGCAAAGAGAGAAGGAAGAAATGCTGGAGAAAATGAACGAGCGAGAGAGCACCTTTGAGGCAGAGCTCACCAACTTGAAAGCATCTCTAGAAACTAGATTAGAAACTTCAGAAAATGAAAGAGACCAGGACACCAGTTCCCTCAATTCTGAGTTACTAAAAAAGACAGCAGAGCTGGATGAAATAAGAGTAAAACTTGAATCTGAAGAAAGAGAGAAGATCGAAATGTTGGAGAAATTTAAAGAGAGAGAGGCTAGCTTCGAGGTAGAGCTGACCAACATGAAAGTATCTTTAGAAGCCAGATTGGAAACCACAGAAAGTGGAAAAGAGCAGGCTATCAGTGCCCTCAATGCTGAGTTACTGAAAAGGACCACAGAGTTGGATGAATTGAGAGAAAAACTTTCAGCTGAGGAGAGAGAAAGTCTGGAGACATTACAAGAGAGACAAACACGGTTTGAGACGGAGCTGGCCAACTTGCAAGCCTGTCTGGAAGTCGCTGAGAACCAGAAAGAGGAAATGACAAAGAAGTTAGAGGTGGAGGTGGCAAACCGCATGGAAGAGCTTAACCATCTTCAGGAGAAGCTCAATGAAGTGGAAAGATCAAGGGAAGAAGAATCTAAAAGCGAAAGAGATCGCTTGGCACAGATGCAAAATGAGCTTGAGTCCTTAAGAGAGACATTGGATGCCAATAAAGAGGAACAAAAAGCAGGACTGCAAGCCAACGATACATTGGAAAAACTTTGGAAAGGGATTCAGAATTTGACAACTGCTGGGGAGGCAGAGGAGGAAATACCCATTCCTACTGACCACGCACAGTTCTTAGAGGTGTTACCTGCTCTAGAAGCTCAGCTGAGCAACCTTACAGACGAACGGCAGGAGAGTCAAACACACATGTCCCAGATCACCCTCACTCTGCAATCTCTGCAAGGTAAACAGCCCAGGAGAACAAAGTTCAAAGCAGTTTTTGTGGTTTGAGTAAACCGTCCTTGGAAGCATTTTATCAAATGATGCCACAACGTATTTTGTGGCAAAATTGTTTGTACTGTGATCAAAAAGTAATTTTGTCTCAATGCACCTGATGCTCTAGGTCAACTGGATAGGAGCACAGCTGAGAGAGAGGAAGCAGTTGCTAAGATACAGGAACTGGAGCAACAACTTCTTACTGTTCAGGTAGGTGGATTGCATTTTGGAGTTTTAAACACTGCTTTAATAAATAAATATTTTTAAAATAAATATTTATTCTTGTTATTTGTTTTTCAGCACAGTTGAACTTAATTAGAGCTAAGGAAATATTACTTTCACTCATGCTTGAGTGTTAGGAGTCTAAATCTGTCCTGCATTATATTTATGTGTATATATATGCATGTGTAAATGTGCTTTGTACATGAATGGTATTAAATGTTGTATGGATTGTTGTACAGAGCTCTGCTGTTTATTTTAATTATTAGATAATATTTGCACCTAATGACAAAGACAAAGTTATTGATGCAATGATGTTGGTGCACAGAATAAGATTTATGAGACAAGGGCAGTGTGCCTGCTTTGGCAAACTCCATTTGTTATATGGCATAAGCTGTGTCTGGTGTGGCAGACACAAGGTGACATAAATGACTAGACAGTTTGTCTCGCAACTTATCAGGTCATATCATAATCCTCTTCACTTTCATGTTTTCTTTTCTATTTCTGGCCCCCACATATAAGGGCACAATTATTAAATATTAATAAAGGTAGGATTTGTAATAGAATTTAAATACCTGCAGTTATGATGGCAATTTATTACCCCAGTGCACTCTCAATAAGCATGCCTTAGTGTGTGCATATGCATAATTGGGGCCTGTCTTTGCCAGGTTACTGGTGAGTCATTACATGATCATGTGACTGACCCGACTGTGAAGGATTTGGACAGGACACACCAGGGTGAGTCTAATGTTTGCCCTTGTGTAGCTGAATGTACTTTGAACTGCATTGGGGTTTTTTTTGACAGCCATCCAATGTTCTTCCATAATAGCTTTTCTCTCTAGTGGAGAAAATGCCCTTTACGGTTGTGGTTTGTAAACTTTGTTTGTAATGTTAAGATATTAGTTAGGACAACCAGAAAGACCTGTTCCCCCAGTCAAAACACAAAACAGGAAGCTAAGAAGATTTTAACTATGTTTTGATTAGTTTTTACATGATACATGATGAATATTTAGTAATTTGATGATTTTCCCATGGTTGTCTCATGATTTTTTTTTCTTCTCACAAATGCTACCCTCAGATACCACTGGAGATGGACATAGTTCTGAAAACAAATTTCAGACGGACCAGATAGTGTTTCTGGAGCAGCAGCTTGCAGACAGAGAAAGGGAACTCTTTGCTCTTAAAGAAAAACTGTCAGTCACTACAGTCAAAACTATTCTAGAGGAGGAAAGTGTCAACAGCCCAAGTAGAGGAGACATTGCTGGGTTACATGAAAACCCTACAGCTCTACCTGAGGTTCTTGAGGGCACACAAGAGGAAGAGACAACACTTGTGGCAGTTGACACATCTATTCTGTCTGTCTCTGCTGGCAATGAAAGTAGCCCTGAGCTTATTGCACCCCACCCTGAGTCTCCTGGAGAATCAAAGGGTACTTCCTCGGATGAGATGGTGACAAGCAGTGACTCAGAAGTGGCTCATAGCAGCTGGACTCTTCTGGAGGCAGTCAACCAAGATGGGACTCAAGAGTGGGCGCCCCAAATTCAGGACTTTTCCTCATTACGCTTATCCACACAATCTTGGGAAGAGACCTGCGAAGAGCATGTTGCATCAACTAGCTGTATAGTTGATATTGAATCAACATCTTTAGTTATCCATGAAACCGTACAGGTACGTCTTGACCGACAGGAGGGAAGTCTGCTAAATACAGATTCGGGCACTGGTCAGGCTTTTGCACAGGTCTTAGCTGAAGAGATTCAGAAAAGATATAGTGAACTTCTGGGAGAGCTTCAGCAGTGTAAAGACACAGCTTTACAATCACAGGAGAGAGTCTTCCAGCTGGAGGAAGCACTGAAGTTACTCACAGATTCCAAAAATGAGGTTCAATCTAAGGCAAGTATATACGAGAAAGAGCTGATTGAAGTTAAGGCATTGTTTGAGCAAGAAAAAGTAGATAGGGAAAATGTTGCTGAGCAGTTTGAAAACTTGAAGGAAGAGTTTTTTTCTAAAGATGATAAGATGAAAGCCTTACAGGCAAGCCTTGATGAAGTCCATCAAAGACTTGTTGAACAAGAAGGACAAGCTAGAATGCTTGCTGCTCAACTAGAGGACAGAGAGCTCACTTCCTCCGAACTGGAACAGAAGCTTGTGGACACAGAGAGCAGGTTATTGCAGGTCTCTCAGGAGGCTGAAATGGCAAAAGCTGCTCTCAGTGACAGGACTGCTGAGCTGGAAGATTTAGAAAAGTGTCTTTCACAGAAAGACCAGGAGATGATGGAACTCAGTGAGAGCATGACTGCCAAACTACTCCAGGCTGGAGAGGACAAGTTTGCAGTATCCAGTGAAGTCAAAAAGCTAAAAGAGCAAATACATGAACTTGAACATTTCAGGGATGACCAGCAGAAAATCATAGAGGATAAAACAGCAGAATGTGAGGAGCTTGTTGCTTTAAGAAAGGAGAAAGAGGACTTGAATACTCAGATGGCTGCCATGAAGAAAGATGGAGAACAGTTCAAGAGAAAGCTGCAGGCAGCTCTGATACAGCGGAAAGAATTGATTAGAAAAGTTGCAGACTTTGAGAAGGAGGCTGGGAGCAGGGAAGAAAAAGAAAGGGATGGTAACGAAGAAATAACTGTTCGGTTCAAAAATGAGATTAAGGAAAAAGAGAAAGAAATACAGAGGCTTAATGCTTTGTTGCAAGAGACCAGCGATGAATTAAATATGAAAGAAGAAACCTTAATAAGTCTGAAACAGAAAATCAGTGACCAAGATCAAGCATTGACTGAGTCACGTGCAGAAATAGAACATTTGACTGAGCGGTATGTACAACTAAATGAACAACAAATGTCACAGATGGCTGAGGACAAAAATAGGCTTCTTTCACAGATAGCATCCATGGATTCTGACATTGAAATATTGCATAAAAAGCTTCAGGATGCTACTGATGCTCATGAGGATGCTGTTGTGAAAGCTCAAGAAAATGACCGGCATCATCTTGAGCAGGTGAAACAACAAAAGGAGGAGTACAGTGACCTATTTGAACGCCTCCAAACTGAAGAGAGAGAAAAAACTGGGTTGTTGAATCGTATTGTGGAGCTTGAAGGTCTGCTAGAATCAAAGAATGAAACAGAGAAAGTGGTGAGTGTAAATGTGGAGAGGAAAGTTGGGTCTGCTACACAAAATCTTGAGGCAAATGATTGGGGTCAAGAGGACTGGGTGGATTTTACTCCAGCTGAGACTGGGACGGAACAAAATAAACCTGCTGAGCAATCTCAACAGCCCATGGTAAAAGATCATGAGGACATTATAAATGCTCTCCAGGAGGAATTGAGAGTCGAGCAGGCTTCTCGTGCCGAATTAGAGGTGCGCTTACAAGAGAGCCAGTCCTCTCAATCACTTACTGATAGCAAATTCAAAGAGCTTTGCAAAGAACTTGAAGCCTTGAGAGAAAAGGAGAGGCAGATTGATGCTCTCACTGAGGAAATGGAGGCTCTTAGGGAGAAATGTCAGACAGCCGAAGCTAATGCAGAGAAAATGAAAGCGGAGGTGGATGAGGCTTGGGAAGCAGCTAAAAGAAGCATCTCAGATGCTGAGTCCCCAATCAAAGCACTTCAGTCAGAAGTGGAAGAATTTAAACAATTTCTTAAAAACAAGAATGATGAGATTATTGATTTAAGCCAACAGCTTAGTGAGCAAAGTTCTCTTTTACTTAAGATGCAGGAAACGGTACTGGAGAAAGATCAGCAGATTGCTTCCCTACATGAAGGGCTTAAAGCTGAGAAAGATAAGGTTCAAAAACTGGAAACGGAAATGCCACAACGTGAGGAAGAAGAAAAGGATAATAGCGCCAAGCTCCAACAGCTTCAACGCAAACTGCAGGCTGCTCTTGTATCACGTAAGGAGGTTATCAGAGAGAAACAGGTGCTAAAGGAGGAACAGGCTGCTATGGAGAAGATCAAATTAGAGCTACAACAGAAGCTGGAGTTAATAGAGTTGGAGCTGACCAAGTCAAGAGAAGAGAGGGAGAAATTAATTGAAGAAGTGGATCGAACTTTGTTGGAAAACCAGAGTCTGCATGACTCCTGTGAAAGCCTTAAACTTGCCATGGAGGGTGTTTTGAATGAGAAGGATGCATGTAAACGTCAGGCTGAGAGTGCCAAAGAGGAATCAGATCAAGTGTGCAGACAGCTGGAAGAAAAGGTGCAAAGCATGAAAGAAGAGTATGAATCCCTCCTCAAGTCATATGAAAATGTAAGTGATGAGGCTGAAAGAGTGAGACGAGTGCTTGAAGCTGCTCGACAAGAGAGGCAGGAGTTAGCAGCCAAAACACGAGCTCATGAGGCAGCCAGACAAGAGGCTGAGAGGTTAGCTGAGGAAGCTATGAAAGAGGTGGACGTGGTAAAAGAAAAAATGAGAAAGTTTGCCAAGGTTAAGCATCAGAAGATTATGGATCTAGAGGAGGAGAATGAAAGGCTTAGGGAGCAGGAAGAGAAGAAACTGACAAAACAAACAGATATTGAACTGAAACAGGAGCTTGAGAGAGTCAAACAAGAGCTTGTGTCCTTGAAAACAAATTATAATATTGTTATGGATGAAAAGAATTCTTTGGAGCATGAAGCTGAGGAGTTGAGACGGTGTTTGGCTGAGGACGTTGACAAAAAGGACAGTGAGAACCTGGGCACATGCTCTGGGGAAACCATTAAGGAGGTTAAAATCGTCACACAGCAGAAAAGTCCTGATTTAACTCAAAGTCAAGAGTACCAGCGTGATAGTATTCCCCCAGAGACCAATCCAACTAATCCATTGGAATCCATTGGTACTGCTCTTGAACAAGAAGTGCAAGCAAATGTTAAGATGACTGCTCAAACAGAGGAGAAGCTCAAGGAACTAGAAACCTCTCTCAAAACAGCAGAGAATAAGATAAGGGAACTTGAAGCTGCTCTTGAAGATCACATGGAATCCAGAAACAAGCAAGAGTCAACGCTTAATGCAGAGATTGCTTCCCTTAATCAGCAACTTCAGGAGTCTTCAGAAAGAGAGGGGTTCCAGAAGGAAGAGCTCTCTAAGAAAGATACCCAAGTGCAAGAACTTTGCACCAGCCTAGAGGCTGAAAGAGATGACCTGGAGGAGCGGTTAATGAACCAGCTGGCTCAGCTCAATGGCAGCATTGCGAGCTACCAGCAAGAGGCATCTGACAGTCGTGATCGCCTCACAGACATGCAGAGGGAATTGGAGAAACTGGAGAGAGAGCGGGCTGAGCTGGAGGCTGAGGTGGCAAGTGAGAGGGACCGGGCAGCCAGGATGGAAGAAAACATGAGGCAGGCACAACGAGAAAGGGCAGAGGCAGAAGCTGAGACAGGCAAACAAAGAGAGCTGGAGCAGAAGTTGAAGTCAGCACAGAGGTTAAAAGAAGGTAGTCAAAACAGGACACGTCAACTTGAGGAGCTGCTGAGAGAGAAGCAAATGGAAGTTCGTCAGCTACAGAAAGACTGCATTGAGTACCAGGAGAGAATAAGCGAACTGGGTAAAGATGTTAAATCATTGACTTTGGGAAGAGATGAGGTGAATTCAGAACTTGAGGCAGCACGCTTGGAGATTGCAAAGACTACACAAGACAGAACAAGTATTGCATCTGAACTTTCAACATGTAAAGGGAAACTAGACATGGCACTGGAAGAAGCAAAGCAGGCCCAAGCAGGCAAACTAGCTGCTGAACAAATGATACTGCGCAGGGAGGCCGAGTTAAAGGCAGATGCGGAGCGTACCCTGGATGAAGTCAGGTATCGACTTGGAGCCGAGCTAAAACAGATGGAATTAAGACTGGAGAAGTCTTACCAGGAGCGGGAAAAGGAGGAAGAGGCAACTCTTGAGGCAAGGAGCATTGCTGAGGCTGCAGACAGGCATGCCCACGAAATGCAGGCACGTCTGGATGAAGCACTGGCTCGGTTAGCAGCCTTTTCGCGCTCCATGTCGTCCCTGCAGGATGACCGTGATCGAGTGCTAGATGAGGCCAAGCAATGGGAGAGTCGTTTTCATAGCGAGCTACAAGAAAAGGAGGCTGATGTTCGAGAGGCTGAAACCCGTGCTAAAGAACTTGCTGAACAACTCCAGAGGGAGATCACCCAAAAAGAGGAGCTGCAGAGTTCTTTGGAAAGGTTTGTTTTTTCTTTTTGTGTTTCTTAAAAAAAATAATAATAATAATTTCAGAAAATTTTACTTTAACCTGAAATAAATTTTAAATCATTAATTTCTGTATGTCTGCAGAATGCAGAAGGCGCAAGAGAACCTACAATTAGAGCTTTCTGAGGCAGAAACTAAACATAATGAAAGCATTGCAGGTCTTGAGAAAGAAAGAGGCAATCTGCAGCAGAACCTCTCTCTGGCAGAGACCAACCTGACCCAAACTCATTCCCAGCTGACTACCTTGGAGACAGAGGCAGAGGGACTACGGCACCGGACCAAAGCTTTAGAAGAAGCAGTAGACAAGCTTCAGAGTGATGCTAATGAAGCACGTGCCGTGATCAAAGAAAGGGAGACAGAAGAAAGGAGACTATGCTTGAGGCTGGAGCAACTGGAAACAGACCTGGCATCTTCAAAAAACCTTACTTACAATCTTCAGGCATCACTGGATGAGAAGGAGAAGAGAGAGATGGAGCTCCTTGGTGAGAAGGAGCAAGCTGTCACACAGGTACTTAATATACTGAAAATATCATTTCTGAAACAAATGCATGCATAGTCATTAATCCCATTGTTGGGAATTTAATACCACAAAAACAATATACTCTTTGTCTTTTTTAGGCTGTAGAGGAGGCTAGAAAGGATGCAGATGGAAGGGCCGAGATGGCAGAGAAAGAGCTGGAGAAGAAAAGAGAGGAGTTGCGCAGTTTAGAAGAAAGGCTTCGTAAGGCTGAGGAGGACACCTTCCAGAGCAAAGCTCAACTTGAGTCCTTTACAAAGGCTATGGGCTCCCTGCAGGATGACAGGGACAGAGTGCTTAGCCAGTACAAGCAGCTAGAGGAAAGACATCTCCAGGTAACATTGTTCTGAATAGATTATCTTTAAAAATATATAAATTAATTTGTATTAATTTTCATAAAGTAGCCTATTATTTAAAATACTGGTGTCTCATGGTCTCTCAGGTTATGATGGAGAAGGACAGTCTGATTCAAGAGGCTGCAGGTGAAAACAATGGGTTAAAGGAGGAGATTCGAGCCTTGTTGTCACAGCGGGATGACCTTAATGCTGAAAATGCCAAACTGGCTGCCCAACTTCATGGCTACAGAAATGACCTGAACCAGGTTCTTGCTATGAAGGACTCCCAGCACAAGCAGATTCTTGCCACCCAAGTAGAACGCATCAGTTTCCTGGAAAAAGAGAAAGAAGATCTTGAGAGTCAAATCCAGGCTATTGCTAAAGATGTTGCACAAGGAAAAGCACCTCCATTGGAGCAGGAGATCTTGAGCCAAGCCAGTGAAGCGATTGTTAGAGCAGATAAGCAAGATGCACCAGGGGCTGAGATAGAAAAGCTGAGGGAACAGCTCCAAGCTGCTAGAAAGCGCATCGCAACATTGGAGGAGACCTTGGAGTTGGAGAAGGAGACCCAGGCAGTCCACAGCAAAGAGTTGAAGGAGCTGCGCTGGGAAGGTGGTGTTCTACGCACTGAAGCTGAAACAGCCGAGGAAAGGGTTGCAGAGCTGGCACGGGATTTGTTGATGGTGGAGCAGCAGCTTCTGGAGGAGAGGGAAGCAGCTTCTCAGCTTCGAGCTCAGAATCAGTCGTTTGGTCAAGCCATGGCCTCTCTGCAGGATGTAAGGGATCAGGCTGTCAATGAGGCCAAGGAGCTGCGTCTCCGTTTAGATGAGATAAACCGGGCAGGTCACACAGCTGCCCCTCCAAGTGGCTCCAAAGGAGAAGTTTGGAGCTTGAAAAATGCCCTTTCAGCACTACAAAATGACAGAGAAAGAATGGTATGCTATTAATTACTTGATCGTTTATTGGAAAACCTAAGTGGTCACATTTTATTTTAAGGTCCAGTTTTTGCATCCTGCCTTCTAATAACATTTGCGGCCTGTTATTTGCACCTCAGTTGGAACAGCTACACTTGCAGCGGTCTGAATTGGATAGACTTGGATCAGGTGAACTGTCCAGGGTCACTCAGGCTCTGGAGGATGAGAGAAGAAGGGCAGGGGAGCAAGAGGAGAAGATCATGGCAGAGATGAGGGATAGAGATGCGCAGATGGACAGATATAAGCAAGAACTGGAAATGCTCAGGTAAGACCTAATCCATTTTGGAGATAGTCTTGAAGAAGCCATCCTTCTGACCTGTGGAAGTCTGCTCCCTTTTTAGCTTATTCTGTCCAGTGGTAAAACAAGTGTTCAGATAGCTATAAAGAAGTGAGAACTGTTAGTAGACTTAGGGACCGTAGTTTAAGGACCATTACAAACTGAACTTAGAGTGAGAAACACTTTCTTACAAATGTTTTCAATGTACAGCCTTGAGAGGATGGATTGGCAGGGCCAGGCTGAGCTCTTGAAGCAGCAGACTCTGACCACCCTCTCAGAAAGAGACCATCAGGTTCGCCAGCTTACTGCCATGCTTGAGGAAGCACGGTCATCAAAATTACATCATGAGCACACACAAAGACAGGTAAAAATCTCTAGTCTCATTTTCAAATATAAGACATAGAACGCAAGCTAGGAATGTTGTTTTTGTTAATCGAGCTGCCTTTTTGTGTGCTTTTCTAGTTTAATTATAATGTCTTTATTGTATGAGGCATTCAATGCTAATTTCTTTGTCCCTTAGGGAAGCCTTGCAGTAGACTCTGCCCCTGGTGGCCCTCTAGAGCACAACGAGGGCTATAAGGCTGAGTGCATTGAACTCCAGAGAAGGTACTGCTGCCATGTCTTATCATTCATAATACTGATCCACAGTTGAATGCCATCAATCTCTTTAGCGCCTGTACCACAAACTGCATTGATAGCACTTAAAATAAGCGTGTGAAATCTACAACACGTTCGAAAACAATAATACAATTTATTTTCGTGTTCAGTCTTCTTTCCAAACATTTTCCTTTTTTAATCAGTGGCTGTTGTATTGTATAATGCTGTACAGTAGCTCTTTAACGGTGTGTGTGTTTCTGTTAGGCTGGATGAAGAGTCAGAACAGAGACTCCGAGTAGAGGAGCAGCTCATCGCAGCACAGGATCGCCTCAAACGGTTTGACCCTAATCTCAGATTAAGATCAACTCACTGCCCCTGGCTCTGCCCGTTATTGCTGCTAACCACTTTAGTGTGAAATATAGCATACGCATAAGTTGTCATGCCTTTGTTTTAGATGCAAAATATCAAATCAAATGTGACCTTGGACCATAAAACCAGGGCTTATCGATTTTAATTTTTATGCCAAAAGCATATTCCATGAAGATGTAAATTTCCTGATGTAAATATATCTAAACTTTATTTTTGATGAGTAATATGCAATGCTGAAATGACTTCATTTGGACAACTTTAAAGGAGATTTATTCAAATATTTTTTTTTGCACTGACGGATTCCAGATTTTCAAACAGTTGCATCATTGCCAAATACTGTTCTATCCACACATCAATGGAAAGCTTATTTATTTATTACTTATTTCCAAAAAAACCCCCCAAAAAACCTTAAATTGACTAATTTTGTGGTGCAGGGTCCACAAATCATCTTGAGCTTTACTCTGAACTACTACATTTGTGGGTCCACTGCGGTTTTTATTCACACATTTCATGCCTCACTTCACATTTAAAGCCATAAAATATTGATTAAATATTACAATTTCACTTCATCATTTACAGCTATGCACAGGGGGAGTGGCAGACAGCATCTGAAGCCATGATGTCAGAGACGGCTGTACTTATTGAGCCTCCAGAGGGCGCCGTTACACGGGTAAACAAACTTTCAATGCATGCATACACCAAATATCTGATTTACTGTATTATTTTATTGTTAAAGCCTGAGTGTTTTCAGTATAATCATATATTGGATATATATTTTAGATGCATCCTTTTTTTTTTTTTTTTTTTAAGACTCGTAGTGGTGGACCTGGGGTGCTGCGGATGCTGCGAGCAGCCTTCTGCTCTCGTCAGCGAACCCCTCTGCTGGTGTCCCTCTACCTGCTGACTGTTCACGTGCTGTTGCTGCTATGCATGGGAGGATATCTGTGAGAGAGATTCATCACACTTTACTGAGAGAGAGAGACAGTTACATGCTCATTCACTTGTTATACAAAACAAATGGACACATTATTTAACACAGGGTCAATTTACGTTCTTCTATGAATAAGTTTCCTCGCTTAATTACCAAAGTTACATGATCTGTTTGTGTTCTTTTTTTTGTTATCAGAGCGTTCTGACAGAATAATTTCCACCCAGTTTTAATGGGGCTTGTCCAGACTAGTAACACTAGAGCACTACCTGCACTTCCTCAAGAACATTAATTTACCCTTTAAGAAAGCCAACATTAATGAAGGAATTTCTGAACGTCTGGAAATGTAGATGAAGTTGACAATGTCAGCATCTGTCTAAAAGGGTCTTTCATATTCTCTATCAAATGCATAAAGGTAGATGACTGATTTTGACCACATTCCGGCTTCCTGTAATTAGTTTTCTTTCCTGATATCTCTTTATTTTTTTAGCATTCAGATGTGATGTAAAGCTGATACAGCGTCTGCATGGCAAGGCGTCAAAATGTCTTCTAGAAGTGTCCTAGTGTGCTGACTGGTTCCTTTCGTGGCAGACTAGTTTGCCAGCTTGGTGCAATTATGTCATTTATATTTGTTCATTTTAATTAGTGTTTCTTTTCCCCAGTTTATTTGTTTTGGTTGGTGTTTATTTTCTATAACACACTACACATCATGTTCTTTACATCTGGACTACTATTGCTTTTATTCACTCATAAGGCGCAAATGAAATACCTTGAATTTCTTTAGATGTTTTGATTCTGCTTCAGGTAAAAAAAGCTTCATCAAATCATTCATGTTCTGCTAATTTCCAGTTTTCGGAGCCAGAACTGGACTTCCTGTTCTCACTGAACTACTGGGACTCTGATCTGTTTTGGGCTGTATAGGGATGGTTTAGATTATGGCTGAAATGTTGTCTCTATCTGAGATTTTAAGAACAGCCCAGTGAGTGTTTTATCTGTAAAGTCTGTATAAACGATCCTTTCTCTCCCTCCCGCTACCCTGTTGTAGGGGCTATTTTTGGGAAATAAAGTCTATTTATGGGAAGACATACACATCTGGTGTGTGATTGAATGATACAGTGCGTTTTTGGACATGGTGGTGTCATTTGCAGCAGATTGAGATTTAAAAAGCTGCTAATTAGAAAACTTAGATCTGATCTGATCTGATCATCATCCAGTCTGTCTGGAATGACCTGAAGTAGAACAGAACAAACTGAGACAGACTGAATCCAGAAGAACTGTGGGAACACCTTCAAGATGCTTCAAGAAACCTATTTGCAAACTACAGTACCGTTAAAAGTTTTAGGCACTTGTGTAAAAATGCTGTAAAATGAGAATTCTGTCATAAATGTTATGAATAGATTTTCTTTATGAATTAACATCTGTTAAAAAGTTAACTAAATTGTTCTGACCAGTTTTTTCGTAGTTGCACTTTAAAAAAAAAAAAAAAAATGTTTGGAAATGTTCCTACTGTGTGTAGTGTGTTTCCTACTGACACACTACAGCAAAAGATAAAAATAACAGACTTAAAATCATTTTTAGCTGCTGAAAATACCAGTTTTAATCATTTTGGCCACCACTGTGAAGGAAAATAAATCCCAAATTACACTGGGGATTCTACTTTTTCCAAGTAATCACCCTGTTGAATAATGGTTAAGTACGCTTTAAAGCATGGCTGCTGATTTGGGCTGGTCTTGAGCAGGAGCTAGTTGCTTAGGACCAGCATGTTACCAGCTAAGAACCTGTTTAAACCAGCATGCTTGCATACCTAACTTCTTTTTTCCAAAAGGGCTGGATCAAAAAAACCCATAAACTTGCATTGAAAAGGATACCCACGCACCAAGAGATGAGGACAAGGTCATAGAGACACTTTAAGGTGGATTGACTTCATAAAGCAACTTTAAAAACCCATTAGCAAACTTAAACCAATGGTGAAAACTAACCACAATGCTTCACCAACCACTCCAAACAACATGGGCTCATTGTCTTCTAGTGGTCTAGCAAGCACCTAAAATGTCCTAGCAAGTGCGCAAAACGACCCAACCATCCAGGCAGGCCACCACCATTCCCAAACAACCACCAATGCTTCACAATCTGTTCAGAATCTTGAATTTATGAAATTTTAACTTCTAAACTAAAGTTCTGACCCAAACACAAAAATTCATAAATGTAAGAATAATAAAACTTATAATACATATTAATCAATCTGTGTTTTGAGGCGTTTGGAGCTTCATTAAAATTAATATTTATTTAGTGTATTTCTATTATTTGATTTAATTTAAATGCGCAGGTAGGACTCAGCTGCGCGTGAACGCGCTTCTTCTTCTTCTGCTGCAGTCATTCGAGGGCAGGTCTGATCTGCCTGTCGACTCACCCACACACTGAAATTTGACCATTTAACGTGCAAAAAGCCGGGGGTAAAGCATTAAAACGTGAGTAACCAATGTTATCTTCTCATATTTTTAAGAGTCATGCGTCGAGAAAAGCACAACTTCTTTTAATCAGGAAGTGATTGATACATCGCAAGGTGCCAAAACTTTTTTCGTTCCAGGAAGTCAAATTTATATGTTTCTGTACATTGTTTAACGTTATACGTTACTGTGCAATACAGTGTTCATAGTCCTGATTGTTGCTGAAATTAAAAAAGTCTAACTTTTTAGTCGAGAACGTGTAAAAGTTTCCATCTGATGTTCAAAAAAAATGAGGAACTTGCAAACTGCATTCAGCACTCGTTTTGTTTTATGAAGACATTCTAGCTTTTGTTTTCCACAAAAGCCTAAAAATGTAGAATTACTTAAAGCTATGTAGAATTACAAATTCAATCTGTGATCCAGATGTTTTGCTCTCTCGAGCAGAGAATATAATAGTAAACTTTGAAGTTTAATACAAGATGATTATAATAAGTCACTCAATAATACATTTATTCATGCATCATATCTGTAAATCTAGACGTTTTTTATGTTTATTGATGCATTTTGAGCATAGTGCATTCAATGCAGGGTATAGTCTGCATATGAGGAAATGTAACATGTAGGCATGAAATCTTGTCTTTTACAGATGTGGAAATCTGTGGTGGGACACGATGTTAATGTGAAAGTTGAATCGGAGGGGGACGACTGGGAAACGGACCCGAATTTTGAGGTAAACAGACCTGAAAATAAATGCACCACTCTTAAATGCAAAGATACTAATCTAAATGAGTGGTTTAGAGTCAAGTTTTCTTAAAACATAACGCATTATTTATTATTATTGTATAAATGAAAATGTGTCTGTGTGTCAGAATGATGTATCGGAGCAGGAGCAGAGATGGGGTTCCAGAACCATAGAAGGATCAGGTCGAAAAGACCACATCAGGTAACAGTTAACAGATAGAAAAAGCTATAGAAAAGCTGAAAAGCCTGCATATTTGAGATGCTATAATAATAAAGCGGGTTGTGCATTGAACTGAAAGTGCTGCTAAAAAGAGTCTCTGCAGAGAGGAAATAGGAAGTAGAAACGCTACCCACATGAGTTGTGTTTCCAAATATGGACTGATAATTTCACGTTTACATCATGTCAGAAGCGGAATAAGACACACTGCGTTTTAAATATGAGCTACATCTGTATTACTTACATTAATAATGTTAAAAGTATACACGAGCGGCTCCATAAACAAGTGCAAAACAGAGTCGAGTGCATAACAGAAGTGCCACATTCCATGGTAAAATGCTGCATGTAGTAACATGCAACGTTCCTGTGTTTGTGCGTAGCATTGCAGATCTCAGGCAGAATGTGTCTCGGGAACATGAGGGGGTTAAGAAGAAAGAGCTGGACCAGGGCCCTAAAGCCTCCTACGGCTATGGAGGGAAATTTGGAGTTGAGAAAGACAGAATGGACAAGGTTAGACTCGAAAGAACCTCTCTGCATATATAAATATTCAAGCTAGGTGTTTAAAAACACATTGCACCAGGTTTTATGTGAGTGACACCAGTTGCTATTGGTTTTGATCATTTCCCCAGGGTGCTTTAGGGCACAGCTATGTGGCAGAGGTAGAGAAGCACTCATCCCAGACAGATTCAGCAAAGGGTTTCGGCGGAAAATTCGGTGTACAGAAGGACCGTGTGGACAAGGTTAGAAACTCGCTGTCCTACACTTGCATAAATGAATGTAAAGATATTTTCTTTTCTTTACCTTCTATTTCTGATTTATCACAGTCTGCCATGAACTATGAGTATAAGGGTGAAGTACAGCAGCATGCATCTCAGAAGGGTATTTATACATTTAAACATCTCAAGATGCATCATCTTCTCTGCTTAATATAATAATCGCTTCTGCACTGTTCATAAGATTATGCCAAAGGTTTTGGTGGCAAGTATGGTGTGGAGAGAGAGAGGGTTGACAAGGCCGCGCTTGGTTACGATTATAAAGGCGAGACTGAGAAACACCAGTCACAGAAAGGTCATTTCAATCTCTGCTGTATCCTGGTCCTCAATCCATCTTTTGGTCTCATTTTGATGGAGGATTAGTTTATGAAGCTGTTTTCTGAACATCTCGCAGACTACTCAAAAGGCTTCGGGGGGAAATACGGTGTGGAAAAAGAAAAGGTTGACAAGGCTGCTCTGGGTTATGACTACAAAGGAGAAACGGAGAAACATCAGTCTCAGAAAGGTCATTTCAGTCTCTTCTGTTAATGGACCAGAACCCTGGTCCTCAATCCTTATATTTGCCTCTTTTTGGTGGAAGAATTGTTTATAAAGTATTCTGTTTTCTGAACATCTCACAGACTATGCGAAAGGCTTCGGGGGGAAATACGGAGTGGAAAAAGAAAAGGTTGACAAGGCTGCTTTGGGTTATGACTATAAAGGAGAAACGGAGAAACATCAGTCTCAGAAAGGTACCGTATAATGCATTAGTGTCACATCACATGGTATTTTATCTCTGAACACAATGAAGCCTCCTACGTGGCAAAATGGTTAGATCTGTGTCTTGTTGCACCTATATGTTCACCTATATGTTAGTAAAAAACCCATTTTTAACCCATCCAAGTGTGCACACACAAGTGAGAACTGCTCAAGGGTCTCACCTCAGTCGTGGTATTGAAGGTGGAGAGAGAGCTGGTTATTCATTCCCACCACCTACAATCCCTGCCGGACCTTGGACTTGAACCCCCAGCCTTTGGGTTACAAGTCCAACTCCCTTATTCATTAGGCCACGACTGCCCCCACAAAAAAATTATTATATTACAAGAAGGAACATCTAGAAGGAATTTCTAGATGAGTAAAATTGTCTTGTTTTCAGAAAAAAATCAAGAGATTAAGCACAATAATGAATTTCAAACAGAAAACAAGACTACACTATGCTTACACTATTAGCAGAATATTTAGTTTGTTTCAAGCAAAAACTCACTTCATTTTGACTTGATTTCTTTGTTTAAGAAGAAACAAAAATTCTCCTTCATTTAAGAATTTGTTTATATTTTGGCTAGAAGCAAGACTAATCTAAGCTAGAGAAGCTTTTTTTTGCAGTGTTCCACAACTAGTGACTCCCTTCCATCCGTTTTAGAAGATTTAGCTCAAACACCGTCTGTGAAACTCTTGTATTCTATCAATAATGACTGAAATCGTAGTTGAGCCTAGACCCAGTGCTAGGTCTTAATTTGTGACCCTGGACCACAAATCCAGTCGCTGGGTTTGTAGCAATAGCCAAAAATACATTCTAGCAATAGCCAAATTCATTTTTTTTGCCAAAAATCCTTAGGATAGTAAGTAAAGATCATGTTCCATGAAGGTATTTAGTCAATTTCTTACTAAAAA
>JAUMHR010000047.1:10919587-10935118 GCA_032361145.1 Enteromius fasciolatus | reverse complement strand
TTTATATGTATTTCTTTTTTTTTTTTTTTTTTTTTTTTACCAGGATTGAATAGAAAATCACAAATGTGTCACAAAATAAAAAAATAATTATTATTTGAAAAAGCAACAAATGTTTTATGTACTTACTCTTTCCAGCATTGTTTAAGCAACAGTACATATATAATACAAAAAATAAAGTGATTTACAATAAATCTAAGAGTTTATTCGTCCTGCAAGAGGGAATTACTGTATGTAAAGATGTTATGTGAACTATTTATTTCCAGAGACCCAAGAGAGAAGTACACCACAGTGTTGTTGATGCACAATGGCAGTGCACCTCAGAGACAGCTCAGCTCTCTCTCTCTCTCTCTCTCTCTCTCTCTCAGAGGAGTTTGTTCCTCTCCACTGGAGTTCAGCTCATCACAACCATGATCACTGACTTCCTACAGAGACCGCTTGAAATCAACATGAAATGGCTTTCGCAAGCCATTTTACTTCCATAATGTGACACATTTCTAATTAAAAAGCTGTTTGACTATTGGTTAACATTAACCAAGATCCTACTTAGCTAGATTACATGCATTGATGAATTGTGCGTAATATGACCAAGAACGGGGGTGAAGTGTGCAATTTCTAAGTCACAAATGCAATTTCACAAATAATTGTTTCACTATTGGTTGAATTGTTTCGCGTAAAGTTGACAAGCCGGCCGGCTGAAATGAACAAAGCAGTGTTTTAAAGTGCTGAAGAGCGACAGCGTTTACACTCTGCTTAAGATCGGCTTACTCATAGTTGTCTTTGCACGTTAATCTAGGAAAGTAGAAAGCATGACTGAATTAGACAGGTTTATGTTATAGGGGCTGTTATGAGCGTGGACAGCAGCGTTTGGCTCCTCACTTGAGCAGCACCATGGACAGCGACATCCCCGTCAGCCTCAGGTCTCCCCTGCGGGACTCGCACAGTCATTCTGCTGCTTTCACATCTGTCCGTGAACAACATCTGTCCAAAGGAGGGATATTCTAGTTGCACTCATGTCTGTTTGCTTCTGTAGTTAGTAACTCCTAACTGAACATATTTTGCTTAATTGTTAATTACTCTGTGCTTTATGATCTGTGGTGCAGAGCTCCCCAGAGCCACAGTTTATCAAGAGGCTTTGTGCTAATAAATTTCAGCAAATTACATTTTCTGCAAAGTGGACAAAAATTATTGAGACGGCTGGTTTTTACAGAGAACTAACAACATTAGCTAGTATTTGTTTATTTATGCAAAGCTAAAATGTACTTTTTATCATTGTTTTATGCATACAAGAATGTTTTTTATGCAATAAAATATTTTAAAAGGTAAAAACAGTAGAGTGAGTACAGAATAGAGAAAAGGTTTGTCTGTATATTTATTACAAAATTTTCTACATTGAATGTATGGTTTTCATACTCACAGCAAGGGCGTTTAAATTTTGGCTTTTTTGTCACACAAACCAATAGGGATTATTTCTCTATTCAAAATCCTAAATAGGATTTATTAAGTGTACAGGATGCATTTTGAAATATACAATTATAATTAATAAAACCAAATATTATGTGAATCCACAGTAGAGGAGTAGAGAAACAGTTGCATGTCCTTCTTTTGGTAAATCTTCTAAGGAGTGAATGATTCAATGACTTGTGTTCTTAAAAAAAACAGTGTCGTTTGTTATCTATCTAACCATAATTATGTCAATAATTGTATCTGCCTGTTTTATTTGATGTTATTGATATGCTTGTATAATATTGGTTATAAATTCGTCCCCTGCCGTCGAGAATCTAAAGTTTGTGTTTGTGAACCGAAACCATTTCAACATAAGCCGGTTTATCTATTATCGTCCGAAAATATTTAGTTCAAAAACGCACTGAAACGTCATAATATTTTATATTTAATAGTCCTTTAAATGGAGTTATGTTCTAGTGGAGTCGAGTAACGTTCCTACGTGTTAAATAAAACAAACAAAACATCTCCATGCGTAAATATGAAGCTCCTACTATTTGTTGGGAAATTGCACAACTGCAACTTTAAGACAGAAGCGAACTCCCCCTCTTTCCTCGAACAATGGTTTCTACCAACCACCGCTGCTCTCGCCGCCGAATCCTTAACGTGCCATTTTATTACTTATGGGCATATCTGAAAATCAAAATGTCATCGATATACGGGACGGTATCGCGTTTCTGAGGATGCCAGCGGTGGATATTGATGCGGGTTTCGCCAGGGCAGTGCTGATTTTGGCCAGTGAAGCTTCCTTGTAGTGAATCGGATGATTGGAGCAGCTGTGCGCTCACGCTTAGATTGCAGCTGTCATTGATATTGCACAGTGAACAGTGAGTATAAGACAACCCGTACACAATACAGCCATTCAGTCATCGTGTCCGACTTGTCAGAATGCACTATTGTTTGTGTACTAATCTCAAGGTGATTCGGAAATGCCTCTTTTAGAGAAAGGAAACTTCCGACAGATGTGAAAGGTATTGCTGTAGTAACAGAGATCAGTGAATGAATGAGTGAGTGAGTGCATGAATGAATGCATGCATGTTCTTGGGAACTGATGATAATCTTTCATATGTCATACAGGGAAAAGGTGCATAGATCAATGGAAGACACTGACAGAGAGAAAGGATAGAGAGAGGAGGGAGGGAGAGAGAGAGGCAAAGACAGGCATGATGTAATGCGCTTGAGACAATGGTTGAGGATTCTCTCCAATTAGAGTCACAGCAGCAGAATAGGCTGTTTTGAAAGAGATGAGATCACTGTAACATGCCGGTTTGCTAGGTGTAGTGGACATGGCACGGGAGTTGTCCCTGCATGTCCCACTCGTCCTGTGGTCCGACTGTAATGGACCTTATTCACATGTGCCAGAGGACTGTGCGAACGTGAACTAATGCTTGGCTGTTAAGTCAAACAAAGCATGTTTGAAGGAATACAGCATGAACCTTTAGTTTAAATTACAAGAATGAAATGACACGTTTTAATTGTGATGTTACTCACGCGCAATGTGGAATATTTTACAGGTAGTGTTGTGCTAAAATTGACAAGGCATACAATCACACCATGTTTAATTTTTATTAAAGCAATTTTATTTTAAGTTTAAAATAAAAAAAATCTCTCTATATATGGGTATTACTGAATGTATAGCACTGTCTGCTTTCAAACCTCAAATTAAATTTATTAAAATTAAATGACATTTTTGCTAATAACATTTTGGACACTAAACGTTTTATGTGGCAGCCATGATTGCATGCTACTCATGGAGAATTGTGGTGGCCACACTGGTGTTCTTGCCTTTAATGGTCCAGTCCATATTGTAGACAGAGAGGCCGAGAATAGGATGTCCCACTGACCCTGTTGGTTGTTCTGGTGTGTAAAGGCTACCTCAGCCGTTTGCACTGTATTTTATCAAATGTACAGCTGGTTTGTCTGACCTTGGTAGGGGGTGTGTGGTGGAAACGATCTTTTTCACACCACTGTATGTGCTCAGGTTGGATCTAGTTTATGACAGTGAAACATTACCGTGTCTAGTCCAGTCTGAGACCACTGTTGAAAATCTAGGATATAAAAAAAATAAAATAATATATATATATACATATATATGAATTATTGTTCTTCTTATTATTAATGTAAATATATAATATAATGTCAAAATAAATTTTAAGAGCACACAGTGGAGTCCAGTCTGAGCCCACTGTTGTAGAGCTTATATTTTAATTCAAATTAAATTATAAATAAATAAATAAATAATAATACTGGCATGAAATACATTTTTTAGAACACTCAGTGGGGTCTAGTTTGAGACCACTCAAAAATCCTAATAATTTCATAATTTAAATCTTCGAATAAATAAAAGCGTTTAATAAAATACAGCAAAACTGTGCTTATTTATTGAATAACCATACGCTGTATAAATTTAAATTGCATAAAACTCAGTGGACTCTGGGGATTAAAAATATAATTTGAATCTTCAAATAAACAAAAATGTTTAAATATAAAATGAAGTGAAAGAAAAAGAATATTCCATGTTATGTATTTAGTAAAAATGTAAATAATTAAAATAAAAAGTTAAGATTCTAAATGATGTTTAAGATCTTCAAGTCACTAATCAATTGAAAGTAAATATGAGACATGTGAATCCCGTGGAGTTAACACAGTGAGAAATTGTCATTAAAAGCTACAAGTATAAACCAAATATTTTGACATTTTCTCACAAAATAGTAAAAAAAATCACCAATGGTTTTAATAATGCAGAGCCTGCTGTATATCAAATGCAGCATCATATATATTTTTTGGTTGGTGCTGTCGAGATACTGGTCTCGAAATCCAGACTTCATTGAACTCACTCACCTCAGTCCTTCCTTTCCTCTCAATCTTTACCTCTCTCTCTTTCTCCCTCCCTCCCTCCCTCCCCCCACAGCCATCCATTCATTCAGTCAGTGTGTGTGGAATATGATCGCTCTTGTTGTCATCAGTGGGGCTTTTACTCTGGGCATTGCCTTGTGCTCCACTCAATACTCCGATTGAAATGTGGGTTTAAAATACAGAGTACAGCACTCTCCAACCAGTTGTGCCATTGAGCAGTTTTGGGCTTGTGCCCATCTGCTTTAAATTTCACTGCAGGATGTTCTACCAAATATCCTCAAAATATTCTGTGCCCTTGACCCTTTTGTGAAAACGTGAGCTGCAATGTGTTAGCAGTCAATAATCCCCATTTCTTTGTTCATTTATTCAGTCCAGTCTACACGCTTGGACCATCACTGCTTACAAACCCCTACTTTCAACTTGGTACATTCCATTATTGGATTATTTGGCTCAATTTGCTCATTAACCAATCATAAAGGGATTGATCAACAAAATATATGATACATAATGGATTTGACCTTTATTTAACCTGTTTTCTCATGTAATAAATATATCTTGGTGCACTTTTGAGAGAGGCACAAAATATGTACCAACAAGTACATATCACTGCAGTTTCCAAAAGAAATGAACACTAGAAAACTCTGACGCCTATTCCCTTTCACACAAATTTACAGAGTTTCAATTAATAAAGCGCAATTTTTGCACAGTTACTTGAAGAATATCAT
This sequence comes from Enteromius fasciolatus, assembly GCA_032361145.1. NCBI lineage: Eukaryota > Metazoa > Chordata > Actinopteri > Cypriniformes > Cyprinidae > Enteromius > Enteromius fasciolatus. Next base: position 10,930,037 of record JAUMHR010000047.1, on the reverse strand, counting down.
ATTATGACTAAAACAGTATTAATATTCTGGGGTAAAACTGATGCTTTTGAACGTAAGCATCACACATATCCAGCTTTATCTATGCGTTTTCATAGACGGTAGGTTTGATCAGTAGCTCACAGAATACGGAGATGTACTTGAGAGACGAGGAGCTCCGGATCAAATCCTGTGTAACTACAATTCGACAAATCTGTGTAAAAGGAAGTTAAAATGGCACAGTTGCATCAACAAATGCATTTTTATATCAGTTTTGCATTTGTTAACACTATCTGGTAGATTTAGGGTTGGATTTGGTACAGGGCATATTTCCAACATGATAGAGCATAAACTTTTAGCAACAGTCCATGGATATTTCAATTCTGAACCGCCGCTATATACAGTATACCTACATCAACGTAATAAAAAGTGCAAGGGTTCACATATTGAAACTGCATTTTAACGCCACTCAGTGGACATTTCTCTTTGAAACTACTGCGAAATGTGCAGTAAGTCACATATTTTTACGAGACCAAAACATGGTGTAATTTCACTCTGAGGCCCCACTAAGGCCATAGATCCCTTGAGCAATATAAAAGCAAAATCATTGCTGACCCTGTTGGATCAGTCCAAAGTAAACCAACTTAAAGCAATTATTGCCCATATGGGACGTAGGAATACTATTGTTCTTTATGTTCATTGAATACTGTTATGTATCTAGTAGGCTGAAGTTGAACTCTGGATCGTTCTGCAGTTAAAGTTTTGAAGTCTTGCCAGCCTCGCTGCTGATGTCTGATGTTAGTGACTGTTTGGTGTTATGAAATATAGATGGAGGAGTCTTCACTTAAGATGCTGAAATGGTTTTTCTCTTTCCCTCTTTCAATCCTGCTGCGTCATTCCTTCTTTCTTCCTCCACCCCTTTCTTCCCAGGGATTCATATAGTTCGAAAACTTAAGATGCAGTTGATTTCGTTTGTTTGGCGGCTTAAATGTTTCATTCATAATTTTTAATTTGGTGTAAACTTCAACAACTGACATTTTTTGCAACAAAAATTACAACTTCCAGTTCTACAAAGAATACACACGATTAGCAGAATGCTACAATTTGTTACACTCTTCTAAGCTACCTCCGAATGTACAGACATTTTATTGTTAAAATATTGAAAATGGAATTTTCGTCAAATAATAGAACAGACATGTATAGACGCCTCAATGGCCGTCTTGGAACGGTGAACTTGACGTCATTCACCATACTGTAGGTTCACACAAAGCCGTTCTGTGCAGGATTGTGACATTTTTGGCATATTCAGTGAGAACTATGGTAAATGACGTCAAGTCAAGATGACCCATAGAAACAGTCGCTAATGAGGCATCTATGTATATATATATCTATGGTATAAATCAGTGAAATTAATGAACTCAGTTACAGCATCTCACAGGAAAAAGATCACATGACCTCCTTTGTTGTCACTCCCGTTAAATCACTATGCATTTGCATTCAGTGGCATCACTGAAAATTACTGACATGTTATAGACCTAATAATCAGCCAATTCAAAGTGATGTGCGCAATTCAATTGGCTCTCCTTGCCTCTTTCTTGTATACTGCAATTTTTTTTTTGTCATCATGTTATGTTATATTAGTCTCATTGGGGTAACAACAGCTTTAATATGCTGAGATGGTAACTTGCAAAATGCCAGCTAACTTAAAAATACAGGTCCTGCTTTATATTAGATGGCCTTAAATTGCGTTTAAATTAACCTTATGGTACAACGTGTACATAGGTGTTTTTACACTGTAATTAGATTTTTTTAAAAACCTGCATGTAAACACATCTCTAATTAATTAGCCTATATTTAGAATTACGCTGTTGACTCAACGCTTACCCCTTAAACCCACTCTGAAACCTACCAAACCACAAACCTGTCTCTAACCATATCCCACCAATATGAACACAATAAGTACATTATAGTATAGTAAATAGTTCAGGCCACCAACTACACAACAAAGTTTTGTTACTGTAAATAGTTAGCTCTATTAATGGTTACTAAATAAAGGCTGTCGTATGTGAGTCTTTTTAATAGATGTACCTTCTTCGGTAAGCCCTAAAAGTGCTGTTTTTGTGCTCAAAGAGGGTGTGTAAAAGTGAGGTGGTGTGTAAGCTGTGCTGCAGCAGGTGTCTGTCTCGGAGTCTGACTGAATGTGTCAGTGTTGTGTGAAAATTAATGTAGGGCTTTTTTTCCTATTGTAGGCAGAGAAGTGTGTGTGTGTCTGCACAGTGATTGAGAGGGAGTCCCAGACTCTGTCCCACGTGAATAATTTATTGATTGGCATACGGCATTGAGACGTCGTTTCTATTCCAGTTCCTTTGTCTTTCTACTTGCTCGCTTCTCTGTTATATCGGGGATGTTTCTTAAAATATCAGGATAAAGCAACCCCGTTTGGTTTTGGGTTTAATCTCTCCCCTCCCTTTGTTTTTAGTGATTCGACAACTATCTAGTTTGCACTCATTTTTAATTGAAAATTGTTTTCCTGACCAGAAAGCTCTAAGGGGCAATGGGTAAGAAGTGTTGGTAATTTGTGTATTGATCAGCTATCAATATCTCAGTAACTACCTGCAGCAGATATGAGAAGATGCTTCCAGATGCACGAGGGCTCATTTACAGATCATTTCCAGTCATTTCAGCTTCATTTTAACTTGTACTGTATGTGACTGAAAGTGCAGGTGAGCTGTTAACTCTTTTTTCATCAGTTTAACCACTTATGGATTTTCTGAGCAGTTGGGCATTATGTAGTTGTCCAGTTTGGGTAAAAAATATTACAAATAATTTGTTAATTGAAAAATACAAATATAATAAAATGTAAATATTAGATGGAAAAAAAATGAAATGTTGCCTTGGCAAATAACTGTATAACAAATAAATAAGTAAATTAAAGTAATGCTTAAAAAAATATAATACTTATTATACTCTAACACTAATATTATTAACATAATATGTAAAATAATATGTAAAAATGTAATCTTCACTTTTTAAAATTAATTTCCGCTCACCAAGCCTGTATTTATTTGATTTCAAATACAGCAAAAGTAGTAATATTGTGAAATATTTTTACGATTTTAAAATAAAAGCTTTCCATTTTAATATATATTTGAAATAAAATGTATTCCTGTGATTAAAGCTGGATTTCAGCATCATTACTATAGTCTTCAGCAGAAATGAAAATTTGTAAAAACAATAAGAAATTCTGAAGCGTCCGACTGGAGTAAAATATTAGAAATACAATAAATTTCTTTTTACTGTTTTTGCTGTACTTTGCTTGGAGAGCAGAAGAGAAATGTTTTTCTTAAAAAAAATAAATAAATAAAAATGTTTTGACTGTTATTGTATTACACTATATTATAATTACTATAATTTAATAATAATAATAATAATTACTTTACTATAATATTTAGTTTGCTTTGTTTTATTTCTTTTTTTGTCTTCCTAGCTTCCGTAAATGTCTTGTGTTCGCTCAAATGGGAGATTGTTCCAGTGAATAATTAATTAAATATAATTCAATTTTAATTAAGCAGCTTGTTAGAACGGTGGTATTTGTCTTAAGCTATTCCCGTTGTGTGTTTACATTTCATAAAAGAAGATGTTTTGTTGTCGGGAGTAGCAGCCAGCTTAGGTGAGGTCTTTTTGCTGTAATCATCTGTTATCTACTCAGTGGAAGTTTGAGCAACTCAGACGTGGTCTAACTCGTGACAGACCTTCACACATTAATTTGTCTTCTGAATTGTCTCTTTATTTATAACAGGAGGGAACCTGACTTTCCAGGCTGCTTCAGGGCTCTCTATTGTATGCTTGGTTGGAGACAGGAGAGCTGGCCGCAGCCCAGAGCGTTTGTGGGTCTAAAGTTAGCAGTTAGCGGCTAGCTGGGAGATGCTGGGACTCTGGCTAACAGCCTGTTCACGTAGTGTCTGCAGGCCCATTGCCAGAGTCAGACAGATTAGGATGGACTTACAGTATAAACCTGATATCTGTAAACATGAAAAATATCAGATTGCAGGCCATATTTCTTTTATTAGTAAAATGTATTTGTGCATGTCACATGTGTATACTATAGGGAGGTAAAATTGTGTTTGAATTTAAGTTAAGGATCGTTTAGAAACCATTATTAGTTTTGCAGTTTTCCTTTTGGTGAAACAAATGTCAAATAGATCAGCTATCAGTAGCTATCAGGCTGCAAATGAGACAGAAATTAGCCATGCTTCTAGATGTTCAGAGGACTCATTTACAGATTATTAAGTCATTTCAGATTCAGTTAAATTTGTTGTGGACTGAAAGAGGTGATTTCTCTTTGTAAACTCTAAAGTCCATTGGTTTAACCACTTTTCTGAGCAGTCGTGAACATAATATAACTGACAGGATAAACAGCCAATCATATGACTATGCTTTTTCACACTTTTTATTATTGTTGTTATATATAAAATAATATTATATCATGTTACGTTACGTAATTTAATTTATTATTATTATTTTTTTGCCTAAAATGAAAACTATTAGTAATAATTAGCAAATTGAAATAAAGCTGAAGTAATAAATATTAAACTTAAAATCTGAAGAATATTGAAGTACAAACATTGCTAAAGTTTATAATATTTTAACTAAAATTTAAATGAAAACTGAAAATATAAAAAAACTAAATCTAGCTCAAAATATGAAACACTAATACAATACAAAAATAATACTTTTTAAATCTAAAATCTTCATAATATATTTAAAAATTATCAGTAATATTCATTATATACATATATATATATATATAATATTAGAATACATTTTGTCTGTACTATAATCTGTAGATATTATTTTGATATTTTTTTGCTAAATAAGCTGTTTTTATTAATTAATCATCTTATTTTAATATTCTGTATTTTTTTTTTTTTTAATGAAATAGCTCGTTTTCAGTTTTTTTTTTTGTTTTTTTTTGTTGTTAAATCAGACTATTTTCATACCTTTTAAAACTACCAAATGAAAGCTAAGTAAACACCTTCAAACCTCTGTTTTTTAAAACTACTTAACACTTTCTGGCTCTGCTTTTTCAAGCCAACTTAAAGTTTGTCTACAAGCTTTATCTGTTTTCTTTTTTCTCAATTGCTGCAAACACCAGCCGTAATCTTGAGTTATGTGCTCACATTGTTGCCATCCCCAGTAAGGGTGTAATATATAAGCCACCAGAGACAAACGGCACAGGTGGTGCTTGTGTTCTGTACCAACTCATAGTGCTTCTGGAGATAGCACAACACAGCTGTAGAGCACCTTGTTACATAAGCAACAGAGGAAATGATGCGCTCTGGTCCAGTAAACAGCACAAACATGAAATCTAGAGCGCAGGAAGCTCATCCTCCCATGACATCATTGCTTTACGATACACACATACTCTACAACACTATTTGGACAGACTGATTTTCTCTATAGTTAATAAAAACACGACTTGAGACACATGGTATGCACCGATACACTTAGACAGACTAGATTGACTTGCCAAGACTTTGTCTTTCTCTGTTGATCTCTTTTTTTCTCCTGCACTCACTCTGTTGTAAACACACATAAACGCATCTCGTCCTTGCCAGGAGATTCCTCCAGCCAAATCATCACCGCCCAGGCGTGGAGCTCTGTAGCCCCTACAGCTACCACTATCCTGACAGCTTTGAGTCTAACAGGAGCAGACGCACTTCAGCACTATGTACATTCAGTCTACATGCTGTCTTCTCACAGATGCTCTGAGCGGTTCAGGACTTTTACAGATAGACACAGAGGCATTGACAGACAAAATCAGTGTTTATGTACATGTGCAAGTGTTTAAACCGGATGTTCAGAAGTTTGGGGTTGGAGAGATTTTTTTTAATACTGATTATGAAAGGTGTGTCTTGTTCTGCCTTAGGCTGCATTTATTTGTTCAAAAATGCAGTTGAATGGATATATTTTAAAATGTAATGTGATGGCAAAGCTGAATTTTCATCAGTCATTAGTCTTCAGTGTCAAATTATCTATTACAAATATCATCAATATTTCTGTATTTATTTGAATTAATGTATCTTTCTTTCTTTGTGAGTACATGAGGTCTGATACAGTGTTGTTTGTTTGTTGTGTGTTGAATCTTGGAAAATCTTTAAAATAAAAAAAAATAAAAAATATATATGCTATATATTATCAATATTATCAATGCTTGATATTTTTGTGGAATCAGGGATAATATTTCTTGAGATTCTTTGATTAATTGAAATGGAAATATTTCTAATCTTTATATATATATATATATATATATATTTAATTTATAAATGCCTTTACTGTGTCACCTTTGGACTTTTTAATGCATCCCTGCTGAATATATAATATTAAATTCTTGAAAAAAATTCTCTTTGGCGCCAAACTTTTGGTAGTGTACATATATTTTGTATTAATATAAACCCTGATTAATTATTATTTGCATAATTTTTTTTTTTTAAAGCTTAAAAATGACTGTGGTCATACCATAATAAATTTAAAAATCTATGTGGTGCAAGTTATTATTGATGTCATTGTTTTAACTTATATTTGTATGAATTATTATTTCATTTCATTATCATTATTATTATTATTATTATTATTAAATATTATTTAACAACCAATAAAAATAATACTTACATATAAAATATAATAATAATAATAATAAGTAACTTACTAATTAATTATTATTCTTATTATTGAATTATTGTTTTTTTTATTATATATACATAACACTGAAATAATACTACAAATCTAGCTGTAATAACCAATCAGTACAGTACAATTAACAAAAAGTGCCCAAATTATGTTTGTAGTAATTTATCCTAGAAGTAATGTAAAACAAGTTAGTTGTAATTCAAAAAAATAAATAAACTTGATGATTTTGTGGCTTGTTTATGGTGTAAGATCGAGAAGTATTAACACTCGTCTCAAAGTGGAGAATCTTTTCAGAACTTACTCAAGACAAGTCAAATTTCTTTATATATATATTCCAAACCACGTGTTTCTTAAGCATTCGTCCTCTTTCAGCAGGTAAAGATGATGTGTGAAGTGATGCCCACGATCAGCGAGGACACGGCGATGAGCCAGCGTGGCTCCCAGAGCAGCGCCTCCGACCCCGACTCGCATTTTGAGCAGTTGATGGTAAACATGTTGGATGAGAGAGACCGTCTGTTGGACACCCTGAGAGAGACGCAAGAAAGCCTGGCCCTCGCCCAGCAGCACCTGCAGGACGTCATCTATGACCGGGACTCGCTGCAGCGTCAGCTCAGCTCCGCACTGCCACAGGTACTACACCCAAACACTCCTGACCTACGGCAAGAAGTCTGGTCCAAACATTCAGCCAAGAACCTCCCTTTTTAACAAGTTCAACTCTGAATGTCGTAGACGTCATGTTACAATTACAATATGGGAGTAGCAGCAGTGCCATGGAAAGAAATGCTAAAGGTTAATTTCACACTAATAAGATACATTTAGTTTGTTCCATGGCTCAGCATTTCAGTACATTTTTCCACATCTGAGAGACTGGAAATACAGGCATGTCACAGCTGGCATGTGTGATTGCAGCAGCTGAAACTGGTGATACTAAAACCTGCGTCCAGTCGTCTCCTTCCCAACAAAGAGAACTAAAAATCACAGAGCGGCGCTACTATTGCCCAGAGACATGGGAAAAAGCGATGGCTTACGTAATCACGACTAAACCCAGATTAGCTCGACGCTCAAAGGAAAAGTGTGTCAGTAATTCTAGTCACAAGTCCTTACCGTTCTCCTTCCAGAAGTCTCTGTGGTCCTGGCGGAGAATAAAAGAAGGTTTTGTTGTGTTAGTGCTTCTCGCTTTCTCTCAGTGATACTCTTGGTGCTGGTGGAGATTGTTGTTGATTGGAGTGTTATGAACGATAACCTTTTACAAGTTCAGGGTCAGTTAGGGCTGGGGGATAAAACTGAAATATGATATCTCAATATTTTTCCAAATTTTGATGATAAACAATATATATCTCAATATTTTGTGTGTTTGCTTGGAATTTCAAATTAAATGAAAAATCATGATAGAACAGATATTGTATGTGGATGTGTTTATATATATATATATATATTTATAATTAGTGCGGTCAAACGAAAGATCAAAATAAGTTTTTGTTTGTATTATATCTGTAGGTGTAATTTTGCAGTGCCATATGATTCTTCAGAAATAATTTTAGTATGGTAATTTGCAGTGGTGGACAGTAACGAAGTAGTTGTAATTCGTTACTGTACTTAACTACATTTTTGTAGTTAAGTACAAGTGTCTGTACTGTACCCGAGTAGTTTTATTTTTAGCAACTTTTACTTTTATTTCACTACATTTCTAAGCATAAGATCGTACTTTTTACTTCACTACATTTCATGAAACATATTGTTACTTATATATATCACGTGCTCCGAGCGAGACGCAGACGAGCGATTCATTAAAAAAAAACTGATTCTTTTTAATGAACCTGTTCAATCGGTTCGCAAGTCGCACCAAACGATTCATTCTCGAAATGGAGTGATCCGGTTGCAGCTGTTCTCGATTTGACAAACTGACTGATTCAAACGATTCGTTCAGAGAGAGTCTCCAGTGAACTGAATTCACAAGGAAAAACAACTGGCGTGTGCCACTGATGATGCGTAAAGTGAGTTACTACAGTAATGTCGAATTTTAGAAATTAATTACTTTAACTAAACGTTTTTTTGACCTAGAGACACTGATGTTTATGTGTCTGCTTTCAACTGGCCAGGAGTGTTTACAACACAGACGAGGTTTGAGAAAAAAAAAAAAAAAGAAAATATAATATTTCCCTTCAAATGTTTTTTGAACTCGTTTCTCATTGGTTCGCACTATTTTGGGAACGGAAATGCTCTAAAACGGCAGCTTGACTGACTTTGCTCACGAAATTGAATGTAGCGTCACAGGAAGTATAGGCGGGCCCAGGCTAGTGCTGCTTCATATCCTTCATATAAATGATTAATTTGCCTTTAGGGTTCTTTGAATAGTAAGAAACAGAAATTTATTTGTAATAGAAATATTATCGGACATTATAAATGTAAGTACATCACTAAGCATCCTTGCTAGGTAAAAGTGTTCATTTGTTTTAGCAAATTCTTACTTGCACAACATCTAAAAGCACCATAAAACTTCATTGAAGTGGTCCATAACAGTATTCTGAATGGTAATTTTATTGGATGAACATATGGAATTTAAACCTTATTCAAACTCAATTTGTTGCATTTGTTTACTGCATGATATCATTTTGCGGAAAGTAACAGAGTGAACGTTCTTCAATACATCTCTTTCTGTGTTCTCCAAATAAAAGAAAGATGGTTTGGAACAATATGACGGTAAGTAACTGATGATGGAAGAACATAAAAGAGCCATTTACTATTACAGACATTAGCATTTCTTGCCGTTTTACTTTCCAGCGCTGCAAAATAATTTAAACGAGAAGAATGGCAGTCTAGACCGACTGGGTCGATAACAATGCATCGATTTTTATTGTGTCACGACGGTGCTCATACACACTGTTTACTGATCACATTTTAATTGGGATGTTACTTCTCTCAATCTAGACCTTTCACGCATGCAAACGACTCCATTAATTAGCGTGGCAGCGCTTTATTATCCCTTGCCACATCAACTCCATACTAATGCTTTACGAGGCTGTTTAGTGGAATAATTCTGAAGATGTGTACCAGCAGGAAAGCCATGTTATTATGAGCTGTTGTAATTGAGAAACCGTGATCAGTGTCTGCTAATGCTTTTTAAACCGCATCGAAATAGATTTTATTCACAGTGATTGTTTGGTGATGTTTGTAATGGCCACTTCACGCAGTTTACACTAATTGCATGATTAATGCAGGCTTTTGCTTATTTGATAAGCTAAATATCAGTTTATTTATAGAGCTTTTTTGAGAAGTGGCTTTCTTATTCCTCCTTTGAGCTCACAGAGATCCTGAACCGTGGCTATGAATGTGAGCAAAATAGTTTGGTTGAAAAATTACTTGAAAGGTAGCAATGCATTGTGATTGGCGAGTCACCTTTTCATTAACATAATGCCACGTATGTTATTATCAAACAGTTTGCAAATTTACCTGAATGCATCAAATTGGACAAACTGGACTAATTACAAAGTGAAATATTTTTGAATATTTATATATCATAAATATCAGGCTAGTTTGCAGTTTGTTTGGAAATTTGGATGGCAAACTTAAATGAAATATTGTCCCACTTTAGGTCAGTTCACCCTACTTCCGAATTAAAATGAACAAAATGACTTGAAATGAGTGTGTCAGAAAGTAAATAAAAGGAAGTTTTTATTAGTGCATGCAAAATAAAAGTTTTTTGTTTAAATGACATATGTGTCTATTATATATAAATATAAATATTTATATATATATATATATATATATATATATATAAAATAAA
>JAUMHR010000047.1:10903599-10919204 GCA_032361145.1 Enteromius fasciolatus | reverse complement strand
ATTTTGGAATGCAATTATCGCCATTTTTTTGTGATTTGACAGCACTAGTTGTTGCTATAATAATAATAATAATAATAATAATAATATTTATTCATATATATATATATATATATATATCATATAATTAGGCAAGATTATATTTTATATTTTTATATTTGGGTGCAGGTGAAGGAAAGCGCCGGAGACGTACAATTCATTAACATATAATTCTTTTAATAATAAGTCCAAAACAGGGAGAAGTATCCAATAATCTTCACAAAACATTCACAGGTAACATTAACGACACCAAGCACATTTGTTGACCGACAAAACTGAACTCAAAAGACATAGTATTTATACACAAGGGGTAAATGAACTAAACACAATACAGGTGAGGGAAACAGGTGGGGCTTAATCAACTAATAATCACAAAAACGACAGGAAATCCAAATAAGGGCAAACAGGAACTAACACGTGAAAACGAAACTAAACCAGGAACACATGAAAACTAAACTAAACCAAGATTACAAAAAACACAGACAAAAACAGCACTAAACAGACCTAGAATGTGACGATATTATATTATAGCAATAAAATCTAGTTATAATAGCCAGCCACAATTAACAAAATTAGTATTTACCTTTTGAAGCAATGTAAAAAAAATAAAATAAATAAATATATAATTGTAAGGATTTTGTTGGATTTGTTTGTAGTTTTAAGTTTAGTAGGATTTTTCACCTGCTTTTTAAACATTTTAAACAACAGTTCGGAAATGCGTAACATGAAAAAACAAAACAAACAGAGATTTTGCTTCCTCTACTTGATATTGTTTTGTAGATGGTAAGGTAAACAGGTTGTCTGAATGTGATCCACAGTGAGCAGACGTGTGGAACATTTCTGAAACAACACTTTGACCTCCTTTAGTGCTTGACAACGTCTGAGGTTTGGGCTCGCGGTTTAGACTGTGCGTTAAATCTGGGCTCTGATGAGCAGGGAGATGAAATAGGCTGAATTATCGCTGCAGGGTGAACTCGGCTGTAGAAGAAGAGGAGGAAAGACAGGAAAGTGGGGAGGAAGTAGACGGAAGGTGGAGTGATGCAGAGAGGAAGTGGCCTGGTTTTAGCCACATTATGGTAGCTATTGGCCGCCCTGATATAAAGCCGATACTTCTTTCTCTAACTAAAGCATGGATACCTTAACATTCAGAACTGAGATCTGAATGGCAGCCACATTCCCCCAAGATGCCCTGGGGCTCAAACTGTGATTATATCATGTAAAGTTATGTTCTTCTTCACTGCAACAACTCTCACAACAAACCAAGAAACCGTTTTATTTAACCAAAGCGTCATCTTAATCATTGCAACTTTAACAGCAACACTAAAGCTCAGGTCATTTATAGTCTGCATTACACTAAAACACAATCATTACTATTGATTGGCCCTTTAAGTAACTGCCCAATCTACTAGCTGTGCTTTAGAGGGTAAAAGTTGAAGTGGTTTTACGCATTTAAAGTTGAATTACAGCTTACCTTTATTAACCTTGTTCCCCTATAGTTTTATTTACTTACACTAAAGTTTTTGTATGCTTAAAAATGCCTAACCTAGTTTTTCAGATTTTTGCCATAATGATGACTATAGCAGTGACAAAAATTCATTATAAATACATTCTTCTTCTTTTTAATAGTAATTTATATTAATAATTAGGGATGCACAATATTATGGGAACGTTATCGGAATCTGCCGATAATGGCTTAAAATGTAAACATCGGCATTGATCCAATATGTACAATTACGCTGAGTAACTCGCATGTATTTCTGTATTTCTAATTAAATAAAGCAGTAACTGATGGCGTGTAAGATAGAAAATATGTTTTGATTTAAACATCAGAAGATAAATCATACATTAAAAAAAACACAGACATGACACTTGTAAATTAAATCATTTAAAATATATATCTATTTTTAAAGTTTAGGTTACCCCTGCATCTGTCTGAAAAAAAGGTTGTTGATTTATAGTTAATTTTTTTCAAACCTTTCATTGTACTGTTAGGGAAATATATCGGTATTTGTATCGGTATCGGCATCGGCTTTCCACAAAAATTAGTTGAAAAATATCACCATTTGGGATATTGGAAATCGTGCATTCCTATTAATAACAGTTGAACAACAAAAAAATATTAACAGATTAGGTTGAAAAATGTAAAAATCAATAAATGATTCTGATTATCAGTCCGTAATTAACACATAACTGCCCAATTTATTATTATTATTATTAGTAGTAGTAGTAATTATCATTAAACAACATACAGTGAGTTAATAAGAAGTAAGATTGATACTATAAGTACCTAACCATTACTTACTGTCGCTCATGTCATTTCAAACCCTTAAGACCTTCATTCATCTTCGGATGAAATCAAAGTGAACAACAGAAGCGTGAGTAATTAGTGACAGAATTTTCTTTTTTGGTCGAACTGTCCCTTTAAGGTCCCTGTAAGGGTATTTTTGCTGCTGGGGTTGAACAGCTGTCTAGTTTCTCCTGTTTTCATGTCCTATGTTGCTCATTTAGACTCCTGTCCTCTGTCTGTACGGTTCAGTTCTGCTTACTCATCAGGCCAAAGTGGTGTGCAAACGTCAATGCCACCTTTTGAGTCTGGGTCAGCAAGTTTAAAGGGAGAGAAAGAAAGAACCAAACTAAGAACACCTATTGGTACCCTTTATTGTCCAGTAAAACCAAACAAATAAAAAAATCAATTGTCCATTCATTAGACTTCACTACATTACCCCCCAGCTACTCATAATGCTGCACCATTCCTCTGTAACTGTCAGTGGGAGCAGGTTTTCCTTGAAGGTTTTCGCTCTTTGCAAGTGACTGCGTTGGCCTGAATGCATAATTTTGATGGTATGTTTTGATATTTGCCTCGTGTCGAAATGTCAGTTCATGTGCTGAATGACTTTTTTTTTAAACAGGTGAATGAATATAATAAATAAAGTTTTTTAAATGCAGTTGAAGTCACAATTAAAACTGATGTAGCAGCATATATATTCTGTAAAAATTAGAGGACGGTGCTTTGGTTCTTGAATTAGGGCTCTAAAATTAGTTTTTTCACATTGATTCCATTGAAAAGCCATACTGAGTTCCTTTCATAGTACAGTTTTTAAATGAACCATCTTTTTTTCTTAATGTGAATAAATTTTTCAAGCCATCAGTGAAATAGGTGACCGATTTCCAAAAAGGCTATATCATACAACTTACACATTTCTGTAAATCTTCACAGATTAGTATAACGAAAAGCGCTATACAAATAAAACTTTATTTAATTAATAATTTCATTGTGTTATGTCTTGTTTCCATCAAATTTTACTTTCATAATTTGAAACATTTCAAAACAGTCCTCACGACCAATGTGTACGTGAATGAATTCGTACAAACTCACTCGTACAATTTTGTACGATTAGTCTAAAACCCTATGTGATGGGTAGGTTTTAGGGGTGGGGTTAGGTGTAGGTCATTCGTACAAATACATATGTACGTGTACGATTTAGCAAAAATCTATGAATTCGTTTGAGTGAAGTCGTGTGAATTTGTGTGAATAAGCCACCTTGTAAAATATGTACGAATTGCCATGAGATTGGGCCGAATATTAAACCAGTTTTATCTGTCAAGAATGGATTGGATGGTGAAAAGTGGTGTTTTTTAGCAGAATGGTGTTGGTGTGGTGTAATGGTACTGTAGCATTCATCAGCAACTGAGTCATTAGAGAGACACAACATGTCAATTTACTGAGTCCCCATCATAAATCAAACACGTCCTCCTCATTTATCATTGTTCAATATCTTACGGTCCAATCAGTGCACAGGATTGAGTAGTCATGGAATGTACCATTTGGATACGGGGAGGTTTAATGGGGTTGTGGAAAGTCAGATGATTAAGTGACAAAGCACATGAATAAATTCTTCTTATCTCCATCTCTCTCATTCTCTTTCCCTCCTTGCGTCTGTCTCTTACTCTTTCCGTCCTCTGGGCTCGTGCAGTCAGCTGGTTTCCTCCATCACAGCACATGATTCGATGTGATCGTCAGTTATTGTTTGTGCCCTACTTCACTCGACCCGTAGGCCACACAAACACTTCATGCTACAGGAAGAGAGTGAGAGAGAGAGAAAAAGCCAACAAGGTTGAGGATAGGCCATAATATTATACTCGGTATTTGTTGAAATGTTGTTGAGTTCATACATTTCCATGTATGTTTTAATGCATGAGTGACGCATTCAATTCTGGCATTTAATTATGGTGGTTGAGAATGTTAATGAATTTCTATGCCATCATACAAAGATTTTCAAAAATTTGTATTGAAAGACGGATCTAAGCCTCATGAAGTTGTTAGACAAAATAAGAATATGAATATTTTTGAACAAAAACAGTTAAAAATTTTCATTGTTTTTTGCAAGTATAAAATATTTTATTTCATAATATTTATTTCATTTTATTTTTAAAATAAACCATACATTGTAATTAATTAGTAAAAAGTTTGAAGTTTGGATTGCTAAGGTTTTTTTTTTAAATATATGAGTTACATAACGTGTGTATATATATGTGTGTGTGTGTGTGTGTGTTTCTGAAATAAGTCTCTCATACCAAAAGCAATTTATAATTATATTTATTTAATAGAATAAAAAAAACGATATATTATGTAATGCTATTAAAATATAATAAAAAGAATTAAATATAATAAAAAAAAACAGCTTTCTACCTAATATATTTTAAAATGTATATTTTATTTAAATAATATATTCATGATCTTTTTCGAAAGCATCCTAATATGCTGATTTGGCACACAAGCTGTGTTGCTGTCCAATATTTGTTTTCTTTGATGAATACAATGTTGAAAAGAACCACATTTATTTAAAAATGAAAATATTTTTTGTAACTCCTCAGTTTAATAATTTTTTCTCCTCAGTTTAATGTGACCATACTAAATAAGACTATAAATTTAAATAAAAATGTAACACATATAACATAAATCACACACAAAACTTTTAAACAGTAGTATGTGTCGGTGTCCTCATCCTGACAGTTATGAAAAATATCTCATGAATAAAGCAGTCCTAATACACAAGTATGGTGTATTTTAATACATAAATAGAATACATTTCTTTCTACTGTAGCGTTCCCACACATGTATCTTAAATGTAAATACAGTATGTATCTAATTAAGTAGTGAAGTTCTTGCTCAAATTAATCCTCCTACATAAAGTTTCTCCGCTGAAAGATTTATTTTCCTGAGAAAAATAAAAATGTTCTTTTTTATTTGTCATGCACTCTTTCTTTTATGTTATAATCTGCATTATAAGAAGCTCTACCGTATATCATTCAATGTGCGCATATTGACAGTGCTCATTAAAATAGAAACTTGGGCCAGGACCAAAATAGACAACGACATCTCCATTCCGTTCTTCATTCTCTTATCAGTTGGCCACTCATATGAATGAGTGCAAGGCATGCTGGGAAGTGGTTGGCCACGTCCCACGGGCATTCATCAAGTTGTGATTGACAGTGTGAAGAGAAAGAAAGCCCTGCAGATATCGTCCGTTGCGCTTCACAGCCCTCTCTGTTTTCTGTTCTCCTAAGAGATGGTTTTTATCATGCGTTCATACAGGCGACAAAAAGTCACTGTGTATCGTTGGATGTCAGGTAAAGTTGCTACATGAATGTAGATGCTGCAGTAAAAACTTGTTGTAAAAACTTGTAAAAAGTCATTGTTGACAGAACAGCCTGGGTACAAACTTTTTTCCAAATATCTTCCTTTGTGTTCATCAGAACAAAGAAATTCATACAGATCTGGAACTACTTGAGGGTGAGTAAATGATGACAGTTTAAATTTTTGGGTGAACTATTCCTTTAAGTAGCCTCTAGTAATGAAGTTCCCCTACTCAAGAGTGCTTTACATCTCTGTATGTGAGCAAATAGGCCCTTTAGTCCATTGAAACACCAGACATCAGTTCTTACGGGTAACAATCCTGTAAGCTTATATAGAAACGTATTGGATGAAAATTGGGTACACTGTAAAAAAAAAACAAAAAAAAAAAAAACGTAAAATTTACAGTAAAAAAACGGCAGCTGTGTTTGCCAGAATAAAATGTGAAAATCTGTAAATTTACCATTTAACAGATTTTTACTGTAGCATTTTTACATTTTTTTTTTACTGTTAAGTAAAAAGCGTAGGTCATGCCATTCTAATTCTACTTTATTTACTAGAAAGTTGATTTGTGTGCCATATAAGGACAGATTCTGCAGTTATCGTCAGCTGATTGTCTATAAGCCCTCAATGACATCAGCAGTCTGTGTGACACCTTTAACAAACGTCTAGCAGTGATTTAGATTTAATATATAATATCTTAATAAAGCCTTTAGGATGTCCAACCAGACCATTTGAGCCGTGAATGGTGTTATGATTACATTTAACATCCATTTAGATACTTAGATGCGCTGAGAAATCTAACCTTCTTGGCAGTGTAGGAAGTCTTGACGTCATGTACCGACAACTTTGACCATTACAAACCAAATTAATGTTTTTTAAATTGCTGCTTGTCCTACTATTTTACTATTCATAGTCTATTCATAGGTAATTAACTATTTATAACATAGTAATAATGTGTTACGTGACATTTGGATTAATAGCTAATGCTTACAGATTGTACAAAGTAACTTATTAACTTGAAAGCCCTCTATTTAGGCTAATTAGGGATTTGTTGTTAAAATGAATGGTGATGCAATCGATAGAGAGGCCATAGCGTCACACATTTGATCAGTCTCAAAGTGCTTCTAACCCAATCAGCCATGTCCGGTCTATGAATAGCATAGAATTACTGATTCACAGACGTAGAATGGGAGCTGATGTTTTGTGCACGCAGCTGGCCGTTAATGGATACCTTTTAACTTCTGACTGCCTCACTTGGTGCCAAAAATAGATGATGATGTCACAAGCAGTCTGCTTGGAATGCTTAAGAAACGATGGGAGATTCAAAACTCGTACCGTTTTCAGTCAAGCAGCCATCTGCGTTTCAATACAGTTTCCCTTTCTGACCATTTGGCTCTGCAGAACCTAACATCGGGAGTGTTACGAGAGCCACAAAGCCATAAAACCAATGGAAACGGATCAAATTTAGTCTATAAACATGAACAGATTCATAAAAAAATGTTGGATTTATTTGTCTGGTAAAAGAACTAGGATCAAAAGAACAGAGATTTTTAGAATTCCTTCATCCCTTTGAAGGCCACATAATATCTTTTAAACATGCACCAGTGTAAAGCTTTTAACAGTTTCCTCTGCTCCCCTTTCCTCCCCTTATTGGCACACACTGAATATCTCTTGAAGAAAATAATTATTTATATGTAAGTAAAGAGACCCATTCTAAGTATCATGCATTGGCTGTTCATTAATAACGCAAATATTCTGCATTACTGTATTCTATATCCCTACATATTACCGTTACACCTATTAGTTTCTTATTAACATGCATATAACTAGAATATTAGCCATATATTATTGCTAATTAAGCACATATTAATACCTTATTCTATATGACCTTATTCTACATCCCTAATTCTACCCAATACCTAAACTTAACAACTAACTATTGATAAGCAGCAAATTAAGAAATTATTGAGGGAAAACGTGAAGTTAATAGTTAGCAAGTGTTACCTTTTCTAATGTGTTACTACATTGTTCTTCTTTTGTAAATGCACTGCAGTTCAAATGGTGAGGTTGCTTTAGGCAGTTTGGATGCGTATATAATATGTAATACTGTAGTGTGTAAAGCTATTTTCCAGTCTTTTCCAGACACTTCTGTTGGCACGTCCACATTAGTTGTTAAAATAGCAAAACAAATATGTGTAACATTTGACTTGATCATCAAAACACACCTTTGAAGGCATGATTAACCCACAAATGACAATTCAGATGTCATATCATGCTATTCAACACCTGTATGACTTTTTTTTAAAAATATTTTTCTGTGGCACAGAAAAGTCAGTGGGTTTAAAATGTTATTCGGACCCTATCGATCTTCAAAATATTTTTTTTTGTGTTCCAAAGGGGGGAAAATAATTTGATTGAGATTTGAAACAATATTACACTACAACTACAAGTAAACAACATCAGAATTTTCATTTTTGGATGAACCGTCCCTCTAAGACATTTATATAGAAGCCCGTTTCCGCCACTGAATACAAAAATAAAAAAAGGTTACTGTGACTGTATCATCTTTTTCTGATTAAAACTGGACTTTGTAACTCACAATTGCGAGTTTATATCTCATAATTTTGAGGAAAAACTCATAATTGTGAGTTACAAAGTCACAATTACGAGATACAGTATAAAGTCGCAATTTTGACTTTCTAAATTGCAATTCGCCTTATTCACCTGGCGGCCATTTTGAAAACTGAACGCTGTTGAGGGGTACACAAACCCGGAAGTTATGTTATTTAAGTTATTTAAATAAAATCTAACATAGTACACAGTCAACAACTCCATATCACAGCTAAGCTTACTACCCCTAGCTGCTACAAGCTAGCAGTAACTGAGGTAAATTAGCGTCGATTCATACCTTCAATTTCGTGGATAAAACCTTCGATCCAGTTACTGTATCCCTTATTAACACAGCCCGGGAGATGTTGCAGTTGGTACTGGCCCACTGCTCCACGTTTAGTATCGTTAATTCAGGCAGACAGGAAAGATTGGTGGTCCACACTTGAGTTTCCATTGCTGGTGCTGCTGAATCTTCTATGCGTCGGAGTCAAACTTCCGGGTTTGTGTACCCCTCAACAGCGTTCAGTTTTCAAAATGGCTGCCAGGTGAATAAGGCGAATTGTGAGTTTAAATCACGCAATTATGACTTTTTTTCTCTCGTAAATTCTGACTTTATAATTTGCGACTGCGAGTTCATACCGTATCTCACAATTCTCCGAAAAAAGGTGGAATCGCAAGTTTGGATCATGCAAATCTGACTTTCTAACTCACAATTACAACTTCATCCCCCAGTTTCACAAGCAAGGCTTAAGCTAGTCCCAGACTAAACTGCATGTTTGAGTTGTCTCCGATGAAAATATCTTGCTCTGACATATCTTAAAACATGTCAGAGTCATTGTTCTGTGTTCAGATGCACACCTGTAATATTTTCTGTCAAAAAGGCATTTTTGTAAAGTTTGTAAGTTGCTTAAATATCTTAATTTAACTAATGCTAGTACTAGTTACTAGTTTACTAGTACTAATACTAGTTTTGGCTTAAGCTAACCCCCGGGCCTATAACTTATAAAATTGTGAGAATCAGAATTGTGAAATTACATTAAGTACCTGTTAAGAGGTGCATGTATTGTTTTTCTGGCTATAAGACGTACAATATTAACACGACAAATTGCATGATGAAAAAAAAATGCACACATGATATCCAATCATGTCAGATAGAGACATCAGTACAGTCCCAAATAAATCAGATTTGAAAACCACCTATGATGATGATTTTTATCATGTTTGTCATGATCTGATTTTCTTTCTTTTTTTGCAATCACAACAAATCTTTCTGGTCTGAAAGTTGTTGAAGAAAATCTCTTGGCATTATGTGGATGATTGCATGTAGACAGTTACTCATCAAGTTTTGAGAAAAAATTTTAATTAAACGCAACTTATTTTAGCACACAACACATTATAAAATTCTCATTTCATAACCCTGGTTGTCTAAATACTAGATTTACTAATGATATGAGTAAATAAATGTTCTTTCTTTTTTTCTTTCTTTCTCTCTCTGCTCTGTCAGTAGTAGCTATATGGTTGAAAGCATAATACCAACAGCTTCATTAAACTGTTGTTACCCAGGCCGTTAGTTTAAAAAGCAGCACTGAATGAATCGGATCTAGCATGCCTTAATACTTATTCAGGGATTTTGTACTGAATAATTCATACATGGTCCGTCCCTGATCACAGCAAGGGGCTTGACTCCAGATACTTGTGATGAATACTCAGGGTATGTAGTTAGCATTCATGTCTTTGGCTACTGAGCTTGTCTGTCTGTCTTTGTTCTTCCTCTCTCTTTCTCTTGAGCCCCTGTGTTGTGATAATTACAGCCTGGCTCTCTTCATCGCCAGGACTTCTGCCCACCCACAGCGGGCACAGCTGTTAGACTCGTACATTCAGAGCCAAGCGCCTGTAGCCCACCACAGCTGCCGTCAGGGTAATCAGCGCACAGGTACTCTGCAGACCCCCACCTAATCATTACAACCTGTAACCTTTAGAAACGACCTCTACGAGGGACTGATTTTAATTCCCCTGCTGGTGCACAGGTAGCGCTCCGGTCAAGAGGTTTATGTGGAATTGCAATTATTTTCATTGTAGCAGTGGCCCAGATGCTAGTTAGTTTATTCAAATTTATTACTTCAGGTAAGTGGGATGTTTGTTGCTGTATGAATTAAAAAAAAGGTCTTCTTGAGAAGTGTTAATATTTAAATATCTTTGAAAAGGGGGTTTTTCGAAGCCGGTGTTTTGGAAATTTGGTAATGCATTTAGTTTTTTTTTTATTATGAAACAGAAAATGCACTTTAATTTTTTTGTACTTATTTACTGTATTATAATATTAATAATTATTTTAATTTGTTAAAAATTTAACCCTGAATTAAATGGTTTTAACTGCTTTAAATTCACTTATTTGCATCATATATTATTTATATTATATTTATATTATGTATATATTAGGGGTGTACAGTAGTGTCACGATTCGGTATGTTTTCGATACAGCAAAAATTAAATAAAAAAGAGAATTTATTTTAGTTTGTTCACATTTTTAATTATTAAAACTAACATAAAGAAGTGTCTTGGAAAAGTCAGTCTTGGATGGTATTTATTGATTAATTAAAATGTAATAAAAAGTAGATTGGAGCCGTTTCAAATGGTGAAAGCTGAGCATCCCGCGTTCGTAGACCACGCGCACCATCCACTGACATCCAGGGCGCCGTTTCTTCCTGCGGGACAATCTGCGTGAGGGGAGACGACAGGGGAGAGATCCACTATTTAATGGTGTATGTGTCACCAAAGGCTTAGGGGCCGTTCACATGCATGTTCACATTCACATCTTTATTTTCAACAGAGCCGCACAGTTTAAAATCCAAAGCAGAAATGTTTTTATAACTGACAGCGCCTTCATGGTTGCCTAGTAACAGCAGACGCTACAGAAGCACGAGCGCCCAAGTGCTTTGAAATTGGTGGAGGAAGCGATGCACCTCGCGTTTTCCACACGTTTTTAGACGTACCCTTAAGAGAGTAAGTTACATTTAATGCTGAAGTATCGTTAACGCCAATACAGGCATTATTTTAGTGTGTTAGGGCAGCTCTGGTTAAACAGCAGGATGCTGGGTTGAAATGCAGCTGGAATTGGTCGTGGCTTCAGAGGGCAAGAGGTGTCCTTTTTATTGAAAGGGATGAATTCCATTCAACTTATTTGGCTACTGTAAAATTGGCAAAGGGAAATGCCTGCCTGAATACCACGGGATAGTTTGTAATGTGCGCGTTTCTAGTTTTTCGTCTGTTTGGGGGTGGGAGGGGCAGACAGAGGGTTCCCTGTCCCGTCGTTTGCACTGCCTTGTTGAGCATCACACTGAAAACATTATATTTTACACAATTTATTCTCTCTCTTTTTGTTTTTCTGAAACGTTCGGTTTTATAATGTGTACCTAACCGAAAGCCTCGTACCGAACGGTTTAATACGAATACGCGTATCGTTACACCCCTAATATATATATATATATATAATGTATATTATACATGATTATTTTTTTATTACATTTGATGAGTGTTTTTTTTTATGTATTTTATTTATTTATTTTGTAAACTCATACTTCATATTATTCAGAGGTTAGAAATTCCTTCTATTTATTGAAAAATCCTGAAAAACAAATCACTGTTTCTATGAAAGTATTAAGTGTTATTCAATATTGATAATATATTAAAAGAAGCTAATCAGCATATTAGATTTATTTCTGAAGTATCGTGTGATACTGAAGACTGTATAATGATGCTGAAAATTTAGCTTTGCCATCACAGGTTATTTTAAATAATAATAATATTTCACAATATTGCTGTTTTTACTGTATTTTTTTACTATAAATATGCAGCCTTGCTAAGCATAATGTTTTTAAAAAACTTGCTCATTCTATTTTGACCACTAATGTATGCATTATCAGTTCTTTCTCATTATCTTGTACATTTGTCAAATAAGCGCACCACATTCTCATTCACAGTATCTCTCTCATTGTCATCCAATAATAACAGAAGACTCCGCATTCTAACAACAGAAAATTGTCAGTGACTGAGACTGATATGACAAAACCAAGCCCCAGGAAAAGCAGATACAAAGTCAATGCCTTAACGCAGGCGGAGGATATAAATAAACATGCCTGATTTTTGGCTGTCAGGCCTCTCATTCTGTTTCTGGGTGAATGTGCCCATGGCTGTAGACAGATCTCGCAGGACATTCCCCGTGTTCAAACTCTCATTTTCTCATTGACAGGTCAGCAGCATACAGGGACGACTGTTGGTTAACTCTGCTTGATTGCAAGTATGTGTACTCCTCTGCTACACAGTATGCAAAAACAGTACAATAAAGTTTGGAGCCTTCTGTATTCAGGAAAGAAAATTAAACCATGCATTTTTAAACTGGAAAAGTCATATTCAGTAAGAGAATTTGGATGCAGCCGATGATTTTGTGAATGTGCCTGCAGCTGTGTTCACAGATGTATGCTGGAAGTGAGACAGGAAGGGAGACAGATGAATCTTTTTTTTTTTGTCTCTTACTCTATTCAAGTGGGGCGGAGATACAGCAGGGGGATTCCTTTTGATGAAATAAATATGCGTCAATGTACCACTAAAATGGAAATGAAGTCCTAGAACTTTCCCACACGATACACAGGAATTTTCGCCGATTGTTCTCGGAGGTCTGTCCTTCCCCTTAAGTGTTTCCTCACAAATATGTCACAGTAATAGAGTCACTCAAGATGAAGACGAGTCCTCTTTTTGCTTGGGTGTTTTATCGATTAACCCTTCATGCATATTGTAAATCTGGTGCACTCAATGACAGCTAAGGGCAAGAAGTCTGGGGCCAGATTCAAAAGAGAATAAACCTTTTTTCTTGTTATTTTCTAATTTAAGAATAGAGAAGAATATTTGCTCACTTTCATGCCCCCTAATATGTAGATGTGTTTGTTTCTTCATCTGAAAATATTAGGAGAAATTTAGTATTATAAGTATATTTAGTATTATTTAGTAATTTAGTTCAATATTGGCGTCTTAAAAAACACAAAATGTTTTACTTCACAATATATTAATAGATGAACTGGAATTTGGATTATTATTTGTAATGGTTTTATCTAGCCTGGCTTCCGTGACTATAAAGCTCATAGGAGCTTAGTCTGGCAAAGCTGCCTTACTACCCGCCTTCTGGGAGGCGGGCTTAACCTGTGTCCATCAGATGCCTCTGTATATAACTGGACGAATCTACAACCAATCAGAGCACTCAGAGCTCGTTTCTCATTGGTTCCCACTTTTTTGGGAATGGAAATGAACTATAGCGGCAGCTTTGCCAGATTAACTTTGCTCGCGAAGTGAATGTAGCGTCAAAGGAAGTATGGGCGGGCCCAGGATCGGTTTTATCAGCTGTTATCAGACTCTCAATCTGATGGCACCCATTCAAGTTTCATCGGTGAGCAAGTGATGTATTTCTCCAAATCTGTTCAGAGCTCTACATGTTGGATGACCTGAGGCGAGTACAATTTCAGCAAATTTGATCATTTCTTAAATTCTTACCTGAATTCTGTCTTCGTATGAAAACAATAAAACTTGTACGTAATAACATTCTTACGTTTATCTTATCTTATACTCATCTTTCTTTAAAAGATGAATCCGACCCATGTATCTCAGACTCAGATTTTCAATTCTAATGCCAGTAGTTAGAAGATTTCCCTGTGCAAAATCATCATTCAAATACATTAACGTAACTAAAACCTCACAAAATAAGAAAAGCAGAATGAAAAATCAAGGCAACATCGGCTCTTGCATTTCTCAGAAGGCTCCTGTGGTGGCCATTATGAGACATACCATTAATGCTAATAATTTTGTCTTAAGATTTAATTAAAAGTCATTCAATGGGAGGAATGAAGTGAAAGCTGTGTGTGCGTGAGACAGCTCTGCGGTCATTTAGCAAGGGTGGGCTGTAATGACGGCAGCAGGGATATCTCGAGGGTCACACCCACAGCAGTGAGCTCAGAGCAGTTTCTAATTCTGGAGGTTAATCATTGTTTGTCTCTGTAGGCTCTTATTTGGACACTTTAATCTGTGTCTATTCCTTATGTGTGTTTTGAATTATGTGTGTGTTTAAATAAATCAGTATGCATGTCTGCATGTATGTAACCCACCCTCTATCTTCAGATTAAAAGGAGGGCCCTGTTTGTGTCTTGGTTTTGTGTAGAAATTCTAAATAGACTTTTTGCATTTAAACATTTTATGTACACTATACATATATATGTTTATTGTGTATATTATGTATTTATAAATACACACATGCACGTACAGTGCCACTAATATTGGCACCCTTGGTGAATCTGAGCAAAGGTGACTGTAATAAATCTAAAGTGTTGATCCTTTTGATCTTTCATTCAAAAAAAAATCTCAAAATTCTAATGTATCATTGAAGATGGGGAGAAAAACTCATGATGAAATAAATGTTTTTCTCCAATACATGTTAGCCACAATTATTGGCACCCAATTATTGCTACAGTACGTCCTTTTCCCAAGATAGCAGCTCTGAGTTTTCTCCCGTTATGCCTTTACGAAGACTTTGGACAACATCTAATGAGAGAAAAGAGACCATCCCTTCATGCAGAATCTCTCCAGATCCTTCAGAATACCAGCTCCATGATGGTTCTCCTCTTTAGTTCTTTAGTCCTCTTTTCTCTTCCACTGTTCCTGGCTGGTTGAATGATCTTCCTATTGCTATCCGAAATGCCATCTCCTTTACAACCTTCAAACAGCTTCTGAAAACCCATCTCTTTCAACACTATTTGACATCATAAAAAAAAAAAATTTAATTAACCCTACTCTTTCTTTCCCTTTCTAGCCTGCACTTATTTGAAGATTGCCTGTTGTACGATATTATGATAAGTATTGGAGAAAAACATTTATTTCATCACAAGAATTTCTTTTTATTCCATTGTTTTATTTCAATGATATGTTAGAATTGTGTGAATAGTTTGAATGAAAGATCAAAAAGATAAACAATGAAGGATTAACAATGCAAATAATTTTTTTTTAAATTGAGTCCCGGCCCTAATTTATATATATATATGTGTGCGACTAATCGCATCCAAAATAAGTTTTTCTTTACATAATGTGTTTATGCTGTTTATTTATTATGTTTATATAAAAACACACACGTACAGTATATATTTTGCAAGTATTTACATGCATTTATATATTTATTTTCTTATATTTTATATAGTGGTGGGCCGTTATCGGCGTTAACGCGATAACACTCTTATCGCGCGATAAAAAAAATATCGCCGTTAATCTATTCACAAAGTTGGGTTGGGAG
>JAUMHR010000047.1:10882065-10896040 GCA_032361145.1 Enteromius fasciolatus | reverse complement strand
TTTCCTAATCAAGTCCAATCAGTATAATCAAACACAGCTGGACTCAAATGAAGGTGTAGAACCATCTCAAGGATGAGATGTGATGTTTCAATTTTTCTTTTTTAACAAATCTGCAAAAATGTCACCAATTCTATTTTTCTGTCAATATCCTGATAGCACACATACATTTAGGAGACGTCTATTTGACGTCTGCTTTTACATCTGCAAGACATATTATTTAGGTTGTTTGCTCATCTGCCAAACGTCTATTGGATGTCTCTTTTTAGATGTCAAATAGACGTCTGTTAGATGCCTTTAAGATGTTCATGATTTTGAATGTATGTACATTTCAAACCGACATTTAAAAGACGTCTGCCAGAAGTTTGTAGACCGCAGATACTTTCCAGATCAAGAGATCTTTAACAGACATCTTGCAGACATACGAGTGCTATGTAGGTATGGGGTGCTGTTTGTACATTGAGAAAAATAAATTAACTTAAATAATTTTAGCAAATGGCTGCAATATAATAAAAAGTGAAAAATTTAAGGGGGTCTGAATACTTTCCGTACCCACTGTAACCTCTGTTTTGTGCCTGAATGTCGTCGGGTTAACCTCAGCAAGGTGATAGTCGTTGCTAATGAAAATAATCAAGACACTGTCTGTTGTTTTTCAATCGACTGGCTGCTTTTGTCAACATTATTGAAATGAATGGTTCTGTCTGAACACAATGTTATGGTCTCTAATCAAGCAAAGTGGGCTACATTTTTTTTAATGTGTCCTTCAAGCCCAGTGTGATTTCCTGTCCTTTCTTAAAAAAACAACTGAAACCAGTCGTAGCTGGTTTCGACCTGAGAGTTTTAAACATTACTTTAGCTATCTGGTCAGGCTGGGAGGCAAACCAGCTAAAACCACCTGAGCACCAGCTTGGCCCTGCTGAAAAAACAGCATATGCTGGTTAGGTATGCTCTGAGGGGTGGGATTGGGATGCTGGTCTAAGATGGTCAAAGGACCAGCATAAACCAGCAAAAGCCAGCATCCCAGCTTCAAAACATACCTAACCAGCATATACAGTTTTTTTTCATCAGGGAGAACTGCTTAAACCAGCTGTTAGCTATTTTAGCTGTTTGGTTTAAGCTAAGCTCTGTCGAAAACCTCAACCGAATGCTAAAACATGCTAGCAACATGATACAATGTTCTTATAAGTTGTTATCATGTTCAATGAACAAGCTAAAATAGCAACATGTTAAAACATGCTAGTACTATGTAAACAACTAGCTACGTGGTTTAAGAATGTGCTAAACAGTTTGAAAATGCTAGCAACTTACAGGCTATAGCATGTTAGCTTTTTAGTTTCATGTGTTAGCAATGTGCTAGCTTTGTATGTTTACAATGTATAATAAAATGTTACCACGCTAGCAGGCTAAACTATCCTAGCAACTGTTTAACTGTGCAACTGTTTGAAACATGCTAGCAGCTTTAAAAAGCTATCTATTTCAAGTGTGTCTTTCTTTGAATGTTTTAAACTACTTTCTAAATAGTTTTTTTCAAGTCAACATCAAAATTTGTCTTCTTTTAAAATCTAGTTTCTGACTACTATTGAATAGTACGTTATTGTTTACTGTAAGTGCTGCACTATAACCCATTTTTCAAGAAAATTAGGGGAAAGTGGGTTTATTTTTCCTGATTTTCCTGTAATTGTACTAAACATTTAATATCACAGCAGTTTAATCTCAAACTTAGATATTAGCAAAGTAAGCACTTTTAGTGTAGGCCTACTGCATGAGTATTCAAATTAGGACACAGCCTTAGAAACTTGTAAGCAGTGTAGGCTCCCATTTATGATGAGCAAGTTGTTTGCGCCTTTGAATCATGGGTTCGACCCCAGCAGCATCTAATTGCGTGGCCTTCATATTTTCTATTTTCGCCTGCTGTTTGGACACCACCTGCTTACACAGCTCCAAAACACACATTTATCCTGCTTTTGGCAACAAGTTATGAGTTTTTAATTCCATCTTGTAGAAAACAGACACGCAAAAAACAGGCAGAAGGACCGTTGTTCTCCCAAAAGCAGTGTGCGAATGGGAGCTTAGATGCATTTATCATCGTTTTGAGGGCATTAATGTGAAAGTTATGAGATGATCTTCTAGCACCCACCAAAGAGTGATGACTTTCAACTTGCAAATAAAGTAAAAGCAATCAAATGCTGCTGCCATGGAGACGCCCACAGACCAGTGTGAAGCAAGACGAGCGGAGATGTGTTTTTACACCGCTGAAGATTGATTGCACTCATTTAGAGCAACTTTGCCCCCTCGAAATTCGACTTTCTATTGTTTTATGAACCCATATGAGTTAACAGTAACCTGTGCTTTAAGAAATAATAAAAAGAAAACAAGCAGGCAATTCAGAGGTTTTGCTAGCTTCATACTAGTGCCAATACTTGGTTTGTGTGAAAAGGGATTGTCATTTGTCACTTAAAGTTTGTGCTTATGCAATGTACTTCTTTTTAAGGCCTCTAAATATCAGTAGCTCTGATGTAAAACCTAGTGAGCTTCCTTACTGCACAAATACAAACAGTGTGGAACACATAGGTCTAAAAAGTAAGAGTTTTTTTTCGAAACCGTATCAGACTTTATGGGGCAGTTTCCCGAACAGGGTTTAAGACTAGTCCTAGATTAAAATAAATGTTAAGAGCTGTCTAAACTGGAAAAAGCTTGCACTGAGATATCAGTCATTGCCATTGTTTGGTCTTAAAATGCTCACAGATAATGCATTTTTGTAAGACATGTTTCTAAAAATTCTTAAATGTCCTAAATTACCAAAGGTCTAGTCCTGGCTTAATCTAATTGGCCCTATGAGTTTTAATTAGGTGATGGCATGTTTGACCATGTTAGGATTACATCTTATTGATTATCCTTTCATTCATTTGATTGATTTGTTTATTGATTGTTTGTTGGATTGGGCCTCTACTGTTTTGTGACTGGCTACACACTGTGGCCAATCAAAACTGTTTAAAAATAATGATTATGCATTTCAGGTTTTGGT
Organism: Enteromius fasciolatus; assembly: GCA_032361145.1. Classification (NCBI taxonomy): domain Eukaryota; kingdom Metazoa; phylum Chordata; class Actinopteri; order Cypriniformes; family Cyprinidae; genus Enteromius; species Enteromius fasciolatus. The sequence continues at coordinate 10,893,018 of JAUMHR010000047.1, read as the reverse complement.
CAATTGGTTGCTAATTCATATGGCTTTTTATGATCTTGTTTATACATTTTCGAACTTTGCATCTTACAAATTAATACGTTTAATACAATCTTTGTGCAAAAAATGTCTTCTTGTAGTTTTGAAAAACTAATGTTGAGCCACTGATGTCACATGGACCTGGGATCATTTCAGTTGTATTGCTTTCTATGGAGGGTCAGATGGGTCTCTGATCTCATCAAAAATATCGTAATTTGTGTTCTGTGTCGTTTTGAATGACACGAGGGTGAGTAATTAATGACAGAACGCATGTTTTTACATTGTCTAACTAGGTAGCTCACTAGGTTTTAGAACAGCTAATGTAACCCATCGGCCCATGGGCCATTTTAAACCTCTCTAAATGACATCACTGTCTGCGCAAACTGCCCTCCCCCGCCTCCCTCCATTAAAGCACCATCACTCTTGCTGATGAGGATCACTAACTCAAAAGGAACATGGAGATCAGGGCCAGGCATTAGCAGAAGCGTCTCCTCTAAGGCCATTAGAGTCTCCAGGCGCACATAAATAATCCAGCAGTGTTAAACTGCTCCAGCTGGAGAAATGGCCGTGGAAACGCCTCTCTAATTCCACTGTTGCTGTTGTGCACATTCACAGCTTTTAGAGATCAAGAACTCCATAGACAGGAAGAAACCGACTGCCGTTTGCTACCTGGTCTCATGGCATAAACGTACATGGGTGCACTTTTTAGCTAGACACGAAATACGTACCAACAAGTACATATCAATGCAGTTTCCAAAAGAAATGAACCTTAGAGGCAGTAAAACTCTGACACCTTTTATTCCTTTTCACACAATTGTACAGAGTTTCCATTAATAAAGTGTAATTTAGCAACGTAATAAAATATACCAGGGTTCACATATTGAATCTGTGTTTTAGCGCCACTCAGTGGACATTTCTCTTTGAATCTGCAGTGAAACGTGCAGTAAGGCATGTAAAAATGGTGCTGCACAAAAAGTGCCCAGAGGTACATATTTTTATGAGACCAGCTTGGCCATTTGGGTTGTTTTTAAGTGTCGTTTAAGTGAGACTGGCACTAGTGAAGCCCCAACCCCATCCTAATTCTTAGCCTAATCATAAAATCGGTTGGTTAATGGGAATATGGTTCCAGAACAAATAAGGATGCACTGTAAGTCCAGAAACATACTTTTGAAGGCGTAGTTCACCTAGAAATTAAAGTTCTGTCAATAATTGCTCACCCAAAGCAGGAAGGCCTTTGTTCATCTTTGGAACACAAATTAAGGTATTTTTGATGAAATCCTAGAGTTTTTTGACCCTGCAGACACAGCAACTACCGTGTTTAACAAAGGTTTGATGGAAAAAAAATTTAGGACTCTCATAGGCAAAAAAAGTAGGGCTTACTTTTGAGAAATTTCACAATTTGATTCAGTTTACTCTGGATTTGATTTGATGCACTGTGGATTCATTTGGAAATTTATAAGAGAATCTTCCTAAGGGGAAAAAAATTCAAAACAATTCTGTAAACTATATACAGTATGAAAACCCCCCAGCATTGACTAAAAGATCTGTCTTGAGATTCAGGAGTCAATAACGATTTGTTAAACTGACGTTTTAAATTGTGCCATCAATATTTTCAACCCAGGCCTATTAGAAATCTCTGAGACATTTTTCAAAATCTCATATAAAGAAAAAAACGTGTCAATCATGAAAGTGTGTAAATTATGACCAATTATTTCATTTCGGTTTTGCTTGAATGACTGAATCTAACCATGTTTAATTCTGTGAGCTTAAGCTCTGAATACTAATATTTTAAATGATTATAGATCTAAAATTAAGCTTAACTGAAAAAAGCGTGAAGTAGCTTTAGGCATGCTGTTCAAATGAGCTTGTATAAATAGTACAGGCAGGGATTTTATAAGATCCACTGACCGTGTGCAGAACTTTCTCTTCTGTGAGCATGTTTGAATGTTTTGTATGCTGGTCCACCCACACAGCATTAGCATTATAAGAATAAATATACAACACAGCACAAGCCCCCCAGAGCTTGTTGTACATCGTGACTTCAGTTGTGCAGTAACCAGTTTCAAAACTTGAAATAATAACCAAACTTTGTTTAGAATATTATAAAGACACAATTAAAAGTAATCCAGTTACCGCCCAAAAGTTTCTCCAGTGTAATGAGATTAAATTCTGCTCTCCAGAGGCTCTTGAAAGAGATAGTTTGCTTTAAAATAAAGTATCTGTCATCATTTTCTCACCCTTATGTCTCAATAAAAATAAATAAAATAATGTAAAAGAGGCCTTTTGAAACCTATATTGCGTGGAGCAAAAAATGAATTATTTATAACGAATTGTGCAAGAAGTTCTTTCATATTTGGGCCTAAAAAGCATCACATTTTTTATCCATCACACAAAGATTTCTTATGGCTTGCACCATAGTGCATACTTTTATTATGCTTTTATGGTGATATTTTGTCTTTTTTGGAGCTTGAGATCCTCACCCACTTTCAAGTCAAGTCACCTGTATATTTCTGTACTGATTGTGTCAGTGTCAACAAGGAAATAGTTGGTCGATAACAAAGCTAAAGTCTGTTCATTCATGATCCAATGATACCATCTTCCAATAGTGTCTTTCTGAACTTTCACTGCATGGAAAAGAGCAGCGTGAACATTCTGCTAAACTACTACTTTTATATTCCAACGAAGAAATGAAGCCATAAGAGGAACGACATGAAGCTTAGTAAATGATGAGGTTAGCCTATATCTAGATGTGCAACCATAGGTTTGCATTGCATTTTTTCCCCCCCGACAAATCCAAACTACCTCTGCACTCTACCTCTGGAGAGTGTTTTTCTGATTGGTGGGTTGATTGATTACATCAGCACAGATTGTACTGAGGCATTTTTGCTCAGCATATGCAAGTCTATTAAACGAATTCTTGAAAAAAATCAAACTTAGAAGCATTTGTTACAAAAATGGCATTCTACTAACAAAACATTTCACAATAATTAAGTGTATTAAAATGATACCCCACCCCAAAATAAACATTTTGTCATTAATTACTTGTCGTTCCAAACCCATCAAGGTCCTGAAAAAGACATCATCAGAATACTCCATATGCCATTAGTGCTTCAACCGTAACATTAAGTGACGAGAAACTTTTTGTACTCTAACAAAACCATGAATAAAGACTTTATTCAATAACATGGCACCGTAACGTCACAGTAGCGGTTAAAACACTGATTGCTGATGGACTGTTTTTCACGATATCGTTCGTACTTTTCTGGATCTTGACAGTGTTCGGTACTTGGCAGCCAGTGGGAAAGTCACAAGCTTCCTGGTTTTCATCCAAAATATCTTAAAATGTGTTCTGAAGGCGAACAAAGCTTTTACAGGCTTGGAATGACATGAGGGTAAGTGATTAATGACAAAATGTTTGGGTGGAGTAACCACATGTGACCATTCAATGTTTGGGGTCAGCAAAGTGTTTTTTTAATAATACTTTTATTAAGCTAAGATGCATGACATTGATTATTATTTACCAAAACAGTAAAGACTACACATTGTTACAAAAGATTTCTGTTTAAAGTCTTTTAATATTTATATTAATTGAAGAATGCTGAATTTTTTTTTCCACTAAATATTTTCTAGCACAACTCAATATAATAAGAAATGTTTCTTCAGCAGAATGATTTGTGAAAGATCATACTGTACGACACTGAAGACCGGAATACAGCTTTTCCAGCACAGGAATAAACTAGATTTTACAATACATGACAGTAGATTGTAGTAATATTTCACAATATTACCTTTGTGAGTATAAGTGACTTCTTGCAAAAATATTAAAGAATCTTTCTTACCCCAAACTAGTGTTCCGTTCCCGTAAGTGTTTACTAAGAATGACTTGCTTGTGCACCATGTCCTCCACTAATCAGAGCTCGACAACTGCCCGCGTCCAATCAATATAGAGCATCTTGATTACCCACAAGGCCTGTGTGAAGTACCTTTTTGTTAATCAGAAGTTTAGTTCTCATTGGGAAAAAAGAATGCAAGAAAAGTATGCATCTAAAATGTACAAGTTTAAAACTTTGGATATCCATAAATCAATATTTATCAATATTTACTCACCGATATATGGCAGTTTTGAGAAATAACCAGGTCAGTCTTCCACTGCATGGAAGGCGTAAGGCGTCTTCTTTTGTTGCCTCTCTCCAGATTGTGACAGACTGCTCTCTGTGTCTGCATTCTGATGCGTTATGTGTGGTGATGTATTTTGGCAGACTTGAGGGTGACTCATAATTTTGGGTACTTGTGTAACCTCTCGTTACTCTGGAACTTTGCTCCATGCATGCTGTCAAATCTCTATGTAGAGTCGATTTTATCTGAACACAATGAGCAGAAAAAGAGGATTGAGGTTGATCGTCACTAGAGAAAGATTTGGCCTGTGTATTTGAGTGTTTGTATGTGTGAGAACACTTATCCGTAATTAGTTTTTCATGTGGGAGAATCTGGTTTTCAGACTGGAAGTACCTGTTTTGCATAAATTCAGCAGCGATAGCTAGAAATCTGAGCTGATTGGCTGATTCCACAGGTACAGCCGAATGATTGGTTGACAGGTGCAGGGTTAATTTTAGGGTTAAGGTCAGACACATGAATATTTATTAATTTATAGTTTGTTTGTTTATGCTGTTTCTTTCTGATTTATATGCTTTTTTTATATCTGAACACTAATAAACACAAATGAGTTTTGTAATGAAACCAAAACGCATTAGTATGAGTTTTGAAATAAGATGCAGTTTACTAAAACAATCAAAAAACTGTTACTTAAAATAAATGTTGAATATAAAAAAGTAATATATAAACCCATTAAATAGTTAATGAAGTTTATTTTATTAACATATTTCTTGTTTTAGTTTATTTTACTTTGTACAAAATAACTCAAATAAAAACTGAAATAAAATGTATCAAAATAGACGTATTTAAAAACTAAGGACATTGCTTAAACAAAAATTACTAAAACTTTAAATAAAATTAACATAAACACAGAAAATATATAAATAAAAAAGTGCTGTCAAATGATTAATCACAATTAATCACATCCAAAATAAAAGTTTTTGTTTGCATATGTGTACTGTGTATATTTATAAATACACACACATACTGTATATATTTTTAAATTTTGACCATATATACGTATATAAGGTATATTTCTATAAATAATCTATACATGATATACATAGTAAATATTTGCAGTATACACACATATATTAAACAAAAACTTTTATTTTGGATGCAATTAATTTTGATTAATCATTTGACAGATGACTAAAATAAAGTGTAATTCAAAATATTAACAAACAATTAGCATTAATATTTAGTATTAGTAATAGTAGCTATCCCAATTATGCAAAAAAAAAATTGGATTCAAGTCATTTTCATTATTTGAGTATCTTATGCAATATCATAATCAATAACTCATTTACTCATTTTTACGAATTATTTCCCTATATAGTGAATGTGGCTTTCACTAATATTGACTACACTGGCTGAACAAATGGATCTGATTTCTTCAGATCTAAAACAAAATGGGTTCTAAATGTAAGAAAGGTCCGTGTGTAAGGACAGGGATGTTGAATGGAGACTCTTCTGAGAGCCCTGCTGTTCAGCTCTGATTAGTGTGATGTATATGCAGTAATGTGCAGAAGCCTTCATTAGCATGCAGATTTAAAACATCATTATCCAGGCAACCTGGGAAAACATGAGAAAATTCTAAAACTGCAATGTCCTGTTACGGTCATGGAAATTAACATCTTATACCTTTCATAGAGCAAATGGGTTGTGTTATTCCGCTCTTAAAAAACCTACCTTTGTGACTTAATTCAGTTTTTATATTGTATATTTACAAATACAGACTCATGGATGTCTAAAATTGCAATAATCCGAGTCATAGTATAAAATAAACAACAATTCACTAAACCTTAATATCAAAATTCCTACATAAATCCACATATACGAGGTAGTTTGGTTTGCAGTGGGATGTAGTGCTGTATGCTGTCACATGTAAGACTACATGATATGGAAATGTTAACACTATTCCCCTCTGTAATATCCTGCCCACACTTGATTGTTATGCTGACACTGCTTTCCTGGCAACATTACCTGCTAGATATGAGATCTTTTTATTTGCACAAGTCAAAATGCATCACCTGTCACAGTCGGGCAGCAGTCAGTTTTTATGTTGGGCTCATCTGTAATGTAAAAATATGACAGCTTTTCATCTTTTTGGTCTGATGTCAGCTACATCTACATACTGGTTTCCACAATTTTAAAATTGTAGCTGGTATAAAACTGAGTAACACTTTCTCCCCGATTCTCACTATTAACTAGTTGCTTATTAGCATGCCTTTTATTAACATATTGGCTGTTTATTGCTACTTATAAAACACATATTTTGCATGATTCTTTATGATTTATTGAGGCAAAAGTCATAGCAAATGCTAGTGAGAACTGTAACGGTAACATTTTATTATAAAGGCACTATCTCACCATTAATAAGCAATAAAATAGTACATTAATGAGACAAAAGTCATAGTTAGTAGTTAGTTAATAGTGGGATCTGGTCCCCAAACTAAGTGTGATCGTATTTGGGTTTTATGGCTGATAATTAGCTGCTAAAATATACTATTATATAATATTAAACTTATATATTATTTTGTATAAATACAATAAAAATAGTACTGGAAACCAAAATCACTAGTCATTTTCAGTTATGATATATGTATGTGTGTGTGTGTGTGTATATATATATATATATATATATATATATATATATTTAATAAATGTTTTTATGGTAGATTATGGCAAGTTTTGTAAAACTAAAAATAGAGGTAATAAGCATACAATTATATTAATATGTTAAATAATATAGTGCAATGTCAAAAAAAAATCAGCATCATTCAAATCATAATAATAATAATAATCACAATAAATATTTATTGCAGCTCTGATTTTACACCCTTTTGTTAAACTGTTCAGCCTTTATTTTAATTCAATTAGTCTAGACAACTATCGACCTTTATTCTTCTTATTATGTGTCTCAGTAGCCCTCTCTGGAGATTTACGTTCCCTGAGTATCCTACATAAGAAGGACCAACAATAAAAGCCTACTGTATGCAGAGTATTAACCCTGCTCCAAATGTATGAATCAATAGTCCTGGTGTACTGTTATAGATGATTGTGTAGATGATTTTCTGCTAAAGCTTCCACAATCAATATGTGTTATTACACGATGTTGTGTCTCTGTAGATAGTACAGGTGACTCTAATAAGGACAGTTCACCTGCCTGGAACAAGCTCATAAAGAAAGGTTTCCTTTTAATTAGGCATCAGCTTTGCTCCGTAACGCAGCAGCACACGACACACACGCTGACACGCTATTGAATAACGCCTCTAATTGTGGTTTAGTGTTTTGCTTGTTAGTCCTTATGGAATCAGATGGATAAGAGGCCACCTAGAAACAGGAAATTGATTTGTTGTGCCCGTTTGATTGCTGAGAGAGGTCGTGTTTTGCACATCTTGTTAGGGCTCAGAGCGGAGTGTGTGGAGGAGATGATCAAGCTAATTTGGAGAAGGGGGTGTCCTGTGTTTGTTCTGTTTTTCATACACACACACACAGCAAATAAAGCACATTTCATATGGTAAACAGAAGCTCGGATGGGTGCACTGCAACAACCGATAAAGTTTGGTCTTAAATTTCATGCAGGAGTGGTTTAGCTTCTATTATTTATATTTGCAATCTATATTTGATGTGCTTAGTCTGTATATTTATGTTGACAAATGCGCATATGCTAATAAAAGCATAAGTTAAATGTGTTAATATTATACAGTAATTGTTTCTCGTCAGAATTGTTTTTTAATGTACTTGTTTTTTCATGTTTAATCCAAATACATCAGTATAAGATTTCCATTGGAATACTAACATTTTCAATGAATTGGAAAAAAAGAGAATATTAAAAATGTAAAATAAACTAAACTTTTATTTAATAAGGAAAAAATAATTGGTAACACTTCCTGTATTTATAAGACATTATAAGGGTATTCTTAAGGCATTATAATGAATGCATGATTCATTATAAATACCTTTATAATATGTTGTATCATTTTATGAATATTCATAAGAACAGTTTTAATGTGTTATAATATTTACTTATTCGTGGTTATACTGGTTTACTTAAAGCAGACAAATACCACATATAAAAATATATTTTTCCTCAAATCACAAATACATAAATATTATAATGTATTAGAGCGGTTTTTATGATTATTCATGAGATATTATAATGCAGTATATGTTTTTTTAGAATGCATTATGCAGTCATTTTAATGACTTAAAAATGCACTTATAATATATTATAAATACAGGCTTCATAGAAAGTGTTACCAAATAATTTAAGTGCAAATTTAAAGCTTAAAAAAATAACTTGAATTCTATAGTTGTTATTGCACATACTCTCTATTAATTTTAATTGTTTGCTAAACACAGTCTCTGTATAAAATACTAGTCAGAGCAGATTTCTGAAAATTAATATTTTGGCACACACACACACACACCAACACAAACATAGGAGACAGTATTTTGTATAACCAGATGGAAAAATTTACGCATTTCCTTGCATAACTCATCAGATTTTTATTTATTTATGTTATTTTTTAATCCGAGAAGCTGAATGATGTCCAACATAGTACACTAAAAAAAAAAAAAAAGCAAGGAAGTCTTGGCTGGTGTTTTTTTATGATGTCATTAGTGATGTCATTACAACAAGATTTCATTGGCCATTTATCAACCAATCAGCTTTTACTTAGTTTTTTCATATACCTCTCATTACACATTTTGCACGTCCACATTTTTTTCCTAAACACTTCCTGTTTAGACATTTTGGACGTGTTTAGAAGTATTTATTGTCTTTGGCTAGACTGTAATTGTTTTACTCCGGCTGTAGAGAAGGAGGCTCATCTGTGCTCGAAGAGGCTGCTGCTGTTTTTATAGCAGGGAGCGTGACAAGGCTTGGCATGTTTTGCGGCCACAATCCAAGCCTCCTGGCCTGGCACCCCTCCCCAGGGGAGAGCCCACGCTTGCTCTGTGTGTGTGTGCGTCCTCTCAGGTTGCTCAGAAGCCCCATCTGGTGCATCTCTCTATGCCTCTGTACCCTGGCAGGACGTTTGGAAGCAGAGATCAGTCCTACCTCCTCTTCCCCTTCAGGGAGAAAAGAATTTAGAGAGATGCTCGAAATCATCCACTGGAGCATTTTCATATCTTCTTGTTCTTCGCAAGACTATTGCTGCCGACCATTAGTGAGAACAATGTTACGAGTCAGTGTTTTGGATAAAGGATTTAAACCTTTATACAAGAATTATACCAGAAATCATAAAAACAGCACCATAATTCTTTATTCGAGTCATCCACTGAAACGGAAACTCATTTAAAGATGATTGCTTGTCTGTAGACAAGGACAAAAATACATTAGTTTGGTAAAATTACATCACATGCCCTTTTAGATGTGAATTTCGGCAATATTTTCTTCTAGTTTCACTTAAATGTGGGAAAGCTCCCATCAAGTTTGATTAAATGAGAGAATGCATGTCTCCTCTTGAGAAATAACCCCAGAAGTACAACCAGGTTAACCCATTTAGAAACCTTAGCAAGCACAAATTGTGATTGTTTAGTCAACTACTTGTTATCCCACCAGATTACATATCAGTTTGTAATCAACAAAGCAGTCATGATGTACAGTTTAACTGACTGTCGTGGCACACACATGTGGAAAGGCACTTATGAAAAAAGTCTCTGCTTGAAAAAAGGCCGGTAAATGGACTCCTGCTAAGCCAGGCTTTGCAGATTTGATTATCTTCCTCAACAATGGCTCCGTGTATTTCCAAAAAAGCCAAGCAATGGAGCCAAATCGAATGAGTCCCTCCCGTGTGCCCATGTCTGTAGAAACATCGAATTAAAAGGGCTCCTTTATTAACTGAAAGAAAGCTTATCCTGGTCAATACTGAAGACATTCTAAACGACTGCATTGACATTCTTTTATAAAGGAGGGGATTGGCCTAAAGAGGAAAACAATTAGATTGATCCTAAACACTTGTTTTTAAAAGCAGGTTTGGGACTGGAGACCTTGAAAGTCTGCACAATCTGACTGGATTTATTTGGAACATCCTTAAATAATTGCAAAACACTGTGTCAGTTTTAGATTTCCGGTTGCACTTTATTTGCATGTGTCCAGTGTGTTACTGTGTAATTATACATTTTAGTACTGAATAATATTAATTAGATAAATGTACAGTCCTGGCCAGAAGTTTTGAGAATTACATAAATATTGGTAATTGGAAAAGTTGCTGCTTAAGTTTTTCTTCATAACTCCAGAATGTTATGAAGAGTGATCAGATGAATTGCATAGTCCTTCTTTGCCGTGAAAATGAACTTAATCCCGAAAAAACCTTTCCACTGCATTTCATTGGTGTCATTAAAGGACCTGCTGAGATCGTTTCAGTAATCATCTTGTTAACTCAGGTGAGAAGCACAAGGCTGGAGATCATTTTGTCAGGCTGATTGGGTTAGATTGAAATCATTGTTCTTCCATTGTTAACCATGGTGACCTGCAAAGAAACGAGTGCAGCCATCATTGCGTTGCATAAAAATGGCTTCACAGGCAAGGATATTGTGGCTACTAAGATTGCACCTAAATCAACAATTTATAGGATCATCAAGAACTTCAAGGTTCAATTCTTGTTAAGAATGCTTTAGGGCGCCCAAGAAAGTCCAGCAAGTGCCAGGATTGTCTCCTAAATAGGATTCAGCTGCGGGATCGGAGTGCCACCAGTTTGCTCAGGAGTGGCAGCAGGCAGGTGTGAGCGCATCTGCACGCACAGTGAGGCCAAGACTTTTGGAAGATGGCCTGGT
>JAUMHR010000047.1:10859750-10881965 GCA_032361145.1 Enteromius fasciolatus | reverse complement strand
GATAAGAGTCTCGCGTTAACGCAGCGCGTTAACGCCGATAACGGCCCACCACTAATATATATATATATATATATATATATTTTTTTAAGTTCTATCTTTTATAAGATGACTTTCTGTATTTAGTTGAAATTTTGTTGGAAAATTTCTTATTTGGCATATTCCACTGTTCTAATATGCTATTTATCTAAAATGAGTGTCAATAAAATAAGGTATTTCCTGTGACAACTCACCGCATGTATTTTGATAAATAGGGCTAGTTTTTAAAGTATTATATGCAAACTATTGATCGATTATGTTTTTTCATGTTAATTAGATTTTTTATTAGTTTTTTTGGGGGGAGATTGCTTAATTTAACTTTTTCTACTGTTCGATTAAGCTATTCATCTCAAATAAGACTTTTCCTGTGACAACTCATACAGTTTGATGGCACACATATAAATGTGGTTTGTTAAATCACGGCATTTATTTATTTGTTTGATTTTACCTCATGATAAAAAAAAAATAGTGGAAATGCAATTTTGTTTCGGCTAAAACGTGCATGTGCCTTATGTTATTTAATTTAAATTATAATATAAAATGGAAATTATTAATATTTTATACAATTATACATATTACTTTTTACAAAATTAGCTATAAAAATATTAAATGTATTAAATTAATTTATATATAAATTAACAAAAATAACCCTGATAATGGAGTAACTATCCCAGGTGTCCCTTGTAAAATACAATATACATATAAGGTTCCTATCATTGAATGCTTTAAAATAAAGAGCGATGTTCCCTAGAGGGCTTTTTGCGCATTTGTTTACGGTACCCTAAACATACAGTGGCAGCTCATAAATATGCAACTCGCTATCTCTGAGCATCAACAGGGAGAGTCTCCGTGTAGCCACGCCTTCGCCTGACTCTGATATCTGATTGGCTAACCGGCAGCGATGCTGCATAATGATGCGAGGAGGGAGCAGCTTATGGAGCAGATGGGCTGGTCCAGCACTCGGGTACACAGCATCCGTGCTGTGATCATGGAGCCTGCTGCTGTATTTATCACTGACATTTCACACCCCTGATTGATTATGTCAGCATTGCACTGACATAATATTCAAATAGCGTGCATAAAAGCAGCGCAGTTATAATTTCGGTCCTCCTGTGTGGATGTGAGGAGCCCGGCGTCAGTTGGAGAGGCACTGATCCCTGATCAGCCTAACTTGACGACAAGGATTTAATTCACATTGTGCAGCCGGAGACATACTGCTGATCACTTCTGCATTACATTGGAGGAAATATGATTTTCTCAGACATGAACACGGGGACTAATTCCCCGAAGGTCCACCCGCCCAACGGGACGAGGTTTTACACATACCAGGCGAGTATTTTTAAAGTGTTTAAAAGCCAAAAACTACTCTAAACTGCTTATTCTGTTTCTTCGTTTGCGTTTTAAGGATTATTTGTTTGTTGTTTGAGTCGCTTTTCTTTGACACGTCCGTGATGCAGTACGTTACGTTGTTTTTAATCTGAAGGAGCTCTGGCAAAATGCGCACTCATAGTTTGACGGTAGTTATACACAGTATAACCGGGGTTGTACAGTTTTATTCGCGTTTAGGATTGAGTTTAGCCCTAAATTGTCACGGTATCGATGTAGTTTAGGTTTGAACTGAAGGTTTAAAGGCGTTAACCAACAGTAGGATTGAGCGCGCGCATTCCTCCGGAGGCGCAAACGCTTTATAAATACAGCACGCCAGGACAGTGTTATTGATCAAATGTGATTTTAATTTCAGTCTGTAGTCCAATAAGTTAAGTGGTTAAACAATCTGAAAGTCATGTAATCACAATCCTGTTTTGCTATAACGATATGTTTTTGTTTTATTATAGAAGGCTATGGAAAGGAGAACCAGACTAGTCACACTTTTTTACTCCTGTGAATATTTCTCAGAATATGTTTAATGTTGAAAGTTATTTGCTGTATTAATAGTTTGATGTCTTGGCTACACACACACATGCACAAAGAAAAAAAACATTTTGTAGGATTTAGCATATTATATCTGCGCTATGTCATAAAACAATTAATAAAACATCCAAAATGAGGGAAAAGATAACCAAAATATTATCCGGTGTTGTTGTTATTATTAATTAATAGTTGTTTAATAACAACAATAAACTCACCCATGTGATACCCTGGTCTAAGGGTCAGTCTTTTTTATTAATATGCACCAGTAGATTGGTCTTGATATGCTGAATTGCATGCACCGTTCAGCTGTGACCCAAATCTCATGCATTGGAATGAGGGCAGTGTCTTTAGATATTGATTTTTGTAATGGGAGGCCATGCTAACCAAGCCAGTGATGTTATCAGTGAGAGACTGTGGCTTTAGAGATGACGATTTCATCGGAGCGCTTTTCAACAGGTGCCGCAGATGCTTGTTTAACCATCTGTATTGATATTTGTTTGTGGATTATGGAGGTTTATTTTTGGTTCCCTGTGTGCTAAAAATACTGCTGTGTGATTTACCTCCAGTTGTTTCCAGCTTTGCTCACTTTGAGTGAGTGTGTATTCATTATGCCATGTTTCTATGTGTGTGTAGTATAAGCTTGTCTCATAATTAGTAGAGAGGGTGCTTTCCATGGAAAACAGCCTGGGAGATTTTCCCCTGATTTAAAACGGCTTGGCCTATGTTCTGTCCTGACAGTCTGCTTCCCAGGTACAGCAACAGCACGAACAATCTGAACAATCTAAGCATGCACCGCAGAGACAAGCTGAGGCTTTGAAAGCTACACCGTTGTTTACTGCAGTGGGTCTCGATTGGTTTTGCTTTAGGACAGAATTTACATTTGGATGATTAAACAGTACTAGAATCTCAATAGGGACTTCAGCAATCTTCCAAGTGTGCCGCAGGATTATTATATATTTAAATTAGCCTATGTTAGTGTTTTCTATTATTATTTGATTATTTAAGGGGCCTTTGAATATTGTGGACAGCGTCTAGAGTCAAAAATGTTGAGAGCACTGCTTTAAAGCAAATGGACGTACTGAAATCACTTTTTACATTAATACATTGTATTAATGCATAACTTAAAATCATAAACATGAGGCTAACCCAGGCTTATTAGAAATACATGACTTATTATTGCAAAATCTGAAATGCCTTTCTCCAGATGCATTTCAGGCGACACCTCCAATAGTGTTATAAGTAAAATATACTGGATATTTTTTTCTGCATTTCATGTGGAGGTTTATTAAACAGCCCAGTGCAAAATATTGTGCTGTTGCTCTTTTTATGGCAGTGAAGCATAGTGCATTTGACGTGCCAAATCCACTAAACCCTAACTTAAACTTAACCAATAATATTAATAAAAGCAAATGTAAGATCAAAATGCAATTATCTGATGCAACTCTGTCATTTTAAGCTTCCTTTTATGAAGTTTTAAGCTCATTTGTGAAGTGTTACGACTCCTATAACTGGACTCATACCCATATGTTTACTCATAATAGGGGGTTTTATTTCTTGTAGTGTTTGTTTTAGCTGGATACTGCGGTACACTTTATTCAAATCATGCATTTCCAGTGAGCCTGGGTTAGAACGAACAGTTGACAAATGTAAATGCATGTTTTTGATTTTTGAACCACACAAACACATTGTGGTTAGCACAAATCATGCTTATTCTTGTCACAAGTTCATGTTGTTATTCATTGTCCCACTGTCGCTTGCTTTTTCTTCCTCAGTATTTGTCACACATATAATTAACTGCTTTCTGATTAGACTGATGCAAGTTTCAAAGAGTGTTTCTGGCGCTCTTTATTGTTGTACAGACTCCAGCATTCCTCCCCAGACCTGGCAAAAATGCTGCGCAGAGTCAATATTAGTGTTGGCGAAGCAAAGCATTCTCCAAAGCTGTGTGTATGTCTGTGGGTTGGTGTGTGTGTACAGTATGTAGGTATATAAGGTTATTTAAGCACAAGACTTGTTTTGGTAATGGTGTTTGCATGAAGCAAAGAACAAATATAGTATCAGCAATAGACTTTGTATTAGTGCACACCTGTATGCTGTAATACGGGAAGTTTGAGTCGAAACCAATAGTGATTTAGGTCACTGATCCTGCACAGAATTCATAGCATAAATGGATTACAGATTGTATTCTTTAGGCAAGACAGCTCTTACCATAAAAAAGAGAAAATATGAAAAATGTAAAGCCCTGGCCATCTGGGGCTGTTTCAGAGTGTGGTGAGCATAATTTGATTACCTCGGTTTAACCTGAAGAAACCATGACAGAAACATTATTCAAAGTAATGCTCATATACTATTATAAATGAAATGTAAAACATTATTTAGTCACACTTTATTTTAAGGTGTCCTTGTTACAGTGTATTTATACATTTAAGTACCAAGTAAAGGAATTACTATAATTAATAATTGTATTTATTTTGTACTATTTACTATATATTTATTGTATTATTTCTGAAAAAAATAAATAAATACGATAAAGTATGATATTTTAATTATACATGCTTTTAAGCATTTACAGTTATAAATTATTAAAACGGAATCCAGGAATCCATGGAAAACAAATGGAATGGAATATGATTTAAATTTGAGGGAAAAGAAATTCATAGGGCCTTAAAAAATTATTTTTTGTTAAACCTTTAATAATTGTAAGTTTCATGCTTTGTGATAAATCAAATTTAATTTAAGTTTTTAAAAATTAAAAATGGAAAAAAGGTTTTGGTGAAGTTTAACATATTTTATAGGGTTCTAAAATATGTTATACTTAAATTATTTGAATTGTGTAGAATAGTATTACGTAATGGATGTACTGTGTATATATATATATATATAGATATACATACGCACAAATCAAATCAAATATCACATATGATATAGTGTACTATATGCTTAAATTAATCACGATGTCAAATATATAAAAAACAAAAATTCCTTTTTCCTCGGTTAGAAAGATTTGAGTTATACAGGTGACCCAAGAACTGATCCGGACAGAGTCTGATCACAGTTATGTGCTTGAACGAGGCACTAGACCCCAGGTTAGCCAAGAGGGACAATCCATTTAAGCAGTTTTGTAATTGTTCTGCTAAAGGCTAAGTAATGAGAAGGAGATGAGAAATGATGTGGGTGAGAGACATGTCAGAACATCACTGGAGAGATGGATGGAGAGAGACTGTGATGGCTATAGAGAGGGGGGTGTATAGTTTAATCACACTAATGCCTTGACCCTTCTCACACAGGACTCAGTCCAGCCCAGAATACTAAACCAGTCACACTAGAAACCTCGCACTGGTCTCAGCGAAGGGTACTTACGATTATTTCGAAGCGTTAAAGGGACATTATATGATGACCGAATCTTCCTTTGAAATACAGGTACAGAAGACAATGTTTTATGTAGTATATGCAAAGGAGAAAGAGCGCTTTTTGTTGCTTGGAAACAAAAGGACGGCGATTCACAAACGACTCTATGATACTTTTAATGGCAGTCGTATCCATCTTCAGTGCGACTTCTATTGTCTCTGAGACGTCTTATTGAGATCTAATGCATTAGAATTGTCCCGAGTCACTCTGACTTGTTCGGAGCCTTCACCTTCCATACAGATTTATCTCATCATTTCACAGTGCACAGCCTTTGATTACCCATGATTCAGTGCTCTGTCCTTTTGTCTGCAGGGCTCTGGCTGCCAGGGTCCGTGCTGATGTAACCTTGTTCAATCAAACCTGATTAGCGTGGAAAAGCCCTTTCAATCACGTATTTCCTGAGATGCTGGCTGCAGTGAGGATGACAGCCATATTATATTCATTGAACAAATTAAATGACTAATATTAGATAACGGCTGCTACTTATTTGAGAAAGTGTCGGTTCAATTGGTTCACTGTCAAGATTTAACTCTCGGCCAAAAATGTACATTTCGTCATTGTTCCAAACGCGTACGACTTTCTTTTTTGTGTGGATGATATTAAGAAATGTTTTATGTTTGTCCTTACAATTGAAGTAAAAGGTCCCCAGAACTGTCTGGTTGCAGAGGAGTGATTAATTATTTATTTATTTAGATATAATAGTAAATAATTATAGTATCAGGAAGAGGATACCTGCATGCCTTTTTGGCCGTTTACAGCAGCAGGCAAATAATTAGCATAATTAGGAAATGTCCATGTGGATTTGAAGGCTGCGTGTGAGATATTCAGTGGTGTAAACGTTTGTGCTCCCACTGTAACCGCGATCTGATGTTGGCGTTTGACGGTTCAGAATTTGACACCGAGGTAGATCTTTGTTCTGGATCACAGGTGGCACTTTGGTAAATACAAATTACATGCTGTCACAAAGCAAATGCCTGATTCAGTCCACCCACTGCTGCTGCTCCAGTCAGTTCACTGATGTATTCAATTAAACCCTCCATTCAATCTAAGGGCAAGACAAAGACATAGTGCTTTTGTTGCTTTATAAAAGAGAGGTTAATATGGAGATTTTATTCAGAAGCTTGGATGTGATCAGTGCAACAAACAACACGAGGAAGTCCAGAAGCACTTTAAAGGATCTGGCTCAGGGAGGATTTATCGGTGCAGTGATTGTGTTTTGCGCAAAATGTTTTCAAAAACATCTTATGTCATGACTAATCTCCCTAAAGGATGTCTCAAACATGTAGGGTCCTACAGAGCCCGATCTGAATCTTTTTTTTTTTAGGGTGGGTGAAACAACGGATCAAAGTATGCCATTCATGGGTGATTTAAGCCCAGTAAGAAAGATTATAAAAAATATTTTTTGTAAGAAATGGTGAAATACAAGCATTTAAGCATAGAATTATGTGAAAATGCTGCTTCTCCTTTAAACCATCACCCATTTTTTTTATTTTTATTTTTTTATAATTTTAGTATTTTGTAATAATTAATATATATATATATATATAGTCATAATACATATACAGTGTATATATATATATATATATATATATGTAATGCATATATTTAATTCTAAGCATAATTAAAATCACTGGCATATCACTCAAGACTTACTGATATAAAAATTATAATTAAACATTATTTGGAGTACTACTTGTGCAAAAATAATAAATTCTTATTATTAAATGTGCTTTAATGTCACTATTGACAAGGATTGTATAATTTAATATATCTTTAGTTGAGCTACTTACACAATTAGTTGTTCCAATTTAGCATACTTTAAGTATACCTGTTTCGTATACTAAAAGTGCAATTGCACAGGGTATGTTTATTAAGGCGAGACACTACAGGTGAATAGGGTAACATTTTTAACTTACAAATAGGACCATGAAACTTTACCAGTGGATTACTCGCATGAATAGGAGAAAAAAATGTATTGCAAGTTTTTTTTTTATGTTATGTTTAAATATATTATCATGCAGAAAGTTACATATATTTCCGGTACATATATCTGAATATAGGATAAAGCCAGGTGCAAAATTATTTTTTCATTTTGTTTATACACAATTTTAGGATATACGCTTTCATTACCTAGGAAATCAAAATATACCGTCCATAGCCTTAAAAATAGCTATAAAATTTATTAACTAATCCCTCTGTAAATATCTTCAGAATACTAGTGAGAGTATAACTGGAAGGTTTGGTGTACATATGTGCAACATAGGCTGAGATATTGGTACTGGAATATGACAAAAAGCTCATTTTGAGAAAACGGCGTTTAAAGATTTAAATACGGGAAGAAAGTAAACAAAATGTTATAAAATAATGATTTTAATGAATTTTTTTTATTTTTTATTTTTTTTATTTTCTTACATTTTCATAGTATTTCAAAAGAACACATTTTGAGGGACTAAACTAGCCCAAAATCCTAAAATTGACCACTGCATAAAAAAAAACAATGTTATTTTTCACCAGAGTATACAGCCGTCACGTCACTCTCTTTTCTTTTCCCTCATGAGCATTTGGTCAAAGCAATTACACAGTTTCCCAGCTCTCTCTGAGCAGACACGCTTCAGTGCCGCTCCAGCCAAGTGTCAGGAAAAAAACGGATGATGGGGCTGCGGCTCTTCGTTAAAAGTGCAACTTTTCCGTTTTGTTTCATCCAGCAGTTTTGGGTGCTGCAGCGATTAGCGCGAGGGAGTTGGATTGGGGTATAACCGTATGTCAGCACGGTGCTGCGTTAGCACTGCGATTTCAAATCACAATCAGCTCGTCGTTGCATATGAACAGGCCGATAAACACATGTACAGTATAGCAGTTCTGAGTTCAGATGCCACGATGCAGTCGTCAGTGCGTTTATGGGTGGTGGTAATGGTAATTAGTCAGCTATTTATACTGTATTTGTACAGTGGCTCATTGTGCCTGTTGGCGGAATGAGGAGGTAGAAAAGCTTTGCCAGTTTAAAAGCTCATTTGACATGCCTCAGGTTTACAGAGAAATGTTCCAAACCCTATTGAGCTCAATGCCTAGAAATTTTTAGGCAATGTAGGTGTGTTGATGACGCAAAGACTGTTCCAAAGGGTTTCCTGCTGAAGTATGCTGCCTGTATATTTGTCTTTGAATGCTTTTTTATGCCTCACAAACTTAGAAATTTGGTTAACTGAAAAATTCAGCTTGTTAACATTTTAAAAATGTCAGTATGTTTGCTGAAATTTCATCATCCTTTGTTTTAGACACTTTTTTTGACATATATGTAATTTTCCAGATAAAAAAAAAAAAGAGATTCTTCTAAAATTATGATAAATTTGTGTAAAAGATATTTGAATTAACCTTTTTAGCTCACTTGACTGGGCAAGCAGAAAAAAAAAACGTATTGTTGAGACCTGACCACTAAAACTGACCACTGTTTTAATTATTTTTTAATTCCACCTTTAAAGTAGTCCAGTCTAATTAAAATGCTAACTTTCACCCAAAAATTGTCTGTACACTTGTACACTCTTTATAGTAGCTTAGCCACATGCTAATGCTACATTGCAAGGTAATCAGCAATAAACTGTGGAGTATGTCGCGCTAGTGAGGAGCACTGTTTGTGTGACGCTGCTGTTGATGAAGAAAGCTTCAAGGCATGTTTAAGGTTCGGTTTTGGCTTGGGTACTGCCAATGGACAATAGACAGCAAGGCACTCTCTAGGTGTTGGAGCAGGGCCATAGTCCTTCAGTGCCAGAGTCCTATCCACAGGAGCACCACCTCAAGTCAACACTCCACCTTAAAGAGGACAATCTTTCTTTCTCATTTACGCCCATATGGGATTACAGCGACGATTCCCCGCAGCAGATGTGCATATGGATTAGACCAGCAGGGCTCGACTCGTGACTGTGACGCGATGGTGGTGTGCTTCGACTCAAGAAGCATCATTATTATGACTAGTGCACCCAAAACAACTCATTTCTGCCTAGCTGTTTTGTGTTTGTTCTTTCCTAGTCTACCAAAGACAGTATTACAGGGGTGTTTGGTTAATTCAGTTGTGAAATTTCGGACAATTATCTCCCTTTAAGTTAAGTCTTGGCAGTGTTTTCAGACATTATTGGTGTGAATGGTCTGAAATCCCAATAATAATAATAAAGTGTAAATTATAATTTAAATATTTAAGTATATGAATACATTTTAAGTAATATGATAGATAAAAATATATTATAAATATGTTTTTATTTTGCTTTATATTTAGTTTTTTTTAAAGCTTCAGTCTGTAAATTTGTTGTGATCAAAATTTACTAAATGTAAATAATAAGCAAGTTCATCATGAATCCATATATTATATTATATACAGGTTTATGTGTGTATAACTGAATTTTGCTTGTTCCACAGCTAGCCGCCATACTTTTTAACTGAATACATTTAATTGCTTTCACTATGAACAAGCTTATGCAGATTCTTAGCAATTGTAATAAATGCATTTTGAAAGCATGATTATTTAAATGAGATCAAATAAATGCATATAGTTAATAATAAACGATGCCAATGCCACGTTTGATTGCAAAAACCTTCACTCACAAATATGCATGACATAAGGGTATATTTTGGCATTAAAATAGTATCGTCAGGAAATTTTCCATGAAGTTCAAAAACATAAATCTCAATATTTTTTGAGACGGTCTCGCTTCTTTAGAGCATCTTTAGCTCAAATGACACTAGAAAAAGTTTTTTTTTCCACTTAATGAAAGATACCTCCAATGCAACAGCCGCCGTATTGAGAGATAGGATTCCCACTGAGCCGTCCGCCGCCTCTTTCTGTGTATACTGTCTCTACAAGGTCATATCCCGGGTGATCGTATGCGCGCACACACACACACACACACAAACACATTGCATGGACACGATTGCAATATCGAAGCATTATTGGTTCAGAACAGAACAAAGGCGTTTTGTTTACAGAGATCAAGCAAACAGCGTTTTGGGAATTGTACCACTTGACCTTTCGTTCACCGCCGTAGCGCCCAGCGTAATTGCTCGCAAATGTCCTTCATAAAAATCCATGTAGGAGTTTCCCGAATCCAGCAGCAAAGTGTGGCCTATTTTCCTCTGTGTGTATGTATGTGTTTTAATCAGGCCTTGTGCATTAAAATCTCAGTGGGGCAGATGGGAGGGAGTTTGACCCACTTAGATGGATTCCACGCCGATTAAAAGGATGAGTGAGCTTTCGAAAGCACGCCGACCCTCTGTGTGCATGTGTGCAGATTTACATACTGTCATAATCATACTCGCTTGGTGTCCAAACAAGTCAGTCTTAAGAAAGACCTGTATAATTGGGGTCGTTTAGGGTCATGTCCTCAATGCTCTGATCAGTTGGGTTATTCTTAGAGAGCACTGAAGATTGGAACAGAATGATCTTGAGATGCATTGTTTTTAACTCAACATCATATTAAAAATGCAATGGTGTGTGCCTGACATCCATCAATCGCAATTAGCTTTGTGCTTTATTTATGTTTTGGCAGTCTTTAACAGATCATTGTAGCCACCTTATATTCAAACCTATGTTAAAAGAACAGTAAAACATCTTTGGAATGGAACATTTTTCTAAATATTTGAACTACGTGTAAAACACATTTGACGAATTTATACATCCTTCCTTTTGCCACTTAAGCAAATAATTAAACACAAAAAATAAAATTCAGACTTACATGAAAATTTGAATTAAAAGCCTCTGTGATGAAAGCATTTGCTAGCAAACGGCAAATTCAAACTAGACAGACGTTTTCTGATTTTTAGCTTTTTTCTTTTTTTATTTTGGCTCTGTTTCAAACTGAAGTGAGCTACCTAGCTAGTAGGGCTGCACGAATTGGGAAAAATGTCACATTGCGATTATTAAGGTCAGAATTGCGATTGCGATACGATATATAAGTGGTTGTACTCAACTTGCTTGTTATAAAGGAAAATGCACACACAGGTTCTTTTGGTATCTCTTTGGTATCTCAGAAGCGCGTAGCAGGTGCAGAGAAATGATATAAATCAAAGTACATGGCACACAGTGTTCGGAGAAGAACGCTGAAAAATACGACAGAAAGATGCTTGTTTATAGCCTGCTGCAGTACAAGCTGCCAGAATGAAAGCACAATTGGCGAGCGCTGATCATGATCTGCATTCGCGTCGCTTAATTCGAGTGAATCGCACTGCAGGATGTCTAATTGCGTCTTTGCATTGACTTTACATGTAAATCACTCGCGCTTAACGCTTCATTCTCGTCTGGTGTGAACGCAAGAATGAATGTCTTGTTACGTCCACAAATGCATTTGTATATTTGCTGTAATGTAATCGCATAGGCTGACATCGCGATTGCGATATGATTAATCGTGCAGCACTACTAGCTAGACAGCATTTTTAGACATTACAGGCACATTCACAATTGCAAAATGCAAAATCTATGCTGCCTCTAGTAAGTGAAACATTGTTGTAAATGGTATTGAAGGAAACGTTGATTATATTTTCAAAGCTGAATAAAAGCACCTACATATTCATGTGTTTATGCTTAAAACACATAGTTAACACTTAAGTTGTTAGATTAGCAACATGCTCATGTCACGCTTTACTGGGATACTGGCACTGGGAGTCATTTGTAAAATAAATGTACATGTTAATTGACACTTGAAAATTGTCTGATGATGGTTAGTGAAACATTAAATGTTGTACAATGTTATCTAATATTGCACCTACCCCACTCTCATCGCACAGAATGGGCACATATGTAGGGCGTATGAGAATCAGCACAACTCTAAAGGGAACCATTAGTAGTTCGGACACCATGCAGATTCGTCCTTTACAAAATCAATATACAAGCTGACAAATGGCCTTCGTTATTTAAAACTCTGATATGTGGCCTCATTTATTTTTAAGGGGTCATTTAAGCGAGAGACTGAAAGAACGAGAACAGTCTTTCCTCTCTTTTCAGTAGTCTTTGTTTTCACTCTTTATTAGCTCCCTATCTTACCCATGATGCAGCTGCAGTGGCGAGACTGTGGTGTCAGCACATTTGTCATTCTGACTGTAGCTCTCGTTCAGCCGCAAGCTGTTGGTTAGTGTTAACACCTTTACTGCCATGCAGAGTCAAACCCTTGCCAGATCAGGCGTGATGAGCATTAGCATTTTAGATCTCCCATCGCCTTTCTTTCTTTCTTTTGGGTGACCTAGATCATGTTTTCTGTGGGCTTTTAAAGCGATGCTTCAACCCAAACCTGTTTGAGTTTCTTTCTTATGTTGAACATAAAAGATGATGTTTTAAAGAAAGCTGGTAATCAAACAGTTAATAGTGCTCGTTGACTTCCATGCAAGTCAATGGGGACCAACAACTGTTTGCTTCTTTAAAATCTCTTCTTTTGTGTTTTGTGACATCAGAAATACAGGTTTGGAATGACATAAGGGTGAGTAAATGGTGACAATTTTTTTTTGGGGTAAACTATTCCTTTAATGCAAGAAATAGAAGCACTTTCTCAACAAAAAACATAAGTGCATCGATATATATCACACAATCTCTATCTAGTCTTCTGCATTGTGGCTCCATTTTACACTGTGTTCTGAATTATTATGAAAGTTGAAATTCTGGTCATATTTTTTTTTTTTCAAGAACATTTTACCAGTCCCAAACCACATCAATCTTAATAACTACTATTGCTTTTGTATTTAATCATATATTCATGATTAATAATTGTCCTGGGAGACTGAAAGTCAAAAACTCTATATTCAGGTGTGCCAATT
Source organism: Enteromius fasciolatus (assembly GCA_032361145.1). Classification (NCBI taxonomy): domain Eukaryota; kingdom Metazoa; phylum Chordata; class Actinopteri; order Cypriniformes; family Cyprinidae; genus Enteromius; species Enteromius fasciolatus. The sequence goes on along the minus strand of JAUMHR010000047.1, from coordinate 10,868,825 downwards.
TATTAAGCAAGTTTTCTTTTTCCACATAAAATGAGCCGAGAAAGAGATTAAACTCAGACTAACAGTTGAAAATGATTAAATGCCCACGAGAAGGATGCAAAACTAATCAATAATAGAATTAGCAAAGTAAAAAACTGACCGTTGTGCATCGAAATGCTCATTGGGTTAGCAGAGTCAGAACAAACAGGTGGAGAAGAAAAGACAACTGCAAAAGAATTAAGAATTAATGTCAAGAATTCACTTATTAAGAATTAACATGCTGAATAGCTGTGAGGTCCATTAAGACTGATTTCTCATAGGCTTTATGGACAGATAAGATGTAAGTGACTCTTGAAGGAACATCGTCACATCCTCTTGAACCACTGTTTAAAGAATTGATCTTCTGGAATCTAGCAGTAAGTTTGGCGAGCTCATATTAGTCAATCTCCGCAAGACAGACTTTTTTTTTTTTTTTTTTCTATTTTATTTTTATTTATTATGAATAGGTTTTGTAAATAATTTATTTGTTTTTTTTTATCTGGGTAATCTAAAAATATTGTTTCTTTACTTTATACACTTATATGCACTGTTAAAAAAAAATATCTTCAGTATATTTGGCTTATAATTCTATAAAGAGGTCCCACATAGGATCAGGTTGTGGGGGTGTATTGGTACCCCAGTGATGATAAGCTCTTTAGGTCAGTGGTGTGAATGCACTAAACTAAAAACTGTATAACAGGCCACGGGGGGACAGCTTGCATCAGGAAACTGCAGGCAATGAAGCTGCATGTATACGATTTCATACACCATCGTCCTTCTGAGGCGAGAGATGCGCTCCATTAATGCAGGAGTAACTAGCATACTGCATAAAACACTATCGGAGTGCACTAAAACCTTCCCATTTTCAATTAAGTGAGCACTGGCCATTTCTTCAGTAACGGCTTGTCCGTAAGGTCCAAGCAGGCTCGTAAAGCTGTGCTGATATGAGAAGTATTTCATCTTTATTTGTTCGTTAAAGCAGTGCAATGCAGAGAGGCTGTTAAAATATGAAAGGTTTGCTGTCTTGGGGTGATTTATGTAGCCTGCACTTCAGCGGGTCTTTCTAGCTTAAAAGTAAAGAAGCCATGGTGCTGAACAGAGCACAAGGGCGGCAGAGTTGACCTTTGACCCCTGTGGATTTAGCTGAGGCCAGACGGTGCTCTAAATAGATGGATTTGGATGTTAACGTATGCAGCTGGGTAATATTTGGGTGTGAACTGTTGAATTCAATTATATTTCCAACTCTTTTCTTTGAATTCGCTATCCCGACCAAGACCAGTTTGATTGGTATTTCAGCACTGACAAACCTTTTTACTAAATCGTTTTACCCAACAATACAGACTTTACATCCGGCCAAACATTTCCCGAGATTTCATCCGAGCACACAGGGTGTGGGAGATTAGGATGCAAATTGAAGGCTGTTGCTTCCCTGTGGCAGCTCGCGGTTAATGGCATTGCCTCAGGATGGCCTGACATTCAGCCGAACCATTCCAGAGAAATCAATAAACTTCTGTGCTGAAGATGTTTTAAATGCCCACGGTGCTCCCAGCACATTTCATCACTCCCGCTGATTTTGCCGAAGCCCAGTAGACGACTACGGCCAGACTGACCTCGATCAGACAATCTAAAAATCCAAATTAGCTCGGGCTGAACTGGATGACATTTATTTTACTTTGTCTGCCCAGGTCTGTGTGCATTTCACTTATACTGTGTGCTCACTAGTGTCTGTTGTTTTCTGAAATCCATTCTTCCATGTGGGAAGCTGCTGTTCCATAATAGCTGGAGCTATCTGGTAGCATTCCTTTATGTTACGATGCCAGTAGCACGGCTGGTCCACGCTCCTACTAAGGAAACGCTGGGCATTTAAGTTTTTTTGAACCTGAGATGTATAATATTGTTTATAATATGTTATAACTTATATTAGCCACAGTCTAATAGATTACCCCCAAGATTCAATATGAAACTCTTACTAAAAAATGTTTTGATCATAATTATGCTGAGGCTGTGTAGTGTTAAAAGTGTTTGATATATGCCGACTTGTGCATATGATTTGCTTGGTGCGATTATGTCTTTGGACCGGAGACAAAGTCCAGTCAGACTGTGAGCGTCGCCGTGGTTTGTGTGACACAACTCGAAACCAGACCTCATTTGCCCCAATCAAAAGTGTATTTATACTGCCTAAATCGGTTCCTTATCGTCTACATGCCATTCACTGAACAGAAAATACTAACACTGTGAACAAGTGACCGATCTCAGCTTCAGCGTCTATTTATGATGAAGGGGGCGGGTGCTTCAGATTCTAGAGAGGATTTGATTAGTCAGAGGATTTGATGAGAAGTTGAAGTACGAGGTGACGTCAAAAAAATCGAAAGTGACAGGACAGCAAGTTTTAAACGATTATATCTTCTAAATGTGAATTTTGTCACTGTTTTAGAGCACACTGGCTACCTCTATACTATACTATATTCATACTAACACCCACAAAAATTAATTTTGATTTCAGGGGGACTTTTACATTACTTATTATTATTATTATTAGTAGTAGTAGTAGTAGTAGTATTATAATGCATGTGCTAATATTGTTAAAATGTTAAATGTTCATAATAAAAAAAAAATAATAATAATATTAATTCATTCATTCATTCCAAACTTTTCCAGATGTTTCTTTTCATGATTATCATAATTATAATCTTTTTCTTTATAATAACTGGACTATATCTGGAATATATATTAGGGGTGTAACGATACGTCATATCGTATTGAACCATTCGTTACGAGGCTTTCGGTTCGGTACGCATACGAACCGAACGATTCAAAAAAAAAAAAAAGAAAGAGAATAAATTGTGTAAAATATAATGTTTTCAGTGCTACTCTCAACAAGGCAGCGCAAACAACGGGACAGGGAACCCGCGTCTGCTCCTCCCACCCCCAAACAGACGAGAACCAGAAAAACACATTAAAAACTATCACCCGCAGCATTCAGGTAACGTTAGGCATTTCCCTTGCCATTTCAACCCAGCTACCAGCTGTTTAACCAGAGCTACATCTTTCTCCTCTAACAAACTAAAATAATGTTTGTATTGGCGTTAACGATACTTTAGCATTAAATGTAACATAAAGGAACGTTCACGAAGCGTCTAACTAGTGGAAAACGCGAGGCGCGTCGCTTCCTCCACCAATTCTTTGTTCTCAAACACTTCTTTATTTTCTGCTAAGAAGAAACCACAGAAGTTATGTGAAATCAAAGAAAATCTTTTTTTTTTTTTTTTGGATTTTTGCCGTATCGAAAAAATACAGAACCATGACATTACTGTATTGTATCGAACCGAACCGTGATTTTTGTGAAACGTTACACCCCTAATATATATATATATATTATATATAATATTATACATTAGAAACGGTATATTATTGTATAAGCATATAATTATAAACTATTACAAAAATGAACTTTATGTATTTTGCATTCATTTATCACGATGGTCAAGGACATGCTACTTTACTTTTTTGGTCTGGATGTTTTAATTTGTAATAATTTTAATTTTATTGATTTTAATTTATATGTATATATATATATATATATATATACATGTATATAATTGAAATTTCAATTTATTCATATTTTTTAACTTCTAACTGTAACAAGCTTTACAAATAAGACAAGAGGTCAGTTGGCTTGACAACTGCTGCTTTTTAGCAACATGGCTGTTGTGATTCACCTGCGCTAGTTGCCTTAAACTAGCCTGAAGAAGCATTGCAATATATGGTGTTTTTATCTATTTATGCACTGAGGGAAAAGCTATGCAAATCTAATGCATAGAGTCTTCTCCTATTGGCGGTTTTCCTGTAGTATTGAGGAGTTCAGCTGGCTGTTATCTGTGGATTGTAGCTGAAATTGTTAGATAAGAAGCTCTTTAGGTCACTGGTGAAAATACACAAGGAGTGAAGAGGACTAGCATCCGCAAAAAAGCTACATAACAGGACACAGGGGACGACTAACATCAGCAAATTGCAGGCGAAATGCATTTCCATTTGATTACATGACTTTTTTCAGAGCTTCTTCCCCCATGTTATTTCTCCCAAAAGTTTCAATCAGGATCTGAAATACGACCAAGGGTTGTTCTCCTGGGGCAATGTTTTGTGCCAAGGGAAAACCTGGAAGTAGTCAGTAACTCTGGCATGCTTTCTGTGCATTGCTAAGCATTTGTTATTAAGCACCCCAATGGCGTTAATTGGATAATAGTGCCACCATAGGGGGACTACAAAAAGGCTTCAGCCATCAGGGTGAACCGCTTTGTCACTCTGCCACCCACCACCTTCAGTAATAGGCTGGATTGACAGTGTCCACACATCCTGCACCAGCTCTAGCAATGGAAAAACAGCATCTGGACCCGGCTGAGAGGAAATATGGATTGTTGGTAAGGACAGAACGTCCCCAGAGGCCACTGGATGCTGAACACAGGTCTGGTTATTATCTCCTTCCAGAAGGTTAGGGTTGAATAGAGAGAGCTGACCTCAGCGGCCCAAAGAGAAGAGTGTGCATGAAGCTCAAGTGTTTTCCAGCTCTCTGAAAATGCACCCATTGTTAGCGCTCCGAAAAAAGAGGACCCCTTCCATCCAAGCACTCGAAGGCTTTTGTAGCTTTTAAATGACTCATAGACAAGTAGAGGATGACTCAGGTGCCGCTTTGTAATGCAAGGGGCTTTTGTGCTATGAACAAGGGGACGCGAGGGAAAAAAGTGCATCGATGGAAACCACAGCTGTGAGGCCTCCGGTGATGGTTCCTGAAAGCAATCAAGTGTCTGTAGTTTATGTTCTTGTTTATTAAAAGTAGAGCAGTTCTCCGTGTGGTTTCTGGAATCAGTTGTGACTGCGTTAATGAACACTGACGGAAGACCTGCTGTCTGAATGTTGGGGTTTGTCAGGGAACCACAGGGGACAAATTAGTACAAGACTTGCTAATTTCTAAGTTCTTGGTTGCTCACTGAGTAGTATTAACTGTACTCGTTAATGCTACTGGTTCGGCAACAGGCAGTCGTAACTGCTGATTATTTTAAATGGATAATACACTCAGAAAGCATCTTTCATTTTGTTCTAAACATTAGTTCTTTCGTGCAATGCAAATGGAATGGTTTTAGCAGATATGGTTACGAGACACACAAGAACTAATAACATCAAACCTGGTGCAACTTGTGCATCTGCAAACGAGATCTGAGAGCTATGACTTGAGAAGAGTAAACAGACTTTACAGACATCAGCGGTATTGATGATAACCGTGGTATTAAAAAAAAAAGGTATATTATATACCAATTGGTTTGCATTTACACGATTTTTGGTACTTCAGACTAGGGCTGGGTATCAAGTTCGATACTTTTTAGGTACCGACCGAATTGCCGTCTCGTCCCGAAAAACGTCTCGTTATTTCACACGGTTTTTCTGGAGACCTTCAACTCCTAACAGATCTTTGCTCAAACAGCTTTGACCTGAATGATAATTAGTTTGGTCCTGATCACTTTTCAATACCCCGTGATTATGACATATTGTTAAATTAAAATTTCTATCCCTGTTTACAAATAATCATGCCACTGGCGTCTACAATGATACCAATTACCTATTCAAATATAAACAATCCATCAAATCCTGAAGCCACCGATTATTACAAGACGGATTTGTCTGTAACGCTGGTAATTATTTGCATATATTCATGGTAAAGCAGACCCGCTAACCAATTTCCAACTGTTGCAAGTTTAAGAAAACCCTTTTATTAGTGTCCGTCGTACATCGCATTGCAAATTTATGACCGTATATTGATGCTTTCCCTTTCTTGATGTCTTTTTTGAGGTGCTTTCAGAGCACAAGTCTACACTTTGAACGCTTGCTTCAAAGACTAGCGTATCTAGAGCAGTATGAATAAGATATATCACTGCCAGCCTTGTCACTCCATATGTGTTCTTATAACTCTGGGACTAGCTGATTTTTGTTAGTTTTTAAAAACCAGCTAGTCCCAAAGCTATAAGAACACATGTGGAGTGGATGGTCTCGTACCCCGAGCTAGCACACAGAGAATATTTATGGATTACCTAGCTCACTAATCCATCTCAGAGAATGACAGGGTAATGAAAGCACCCTTCAGTCACCACAGCATTTAGCCTTTTGTTGTCAATAATTCAACAAGCAATACATTGAATATTTCATAATACATTGAGCTATTCATAGGTGGAGTGGAACATGTTTTGATCAAATAGTTAGCATAGTGCTTTTCAAATGCAACCGCTTTTTTGATCCCCAAAACGGATAACAAACACGAACCCGTGAACCTCTGGATGGTAAAGAATCTGATTATGAATTATTTAACACTGAATGCTAAGTGGGTTTAGAATATGAATTTTTACATTTATTGTAATGACATTTGCATGAAGTCATCTTTGAGCAGGAAAAAATCCTCTGGAGTCTGCCAGCTGTTTGACTTTGTAGTTGGTTGCTTTTATCCTCATGCATTTTAAATCATCAAAATGGTTACAAGAGCACAACACAGTATCGTAAAAAAATCTTTTTTTAAAGTGATACTGTGCCTTTGTGAGAAAAGACCGAATTTTGAGTTATTATTCTATAAACATTGTCCTCTCCAGTGAGCTGTTAACATGAGAACCCCAGTGATTGGATCGTTGAGTCACTGAACTGGATCAGTCAGATACATGAATGAACTATTCAGGTCCTGTGTTCACAATAACTGTTTTAGCTACTTCTCTTGAGAACTGATTCATTTAAATATAACTACACTACGGTAAGGTCATAGCGTTGTTCAAGCCATTCTTTTCATGTTGAGCTACAATAGCTTTGTAAATATCCATATCAGCACAAATCAGTTTATTTGATCTGTGGTTCCTGCGGAGTACGAACACTTGTGACTTTCAAAGTGTGATTTTGATGAGGAAGGCCATACTGTTTTCATCATTGGACTGATCCAGCACTTGACCCTCATATACAGACATTACTGAATTATTCATAAACACGCTTACTGTGTGCAGCACTGAACAAAAACACATTGGTAATAAATGCTGGATGTAGGTCCAGAGACAATAGTGAGACAGTTCCAGAAGATTGTTATTTTAGTTATTATTATAATGTTTTTTTTATATGGGTAGGATATGAATGCATTTCTGCATAGATACAGTATTAAGGTGGGTGTTTCTCTTTTAGTCACGGTACATTATTACATTCAGCTAGCCAGTGCGAGGCTGTGCATGTGTATGTGAAAACCTGTGAATTGCCTACAGAAACTGACACACAGGATGCATTGTATGCATAAATGAACGAGATGAAAAATGCTTTAGATGACACAAAGCGAGAGACCGTTTGATTGAGGTGTAGAGGAATGAATAAAGTAGGATTGTGCCGAGATTATGCTTTCTCAAAAACCCAATGCATCACTACCACAAGATGAGAAGAGACAGTGTTTGAACAGTTAGACATTGTTTGGACGTTACATTGTGTGTCTAGAGCAGCGGTTCTCAATCCTGGTCCTCACATCCCCCTGCTCTGCATATGTCTCTCTTTGTTAACGCACCTGATTCTGATAATCAGCTCATTAGAAGAGAGCTCCGTGCATGAGCTGTGTTCCGATCGACATGGTGCCTACACCGTGTCCGTTAAAGTTTACATTTCGTCTCGCACACTCTGTTCTAGACCAGCGGTTCTCAGTCTTCTACTCGCGCCCTTCTGCTCTGCGAAATTCGTATGTTTCTCTAGTGATTTGTTCTGTTCGAACGCATGCGCAATGCGAAGTGGACATCACCGAATAGTCCGCCATGATTCCAGTTCAAAGTGAATTTATATTTTCCATTCAAAGTGCATTTAAGTGTGCAAGGCGTAATTTAAATCGTATTCACTTATTTACAGCGCAAATCCGTGAATGAATGTTCCGAAGGGAAGTAAACTTTAACGCACACTGTATAGGCACCATGTCGATCGGAACACTTCTAATGAGCTGATTATCAGAATCAGGTGCGTTAACAAAGAGAGACAAGCAAAATATGCAGAGCAGCGGGCGCAAGGACCAGGATTGAGAACAAGTGGTCTAGAGGAAACCCACAACCTCTGTTAGCTCTTTCCCATAGTAAGTTATATTAATTGGTGACAGCTGGGCTGGACAATATAGCTAAACTAATCTGAATGTTAATGTATTAGCTCTGACACGACTTCCCATGTGTGACAGATCATCAGACTCATAAGGATCCATTTTGCAGCGTGATTTATTGACAAGGTCAGACAGGCAGAGGTCGGTATAACAGCAGGTATAAGGCAGAAAAGCGTAGTCAGAACACGGGCAGGAAGTTCAGGGCAGGCGTCGAGAATCACAATCCAAACAAACACGAATAAATAAAACCAGGAAAACGCTCAGTAGTGACAGCCGGGGCAAATCAAGACTTCGCGTCTGACTCGTCAAAAGTCAGCGTTTATATAGCAATAGCTAACACCTGGGATCGCATCAGCCAAGGTACATGGGTAAAAGGTGTCCGGGTAGGAACGCTAATACACCGATGATGGTTCCCGCTGCTGTTGGCCAGAGAGAGCCTTGGAGGCACGGCTTGTGACACCATAAACCAATTGTTGTAGGTTAAAATCTTTAATTCAACTGTAAAACCAAAGACTATAGAATACCCAAGACGTGTCACACGTGTCATTTTGAATGGGGTGAAATGTAACGCTTAACATGGCTGATCAATCACAGGAAGCCCCGCCTTCTGAATAAAATAGCCAATCGCTGATTTGTAAAGTCAGCGCATCACTGTTAGAAGTTCCGGTTGCTATAGAAACAGGCAGCTTTCCGAGATGTGTGCCTAGGACTGATCTCGTCTGAGAAATAAAGCTATTTGAGCAAAAGAAGCAACATTTATTACACAGTTATTGTCAGATTTCATTAGTGGTTTCAAATATGACATTTAATCGTAAGCTTAGTGAACAGTTTTGGAGAATTTGATTGGATGCCCAAGATGCATTTCAAAGATGGCCGCCGAGTGACATGACTTGTTTTAAAGAGACTTTGGTAAAACTGAG
>JAUMHR010000047.1:10797524-10810103 GCA_032361145.1 Enteromius fasciolatus | reverse complement strand
AGAAGACGCGCTCAGAGGAATAAACTTTGGATTAACGTTACATCAGACAAAAGGAATGCAAACTCCAGCGAGTCACGGAGTAAATGTAATCAGACAGCAAGGCTGAATTTACTGTCAATTTCAGTCAGTGCTTTCCTGCTGAATAATATCAATAACTTTACAGAATCTGTGACTAGAAGTGATTTATTTTAATGTTCAATCAAAATTAGGAGAAGAAAGAAACTACTTGAAATAGTTTTGAATGTAGATGTGTACAATAAAATCAGTAAACCTTCTCTATACACATTACTCATCCTGTCAGACTGAGAGACTAAATCACATTTAATATGCTGTTAAACCAGTCATAGCAGCATCTTGCCTCACACTCCTGATAAAAGGATAACAGGATGAGAGGAGAGCCGCCCTCCTCTAGCTGTCAGCGGTGGGTGCCGCGTGCGGCATTAGATTGTGCTGGAATGGTGACAGTGATGGCAGGAATGTGTGGCCTTGTACAAGATAAAAGTTGGCACTTTGACAGTATATCTCAATTGGCCAAATTAATCTCTCATGATGCTCGATAGATATCCAGGGCCTCGGGCACCGAGACATGGGTCCAACAGACCAGCTGGCCTTGCCTTTACATTACAAACATATCTGACCCTCTCAAATAGACAGAAAAACAAAGAGAGAGACAGTAAGAGGGAGTGAAAAAAGTGAGAGTGAGTCATTATCGGGCCCCGCAGCTGCTCCAGAATAAACCGTGCCTATTCTTTGTCTTGTCGTTCTCGTCTATTTACGATCTCAGAAACATTTTCTGGTGAAGTCTTGTCGATCTCTCATGGCTTCACAGCTTTAACGGAGTAAATTCTGTGTGCTCTGCAAATGATTTTATCACCCTTCTGTCTGGGTGTCTGCACCATAAATTAAACAGGATGTAACGTCTAATTTTAGTGCAGCATAAGACGTGTCAAGATTTAGTGTGAATATGTGACAAAAATCTTTATTTTAGGCATGGCAGAGAGAAGATCTGCTGAGCCTCTGTTTCACACGCTGAGAAAGCAATTAGACTGAACAGACACAAATGTGCACGCTGGGAATTCAACAGTCCAAATAAAGAGCACTGTGCTAAATGACAGTTTCAGTGAATGAATGATTGAAGTAGCTGAAAACATTACACCCTGGAACTTTAGACATTTAGAAAAGAAGACCTAGTATGCCTTTTCTTAATGACATGTAATATATGTGTCCCCAGAACCTGCCTATTTTGAGTGGAGGCAGTAACACATTTTATTTTGTGCCTGTCTCTTTAAATGCAAATGAGTTAACAGCTCCCCGCCTCCTTTCCCAGAATAGGGCTGTGCCTTTACAGCTCATTCCTCAGATACTCTTATAAAAACACCTGTTTTGTTTTGAATATGATGTCTATTGCGCTGAAATCATGTATTTTAAACTCTGTTAGTTTAATCTCCTGATCTACGTTTTTCTGAGCGCACATTGGAAGCACACGCAAAGAAAGTGTCTGTCACATGACATGTGAGTACTAAACTAAACTGTCAAATACACAAGTTTATGTTAAAGACACACAAGTTACAAAAACAGTTGGTTATGTGTGTGAAGGTAAACAGCTGGGAAAGAAATGGCGTGTTTATATCAGTTCTGTGTGGCAGCAGAGTAATATACAGTAAATAAATTCATAAATCTACTGCTTGTCAGTGCAGACAAATACAGAACAGTTAGCATGCCTTGCTTGAACGTTTGCCATAGCATTAGAATGTGCTCTGGGTTGGGAGATTCACCGGGGACCCGATTATAGCACTTATGTGTCACATTTAATGTAATAAAAGAATAATTTTATGGGTTTGGTTTTATTTTACAATAAGTACCTGATATGTTCTATGAATAATATATGAATTAACGAATAGTTTAAACATCCCCATTTACTCTGTATTTAATTCCACAGCATGGTTTCTCTCTAAAAGGAAGTGCATTGTATGTGTTTGGCTTGCAGCGGTTATCTAACGGTTCGATGGAGTCGGGGGACGAGGCCAGTCAGGTGGTGGAGCTTCAGGAGCTGCTGGAGAAGCAGAACTACGAGCTGGCGCAGATGAAGGAGCGCATGTCCTCGCTGTCCTCCCGAGTGTCCGAGGTGGAGCAGGAGCTGGAGACGGCTCGAAAAGACCTCATCAAGAGCGAAGACATGAACAACAAGTACCAGAGAGACATAAAAGAGGTGCAGTATAGTGTATGTAAAGTCTCAAAACACTTACATTGTAAATAAGGCTGTGTCTGAAACCCCATTAGACAGTAGTTAACATCCTTTCAACTCAAATGCAGGTGCCTTCGTACAAAATTCAGTCTGATGCAACACTGACTGACCAGGTAGTAAAACAGCTGCCTTCGGTTTCGGCCTTGTCACATTGATAATTAGCGACAGCAGGACAGATTCTGGGAAATGTCTGTTGGATTTGAGATACAGCTATTGATGGAGAGAGGTTGTGGCAGCCTGGGGCAGTGAGTGTGTGTGTGTGTGTGTGCCCCTGTGTCCAAATGTGTGTGTTTGCTTGTGTTCGTATTTGTCCTTAAGCCTGTGTGTAATTATAGGGCTGTTTTTTTGATTGACAGTTGACTATTACACCTTCGGGTTTCATCGTAAGTGTGTGTCTGAGAGCCTCTAAGAAACAGTCTGCCAATATATTTGTGTGTGTTTGTGTGTACAGGCTATGTGTCAGAAAGAAGACATGGAGGAACGGATCGTGACTCTCGAGAAGCGCTATCTCAGTGCCCAGAGAGAGTCTACCTCACTACATGACATCACAGACAAGCTGGAAAACGAACTGGCCAATAAGGAGGCGTTCCTCAGACAGGTCAGGTTCTGACCACTTGTTTTCTGATTTCATTTTCTGTTTAGCATTATTTCAAATTACTTGGATGCACTGCGATTGTGTGAGTGCATAGCGCACAGATGTTTTGAACTTGACAACTGACAAACAGTCATTCCGTTCTCAGTTGCTGCTGATAGCATGGTCAGCGTGACACCGTTTCATATCCTGCCAAATGATGCACCAGGAATTCTGAGAAAGTGCTTAGAGATGTGGGGTAAAAAGTGAATACAGAACTTATTACAGAGACATAATGAAAGTGCATGACAACATTAAGACTTTGTCAACTAGCTTAAAAATTAAATGACGTCAGTACTTATTAATTTTCTTCCAAACTTGTTTAACTTTTTTTGGGTTCGTTCCTCATCTAGTGAAGCACATTTCAGCTCAAATATTTGGTTTTGTGTTATACAGTACATGCACAGAAGCCAAAATATGTCTTGGATGAATACGTACCGAGTAATGCAGTGTTTTGTAGAGAGGGGTCAAAATGACAATTTTCACCAGAGATATGGAGCCAAATCGCAGTGGAAAAATTGCTTTAGAAGCAGGTTTATTTTATTTTAGTAGTGCTGTCAAACAATTCATCCAAAATAAATATATCATATATGCATCTACACTGTGTATATTTATTATGTATGTATATATACACACACATGCAGTTTATATTGTGAAAATATTGACACTTTTATAATTAGTTAATTAATAATAAGTAAATTAATGTTTTGATGTTAGTGATCTTTCTTGCGTTATATGCCAATGGTGACCGATTAAAAATACATGAACAAATATTCAGTTAGCAGATGCTTAGAATACCTAGCTGGGACTTTTTACTTGACTTTTTAGAAAGTAAAAGCTGAGGAACAAATATTCCTGAACTGAAAAGTGCATTGAACATATCTGTCTGTGAACCATAAATATTCCTTTTCCAAAGTTTCACTTTTTACATTAACAGTACCAAAATAAGACTGATATGTAAAAGAGCAGCGAGAATATTCTACAAAAGAATATATTTTTGTTCTTATTTAGTAACACATTTAAGTAAAATGTTGATAATTGCTTTTTCTGTTAAAGAAACCTATTTGTAGAAATTTTAATGTCTAGAGTAATTGAATTGACACAGGTACTGCCAAGTTTCAGCGTGCATTTATCACCATCTATTGAGAGTTTAACTGTTCCAAGAACAGGCAAAAATAGGCAGTTATGTAATTTTGTTTATTTGGGCAGACTGAAAACGGCCAAGATGATCCACTTGTTGCTGTGGAAGCTGGACTGTCCTATGTTGCCTGCTATATGAGGATAAACTCTCTGATCAGACTGTGTGTGTTTCCTCCCACAGATGGAGGAGAAGAACAGGCAGTTACAGGAGCGGCTGGAGTTGGCGGAACAGAAGCTCCAGCAGACCATGAGGAAAGCTGAGACTCTGCCTGAAGTCGAGGCTGAGCTAGCACAGAGGATAGCAGCGCTCACCAAGGTAGTGTATATCCAACACACACACATATATATATATACTGTATATTAACTGCATTTATTGCAAAACAGTGTTGTTGAAATCCTTAAATAATTTTTTTTTTTTGCTTTAATATGACATAATACTAAGTGTTATACTGAACTGAACCATCAAAACAAACAATTCACACAACTGAATCAGCCATACAGTACTTCAGAGAGAGAGATGTTAAACTTCAATCCATGTTCTGTTCAGCTATTCAGGCTAGGCATCAAGGGCCATTTTTGAGGTGGTTTCTCTTACTGACCACTGCACATTAAGGTGCTCTAAACATTCTTGGTTTAGTTGGGGCAGGACATTGCACTTAGTGTACATTTAATATGTGCATTGATCAGCATAAAAACGTAAACATTTTTAGTTGTGGTGGTATTAAATCTCTGTCAAACTGATGTGGTGTACTGATCAGAATGATTTGTAAGGTCATATGGTCAAATATATAAGCATATGTTTTGTCTGGTATGTTTTAACAAATTGTACATGACTAATTTTCACCAAACACAGAATAATTACATCATTTTGTGAAAAAATGTTTATTTCCTGTGATTCCTTCCCATAGTACTAATCTATCAATAATATAATTAACTTGAAAAGAAATTGCATTACAATGTTTATTATTCTTACATCATAAAATTATTTTATTAGATATTGTTTGTATTTTTTAGGATCATATTTCTGTCCTAACTGCCCTGACAGAATTAATTTTTTTATTAGTTCTTTATAGAATTATGTTGCTTATAAATAACTTCATTAAAACATATAATTTATATATATATATATATATATACACACAATTTAATTCTTTAAAAAAATTATATTTGTTTATTTCCTTGTTAAAAAATACATTATTTTTTATTTGTTATTTATAAATGGTTATTTATTACAATTGACATTATTTTATAAGGTTTATATAATTAACATACATAATATAGCATAATTTATATAATTATAATTAATCTGCGCTTCTTTTACCCAACATTTTCATAACTTGGGACAGTTCCTACTTAAAGCCATGTGGAAACATGGACAGATACACTGTTCGTTATTAACCTTGTGTGGTATTTCTCTGTATTGTGTGGTTTGGTAGTCTGATATGGAAGCTCAACTCCAGGACATGAACTGCAGTCTGAGGAAGGTGGGGCTGGAAGCTGCTCTCTCTCATTCCCTTCACTCTTTCTGGCTGTGGGTCTGTTCACTGCTGGTGTATTTCAGCTGCTTGTGATGCTCAGCTGGGATTTTCTTCGCTTTAATGAGCTGCTGACATACTTACTTTGTTCTGTTCGCCCAGGAGAGAACAGAAGCTTCAGGAAATACACACTCTTTCTCTTTACCTGTCTGCTCAACCATGTCTGTGGTGTTTGGTGTGATGGCACTTTTTAAACCAAACTTACGATCTCATTAATCTAGGTTATTTTCCAGCCAACATCATAGTCATGGTCCAAGGGTCTTTCCTCAGCTGGTTTGTCCTATTTTGTGCCTTTACATTTTCTCCTTTGACAAAATGCATTGTGTGTGTTTGTTGTTTAGGCGGAGGAGAGACATGGCAGTATAGAGGAACGTATGAGACATTTAGAGGGACAGCTGGAGGAGAAGAACCAAGAACTGCTCAGGGTCAACATCTCTTTGTCATTAGAATAAACACTTTCTTACAATATGTTATCATCACATTATGCTTATGTTGTGTTATGTTATATAAAAAAATACAAACCATATGAAAACAGTATAAAACAGCATGCTGCATGGAAAATTATAACCCACAATGCAATGTGGGAATGATAACGAAAGCAAAATCCATTATGATTATCATCATCTCCGCTTTTTATTAAACAGTCAGAAACGCAGATGCAGTTTTTACTTTCGATTTTCATCTTATGATAACTGGGCAACACTCACGTAGCAGAATTTTAATGTTTGTATCATTAAATAATACCTCACTTCGAATATGGGTCAAAATTTCACATAACAGTAGCTGATACTTAATCAAAGAAAGTTTAAGTGATGGGAAAAGGCTTACGTGCTCTGAATTGTGAGACCCTTTTTCTCACAACATATAAGGTGGCATAAAAAATACTAAATTATATTTCAAATAATGTAAATCTGAAAATTACAGTAGTTAAATGATCAAAAAACCATAAATGTGCAGCATTGGAATTGATGCCATTTTATACCCCAGTGCAAACATTGCCTGAACAAAATGATTTTTAGAATTAATGACTTTCTAGAGACATGTTTAATGTTTTTTTATTTTACAAAAAATAAGTTATGAGTATCGATTTTTGGGTCTCCGAAGGATAAACAAGCAGTATTGTGAGGTTATATAGTTAGTATTCTAGTACTAGTATGCTAGTATTTTATTTAATGTTTTTTACAGCAATTTTCCACACACATGCATTTTTTGTATTTATTTTGTGAATAAAATGTTGACAATGAAATTTTGTTACCTCAGGCTCGACAGAGAGAGAAGATGAATGAGGAACACAACAAGCGTCTGTCAGACACTGTGGACAGACTCTTGACCGAGTCGAATGAACGTTTACAGCTTCACCTGAAAGAGAGAATGGCCGCACTTGAGGAGAAGGTGAGAGAAAATCCAACCATCATGGCAAAGGTCTTCCAGTAATATTGATCACCCACACTGTTTCCTTTACTTCTCTTTCAGAACGTGTTAATACAAGACTCTGATACCTACAGGAAGCAGTTAGAAGACTCCATTCAGGAAAAGGTTGTTAGTTTTTATATTCTGAAAACTAGCTCAGTGGAACAAATTTTTATGCAATTCTCCATTTTGAGTAAAATGAAACTTTAATGTGCTTCGCGGTTGTAGTCTCATCTCTCGGAGGAGATCGAGAAACTGAGATCTGAACTGGATCAGTACCGATTGAGGGCCGGATCCCTTACAGAGCCCACGCTGTCACGGTAAGACCTTTTTACAGAAAAACAATAGCTCTGTTCCTAAACCTCAACAGAATTTCCAAATACAGTAGCTGGCTACAACAGTAGCTGCATCAATTCATTTTGGAGGAGGCGATCCAAGGATGCATTGCTATGAGATCACACAGACAGTCACATTAATTGACTCCATAGGGGAATTGATTTTTAACAATCAATTATCTCCTTTTAAAAACAGACCTTCTGTGAGTTCTGAGGTTGTTAATTAGTGGGTCATGTTTTTAAGTGTAAACAAAATTACATTTTAGATTTTAAAAGTTTTTGCCATGTCTAAATTCTAGAGAACAGATTGTGGTCTTGATTCCAGGTCTCATCTGGATGCATCAGGAGATCTGCGTTTCTCTCTGGGTTCTCTTGCCGAGACACAATCGGACCATTATCGCTCCACCAAGGTGATCCGCAGGCCAAGGAGAGGACGCGTGGGGCTACGTAGGGACGAACAGAAGGTAGGATCACATCACCTACTGTTTTTCAGTCTTTGTGCTCAAACTTCACTCCTTGTGTTTCTCTTTCATCTACTTGCAGGCTAAGTCTCTGGGAGAGCACGAATGGCGCTCTCAGCAACTTGGCGTTCTGGGCGGCCACCCGTTCGAGAGCGACACGGAGATGTCGGATATCGATGACGACGACAGAGAGACACTTTTCAGTTCGATGGATCTACTGTCTCCCGGAGGACATTCTGATGCTCAGACTCTGGCAATGATGCTGCAAGAACAACTGGATGCCATCAATAAAGAGATCCGGTCAGTTGGCTGATTTTGACCATAGCACTTTTTTGTAGGCCTTCCTCAGCTTGTTTGTCTACCCAGAGATGGGCTACATTCAGATTGCTTAATGTCAACCATCTGTAAAGTATAAAGTATATTATACTCCTTAGATATATCACCTCAGAGGTGATAATAAAACAGCAGGGGGCTTAAGATCGACCCTTGGTGCACACCTTATTTAGTGTTATTAGGTTTGACAGCTGTTCATTTACACCAACAAAGGTAGGATCTAAAGCAGGCTAGCACCTGTCCTAAAACAGACACAACACAATTTTCAAGACTGTCCAAATGAAAGTTAATGATATATCAAATATATCATTCCTAGCCTAGCAGAGAAATAAACTCGGGTTAGATAACAAACAAATGACATTTGTTGCTCTGGTTACTGTAGTAATGCGGCCTGAAACCAGACTTGAGGGAAATCTGATATGGGGTGATTTTTTATTTTTCTTATTTTAACATCTATGTTTGTTTATCTTCTTGTTGTTCATTTAGCATTCGATTAAGAATGCTAAATGCATTCGATTTAAAGCTCTTTACAGCTTTACTTTTAAACATAATTTGTATGTTTGTTTTTTTTAAATCCACAGCCATTAAACAAATCTCAGTATATATTTTTAGTCAGGTTAGGCTGGAATACACTGCACGACTTTTGCAGATTGTTCTACCATTACACATTCTAGAAAAGTCAGAGCCGGTCTGCAGATTTTGTGCAGTTTTTGTGCAGATTTTGGCTTTTTAGCTTCAGAATATGAATCGGTAAAGTTGGTGGACATCGTTTTGAGGACATATTTTGAGGCAATTTTGGAACAAAATTTTAACAATTTTAAATCATTTGCTATGTGTCTCCTAGCAAAGATACGCAAGTTTTTGCATTTTACTTGAAAGGTGGTGTGTGATCTGATCTTTTTATCCTGAGTGACCTGTAGTAAACCTATTCCTGGGACATCAAAGTTGAAGGAAAAGTTGGAGTTCCTTGACTAATGTCCTTGTAGCTTTGTTTAGAATATACAGTACGAGGAATTTAACTTCTCACCTTTGCATCTTGGTAGCATAGATTTATCATTCAATAACCTCCATAAAACCTTCAACTCCCTAGCTATTCTCTTCTCTCGTATTTTGATGTTTTAAGTGTCACATTCATTAGAATTTCCACATCTCTACAGAGATTCAGAATCAGAATTCAGTCACACAAAAGTCTTTGAAAGAAGTAAAGACAATAAAAGGCACCGCAAAAAGACGAGTATATGCAGATTTGAATATCAGCCAGGGCTCAGAGTTTCTCCTGTAGGCTGTTCATGCTGATTTGAGACTTAAGAATTTGAGGACTGACTCTAGCAGCTATTGAACAAGAGCAGTTGACTGAAAGGTTTTCTTGTGGACATGGAAAGCATCCAAGTTCTGCTTTTCTGCTTTTCCTGATTTCCATTATTTGTAGGATTGGCATATGTATACTGTATATATCTCCTTAATATAACAACACTATCAACTGTACGGCTGGACATGTGTCCTGCATGTCGATGTCCTTTTACAAATTGGTCATCCTAAGGCCAAACTGGATTTGAACCAGCAGTCCTTGCACTTAAAGCTAAAGGCAGGAATACATTACAGACTGTAAATCAAGGCAGAGTCATTTAGTGCATTCCAGCCTTAAGGCCGTCAAAAGCGTTAGATCAAGTACTAGCAAATAAATCATGTCAGCCCTTTGGATTGTATTGAGATCTAATTTGAAATTTGTCCAATTCAGTGGAAATGTGTGGTTAATATTTGAAGAAGCCAGAACAGACTGAGAATCTTTCTTCAGCCATTTTTTTTATTATTATTATGAAACTTTAGTTGGATTTTATTTATATATTTATAAATTTTTTGGTTTATGTAAATCTCATCAAGGCTACAACAAAAAAAAGTGGCTAATAAAAAAATAACGTACAGTATGTGTGCCTAACTTTATTTGATTATCTGTGTACAAATACTGCTCAGTATGCTATAAAACTGTGCCTCTAATGTCTGCTGGGTTTTTTGATTACAACAGGAGGAAAGATGGTCCCCCTGTGTGTGGTTTATTTCTCTCCCCCCAGCTGTGGTCCGCTTTTGATAAAGCGCCAGCTTTGGGCTTTGTGCTTTTGGGCTGGAAGACTTTTGGGCGGTTGGATGTCTTACAACAAACTGTAAACATGTTAAATGCTTGACAAATGGTCAGTGTTTAATTGTTTGCAGCCTGCTCAATGGTCGCTTTACAATATATTCAATAATCCAAGGTGTGAGAAACATCCACTAATAAGAGCTGTCGAACGTTTCAGCAGTAAACTGCAGTTTTTGTTTCTTGAGCATTGTCGGTCGTGTCCTCAAGTGTTCCCTCAACCAATCAGTCTTCAGCCAGTAAAGCACAAGATTTCATTATTTCTCTGTTTCTCTGAGCTTATTATTGCATTTTTTTTGTCATTTTTCTATGTTGAAGGTGGTCTGCAGAGGTGAAATTAAATAAACAGTTTGTAGGTTGATTTCCCTGAGGAGTGTAAATGCTTTAACTTTGCTCTGTTTATATGAACAATTGGAGCATTCAACAGTTTTTGCTTTGATTTATCACGTTTCTTTCTAGTTGCTAAATAGATACACAGAAAGTTCTGGTACTTGAGAAGATACCATAGCATCAGTAGGCTACTTTTATGCTTAACGAAAGGTTAAAATTAAACTTTGCCAATTACTTTAGTTTTTTTTTTCCTCCTTCTTCTTAAAGCAAGACTTTCTAAAACCATAACCCCATGTCACAAAGGTAGTATGTAGATTCTCTGAGTCTCCACATTTCTTATTAGAATTTTTCCCCATATAACTCAATATTCTTGTCATCAGGGCCGTGCCATTTTATCTCTTTGGATCCATGCACCTGGTGGGGACTGGTATCTTAAAATGCACAGCACAGCATATTCCCGCTGAAAAAACAAAACAGTTTAACAATCTCGCTTCCCAAACCTGACACCTGCACTTACTCTAAATAAAAAAAAGATTTACAGAAAGCTGTGATATCAGTTCTTCTAAAACGCTATCTCTGAATCTGCAAACCAGTCTAAACATTGTTACTTATATGTGCCTTCAGTAAAAAAGCAACCATAATTTCTAACGAACAGTGTAGCTTTTTGTTTGTAGCTCAGTGTTGTTTTTTTGGTTCATTTTAGTGTTGTGCTTTTCACTCCATACCATCCACTGCAGTAATTTAAGGGCTAATTAGTTGTTTCAGCCGCATTGTTTTTAGTCCTCTTGCCAAAATTATTTAGTTTCACCCAGCCAGCTCAGCACCCCAGTAATGTTGTAAATCAAAATGCTATTAGCTCATTAGCATACACTGTAATTTCTGACTCACTGTGTGCTAAACTCTTTTTCCTCTTGTTACTCCAGGCTGATCCAGGAAGAGAAGGAGTCGACAGAACTGAGGGCAGAGGAAATCGAGAACCGCGTGGCCAGCGTGAGCCTGGAGGGGCTAAACCTGGCGCGGATGCACCATCCCGGAGCCTCCATCACTGCGTCGGCCACCGCATCTTCCCTCGCCTCTTCCTCCCCCCCCAGCGGACACTCCACCCCCAAACTCACCCCGCGCAGCCCTGCCCGCGACATGGAGCGCATGGGGGTCATGACACTGGTATATGAGCCCATCCGTATCTCTGTGACAGGGGGTCATATGAAGTTTTTATGTATTAACAGTGCTGATGGTAAATGGTCACTGGAAATGAAATATTATTTATTTTTATTTTTTTATGTAAACAGTATGCAAATAGCCCTATTTGTTTAATTGACAGCACATAACTTTACAATTTTGGGGCTTTACAAAAGCCTTTTTTTAATGCAAATTGCAGTGCTGATTAAGTCACAAATGACACAGTATGATGTCTCTCAATCAAATGCTGTATTACAGCTTTCACGGGCATTTCTATGCAGTTTCTGTATTACATTGCGTCGCTTTGAATGCCTCATGACTATCCAGCATCCATTAACCTGTTAACATATTTTGTTATTTGATCTGCAGCCCAGTGACTTGCGGAAACACAGGAGAAAGGTACTTAACATGTGGTCTCTTCACAAAAGAGCTGGCTTTATTTGGTATTATTATTTTTTATGGGCAGGATGGTTGGGGGGGGAATCTGAATTTAAAAAAATGTCCATTTCCAATTCATGAGTTGGAACTGAATTGAACTGGCTACAGTCCAAAAGGGTGAATAAAATATAACATATTTCAATTTCAATGAGACATTTTTTTCTTGTGCCACTTGCAAATCTACTTAATTCTCTGAAAACAAACCATTTACCAGTTTGCGCCTCAAGCACATGTATATTATTTTAAACATCTTTAGATATTTGTGCAGGCTAAAAAACAACAATGAGGATTATTTGTTATTAAGGTAAATAAGTATTGGTAAATTATTTGACATACAGTATAAGAAACACCTTTTAAATAATTTATTTAAAAATCTAAATACGGATGACATTTCTATCGTTATTGTTGGTC
>JAUMHR010000047.1:10784768-10797424 GCA_032361145.1 Enteromius fasciolatus | reverse complement strand
ACAGTATAAGAAACACCTTTTAAATAATTTATTTAAAAATCTAAATACGGATGACATTTCTATCGTTATTGTTGGTCCATACTAATCTTTATTAGCATCAGGTATTATTAGCTGAGGTTTCTGTGAGACCCTATTTGGTTTATGAGAAATATCTTTTGTATTGGTAATTCAGAATAAACAAATCATGTAGTATTAAGAAATATCCTGTTATCCACCCCAAAATTTACCCTAAAGATATTTAAAAGAATGTTAGGAAGTCCACTCAGTTCCACTGAGACAATATTTTCTCAAAGTATTTTCTTTTGTGTGTGACATAAGAAAGGAGTTAAATTAGTAATTAAATTAAAGCACTTTCATTTTTGGGTGAACAGTCCCTTTGATTCAGATTCTCTCTGTGACAGATCGCAGCGGTGGATGAGGATGGTCGAGAGGACAAGGCCACCATCAAATGCGAGACCTCGCCACCTCCCACACCTCGCCAAGTCCGCATGACCCACACGCTGCCTGCTTCTTCGCACAATGACGCACGGTGAGACGGCAAAAGACAGCAGCCAGACACATCCTGCGTACAAACATAACCTGACTTTCCCGCTGTTAATCTGTTTGTCTGTCTCCAGCCTGACAGCTGCATTAGAGACAGAGGCCAGTGCTCTGAGCAGTGTAGCCAGCAGTCAAGACTCCCTCCATAAACAGCCAAAGAAGAAGGGCATCAAATCCTCCATTGGACGTCTGTTTGGGAAGAAAGAGAAGGCCAGACTGGGGCAACTGGGGAAAGAGATTATGGGACCGGGACAACGTAAGAACATCGAAATATGATACATATGAGCTATTAGGAGTTTTGTATACACGTATATCACAGAAAACACAATCCTTTTCCATATTGATTTAATCTGATTAAACACTGGCCTAGAGTCGAACATAAATATAATTACTAATGATATCAAATGATTGGTTAATGGATCTTCTCCATCAGTAGGGAATGTATCCGATCCTGAGCTTCTAGGTCAGGATATTGCAGTGGGAAAGCTGGGAACGCAGGCAGAGAAAGATCGCAGGCTTAAAAAGAAGTAAGTATTTAAAAACCATATTCAAATTATACACCCAACACAACCTCTGATGAAGGTAATTCAGTCCTGGGCCCACATCTTGAAAAAGGAAATGTTACTGACACGACATTACAAACATCACAAATACTGTGACTTTGTTTCACAGACCTCTCTTTAAAAAAAATAATATTTAAACATATGGCCCACCTGGATGCATTGTAGTGCCTAACATACTCTACGTAATACTTTGCGTAGTCTTGTTGTCTGGACTCATTTTTAAAATACTGTAGCAAGCCTTAGTACTCAAGTTAGAAATAACTAAATAGCTAGCTTTAATGAACTTGTGATAATTATTAGGCCATGACAGTACACCTGAAAAAACAGTATTTCCAATCTATTTTTTGCTGCATTTAAATGTTTGTGGCAAAATTATTAGCATTTCCCACATCTATATCTATAAACATTTCAATGTGCTAAACCTATTTTTACTTAAAACAGGAAACCTGGGTTTATATTTATGTTTGCGTAGAGTATGTTTCGGGCCTTGTGTTAGCTAATCTGAAAAAGAATGCAATTTCAACGTGTCAATGTAGTTTATATACTATACAAGACCCATTTAAATACCTGTGTGCGATGATAATAATAGAGCCTGTTATCTATATGCCACTAATTATTATATACAATTAATGTACGATTGCCATTTGTAGAATGTATGTCAACGTGAGAATGTGCCTTTCATAGCAGGCTTGTGACTTTGTTGCATACTTGGTTGTGTTTACAGCATGTCATGCGATGCTTGAAGAATATCACATTTCTTTGCCTTAACGCTAATGGTTGAATGTGACCGTTTTTTGTAATTTGACTCGTGTCGGTCTCATCCATCGCGGCGCCACACAGAGCCGGCTCTTCATCGTTTCCATTGCACTGTCACACTTTCTGCATGCTGTATGATAAAAAAAAAGAACTTTTTAAAGACAACTAGATCTGCTCAATTGTGACCAAGAAGTCAACATCTAAGTGCAAAAAAACAACAATAATGCACGTCTCTTAGCCGAGGTGTTTTTTCTCTAAAGTCTACATACAGTATGCTCAATAACAAGCATTTAATTTTGTCTCCCATCGCTTTCTCTATTTTTCTTTTCTCTCTCTCTCTCTCTTTTTCTCCTCATCTGACTCTGTATCAGCGGGTAAGTTTAGTTTGTGTTGCCGAGACTTGCTGCATTTTCCACTGTCAACGCTCTGTCCGTGTCTGTCGTCATGCTCCTAAAGTGTGTGTGTCTATCTTCAGGGGGGTCCGACGCATTTCCTTTCTGTCCATCCAGAGACCCCCACCTCTGCCTTTCTTTTTCATTTGACTGTAAATGTGATTCTCCCCCTCTGCAGTTCTATAGAGGATGCATCTCTGCCTGGAGAGAGAATGTGTGCCTTTATAACAACCTGTTCTCGATCTGCCATGCCGAGGCCTTTCTCCTCTCGTGTACGTGTGCGTGCGTGCGTGCGTGTGTGCATCGTGTGTACCGTATTCAATAACCAGGTCTCGTCTCTGGTTATGGACTGTCAACTCACTTCTTCCTGGCTCTCTTTTTTTCTTTTCATTTTGTTTTCTCTCATAACTGTTTCTCTCCCTCCCCAGCTACAGTATGTTCAGAAGAAGTCACTCATACGCATTACATTCGACCTGAACATATGCAGTCCAACACGTAAAGATGAGGAGAGATACATCATCATCACCACCACCACGAAGGCCTTATTGCCTTTACAGCACACTAACTTTAAAGTTCACATCGACAGGACGGTTCCCCACTGACACTGTGGTGGTGCTCAATTCGGTTCCAATGCGTATTTTTTCCATCAATTAAAAGGCGGTTCAGGAAAAAATTACAACCATTAAACCTGCTGGTTCAAAGCAGGAGCAACTAGTTTTACTTTAGTCGGCATGAAATAAAAGTTAACCCAATTTCTTTTCAAATGCATGTTAAGATCTTATTGTTAATGATTCATGCGTGCATGTTACCTAAGTATGAAAAAAAGATTCTTACAGTTGCCTGCAATTTTGCGTTCACATGCAGCTCCATACACTGAACTACCAGTTGACTAAAAAAACTCAGTTGGATGCACGTGGCAATGTGGGGGGACAAAAAAAAACATCCGTTGTTACTTCAAACTTTAACTGTCATCATAAAGTGTGGTCCATTTTATTAGGCTTTAGGCCTTGTTCACACTTGTGCATTTTTGTTTTAAAACACATAACTTTTGCTACGGTTTACACTACTCCAGCGTTTCCCACAAAACTGAAATCTTGGAAAACAATATCGAGGCTGCCCACAACAATATAAACAATAACATCTACACATAGATCTGTGTTAGTAGATTCCCCAATCGACCTCTCCCAGCACACAGATGCATCTGCCATTTATATAATAGGGAATCTACCGATACACAGTGTTGGGGGAAGTTACTTTTAAAAGTAATGCATTACAATATTGTAATGTATAATTAATGCATTGTGTTAATTTTTCATTACGTTCGTGTTACTTTTTAAACATGGGCAGAGCTTGAGTGTTCATTTTTAGCATTAGAAGTTTTATTCATAGCAAATGTAAAAGCCCTTCCACAGCAAAAAGTGTCAGAAAAAGTAAATTCACATCTGTGAAGTAAAATACAGGAGAAAGTTCAGTACTCTTCAGCAATATAAAAATATGAAGTTTTTTGAAGTCATTTTTGCTTGTATGGTTGCACTGGATCATAGATCAGCAGCAAAGACATTGGTTAATAAAATGGGATACATTTGTGTAGTTTAATATTTGCAGGTTTGCATCATATTCTGAGTTTATTTTAATTAATTTTGATGAATACTAAATTAGTTTTTGACAGTGAGAGAACAGAACATTAATGCATGTTCACATTTAGTGTAGAACTACATAGTATTCACACACAGCACACAGTTCCTCTGTATTTCTGATTTCTGCCAACATGAGGTCAGGAAAACATAAAACAAAGTCACTGGCGTTACTTTTTTGAAAAATTATATTATTCTAAAATGTAAAAGTAATGCGTTACTTACCTTGGGAAAAGTAATAATATTATTTAACTCCGGTGACTTGTAATGCGTTACCCCCAACACTGCCTATACATATGCTTCTTACATATGTAGCTGTACCTACATAAATGGTCATGTGACATGTGCTTTTAGTTGTGTAGATGGAGATTGTTTCTGAAATGCAGTGGAAACGCCAGTGTAAAATAAAATGCTGTTTTACAAAAATGCACTAGTGTTAACAGGGCCTTGGGCACAAGTCACCCTGACGAGTCACATTTTCTTTCAGATACTAAATATACTACTTATGAAAATAATTTTTTTTACAATATCACAGTTTGTTTTGACAATATTTCAAAAAGGATGTTCGTAAAAGTGCCTTTGATGCAACTTTATGTTCCAGGATTTATTGACTAAATGGATGACAAACAGCTCTATTGGTTTTGTTGTAAACACCAACTTCAGTTGTTCAGTTGTCCTACATAAAAAAATAATAATTAAACTGAATACTAACATATGTTTCCAAAACTATAAGAATTCTTATTAGAATTTCTAATTAAATTACATAGTAATATTCAAGTAAGACTGTATAGAACCGGATCTGGCACCAACACTACTTTGGTGAGAAAGACATATCAGTGGTCACGGTTTTGAGATTTGAATTGTGCGGACAGAACCATATCATTCACTGCAGCATGTGTCAGTACTGTACCCAACTCTTCTTCAAGTGGCCTTACCGTACACCCCAAACATGCGGTTGGTTTATGAAGCTGCTCTCTGCGAGAGGAACACCCAACTGTCTCTGCCTTACAGCAACTTCCACACACCATACAACACTCACCTGTGTTTGTTCTGTAGCAAGGTGCCCTCCGAATTGCATAACAGTTCGTAAAGCCTTACCTCAAAATATCTCTGAATTTGACAGAACCGTGGAGACGAGTGCGCTCTGAGATTGAGACGTTAGAGAGAGAGAGATATATTGAAATGTTTCTAAAGACACAAGCCTTTCAGTCTCTGTAAAGTTGGTAAACGACAAGAGGCAACCTTGAGGAGAGCTAGACATATTTCCCAGCGGAGATATATGTAGAAAGCGTCCGCATGAAAGCCTGATGAGAGTTTATGATAGCAGCCTTGTCTTAAAGCGCAAATATTTATCTAGACAAACACGGACGAGGGTTAAAAAGAAAACGCATTTCTGTTTTCCCTCGATAAGTCGACAGTATTCTAGTTTTCTAAAGCTCTCGGTTTTATAGTCGAGGTTTGGGACGCAGCAAGGAAATGTCACGATATGTTTATCTGAGAAACTGGAACTTTTCAGTTCAGCGTGACCGACACCATTAGATTCTTTATTTCGTTTCATCCCTCCGAAAACCTTGTCTTTGATTCAGAAAGCCAGTCTGCGTTTAAGAGACGAGACGGGCCCTATATTAAATTATGAAGTGATGTGAACAGAGCATTATATTGGCTTTTAGTGTTATGTACAGAGATTACGTGGAAAGGTAGCATTCGTCATGCTATATGCTAATTAAAGAGTAGTAGTGGGTACAAAAGGAACTTTTAAGAAGAAACTTGTGCATTTAGTGTTCCATGTAGCTCTGATGAACAGATAGTGGCCATTAAAGGACAGGAAACCTGGCAGAGACAGATAAAGCATCTCACTTTCTCTCTCTACATGCCCCTTTCCCTCTCTTCAGTTGATTATCTCTAAGCTGGTTCTGTCTTTCTCCTTATCTGTGTTCCTCTCTGTCTCGCTCTGTCTCTGTCACCTACTCTCTCTCTAGACACGAGTTGTTGGAAGAAGCCAGGAGAAAAGGGTTACCTTTTGCTCAGTGGGACGGTCCTACAGTTGTCGCGTGGTTGGAGGTGGGCAGTACTCTTTTTTTTTTTTGCAATAAAAAAAATATATATATAAATCTTACATATGCAAGATATACGTGAAAAGTGGTCAAAACATACCAGCTTGGCTCAACTATGTGAGCAATGACGTCCAACTATGTCCATTTTCCATTTTGGAGGGAGGTGGTGTTAGATGAAAAGTATTGTATTTTGTGAGATCCTAAGTCATTTTGTGTATAATGGACATTTTCTCTAACCATTTACAAAGTCAACAAGTAATGAGGCCTATTGTTTTAAAATCAGATGCCGTGGTGTCTTCTAGCCTTTAACCAGTTAATAGTTTTTATTACATCCTTTTGAGTACAATTATGGGAGACCAGCCATAATGGGGTGGGCCTGGGAATTATTTCTGTGGTTCTTCTATATAATAGCACAGATTCTTTAGTGCGCGGTTAAGCTAGCTCCGGGGCTCTTTAATGGCAGCTAAAGCTGTATCGACTCAACAGCACAACAGTTGCACATTGCATGCTGAGATCAGTGTCTCCTAGAGTGATGCAATTGAAGTGTTTAGTTGTAGTAACACGGCTGCAATGTTTTTGAGATACGAGTTTACCAAGATACAATGTTAACATACAATATTTTTCTTTTTAAGTAGCGGTTTATTAAAGTTGTATGAATATTTTCTGTAATGCACGTCGGTGAATGTGAAGTGGAGGAGGAGATGTGTGATTTTGTCAGTATCCAGGTTTGTTTGTTTGTGGGTCAGGAGGGGTCTGTTGATTTTTGATTCATTAGATCTAAAGCAATGGCGCCATCTAGTGGTGAAACATGGAAGATGTACAATAGTAGATGTTCTAGTCGTAATATTGTACGTTTTTTATGTGCATGTTTAATGTGTGTGTTCAAAGCTGTGGCTAGGGATGCCAGCGTGGTACGTCGCAGCTTGTCGTGCCAACGTAAAAAGTGGCGCTATCATGTCGGCCCTGTCGGACACTGAAATCCAGAGAGAGATTGGCATCAGCAATCCTTTGCACCGCCTCAAACTGCGCCTGGCCATCCAGGAGATGGTCTCGCTCACCAGCCCTTCGGCTCCCCCTACGTCTAGAACCGTGAGTGCGCACACACACAAACAAACTGTTGATTTTCAGTAACATTCGTTTGTAACGTACAAAAACAAAACCATCATCATTAGGAGTCTTGCATTGTTTAACTCCGTGTCAGTCACCATAGCCACTAAACCGACCGTCATCATCAGCTATTTTCAACCCCTCCACAGCTTTATTTTGTTCTGTTGTCATGGTAATAGTGTTTTGAATCGATCAGAGAAACATGGTATCATGGTACGCATTCACAGCACATCCCAGAGGTCTAACTGCATCTTGTGTACTTGATGTTTCCTTTATATTCTGAAAGTTATTTTTATGCACTCCTTCCCAAAACATCTCCAGAAACCATCTCCAGCTACATGAAGTGATGCACACTGGACAATTTTGTCCAAACCTGGCTATCTGAGACAGATTTCATGACATTTGTGGTCACATTTTTTTTTACACAAAAACCGCCACAAAAAATTGCACAGTGTGTATACAGCTCATTTTGCACTTTCAAAGCAATTGCCATCTTCAGCAGCAGTTCCTGTTTTGTCAGGCAATAACATTTTAGGTGCATCCCAATTTATTTATGCACTATTTTATACTGTGTAATGTTGGAAACTTCAAGCACCCTGACTGAGGGGGAGGGGCTATTAGATGCCAATGCTAAATGACAAAATAGCCATAGAAATTCTTACATAGTGCATAAATACATGGTGTCTAATTGAGCCATTTAGGACGCAACCCTGATGTGCATTCAGTGTGCTTGGGCTGTCTGTATGCATGTTTGTGTCAGGCCTTTGTGGGCAGGCCTTGCTAATGATCTGACTGTGATGCTGTAACACTATTGGCTTACAGTGCTGCTGCTCTTCTTCTTTAACACTGCTTGCCCTTCCTGTCGGATTCATCTCTGGGGCCGCCCACATAGCCGTCGGGTAATGTGTGGGTAACCCACGAGGAAATGGAAACCCTTGCCGCCCCCTCCAAAACGGTCAGTCACTTCATTCTTTTTAACTCTAACCAAACTAGGGTGGTTGTTTTTTTTATTTTTTTGCTTTCACAGAGTCAGGATGGAGCATTAAAGTCGACATGAAATCGAAATCATCCCTCATTTACTTTATAAGGACATGGTCCTGATGTTACTTTGCACAATTCTAACGGCTTTTGTTCTGAATTGATTTTCATTTAACAGTTAGAGGATACAGCAATAACAAAAGGTAGAATGTCATTGACTATCCAAAAACCTCCACAAAGATGAATTTACAGAAGAAAAATGAGTCATGAATGCGGTTTCATGTTGACTGAGAGCTAAACCGGGCAGAGGAAGATTTCATGTCTGAATATATTTGAGCTTCAGTAACCAACTCATATGTGCTTCTGTTACATCCAGTGCTATGACCATTAGAGGGGTGAACCAGCAGTGATAGAGGCTCTAATTTTTAATCAAACAGCTCTAAAAAAAAAAAGTTGTCATATTCAAATCAAATGCAATCAGTGAAAAGAGAATAAAAGTAGCCTCGACACGGCCTCATACAATCAT
Source organism: Enteromius fasciolatus (assembly GCA_032361145.1). NCBI lineage: Eukaryota > Metazoa > Chordata > Actinopteri > Cypriniformes > Cyprinidae > Enteromius > Enteromius fasciolatus. Next base: position 10,788,874 of record JAUMHR010000047.1, on the reverse strand, counting down.
CACAGTTCACCCTCATCAGCATAACATAAGCGTGGAACAGAAACGCTCACAACGTGTCACATGTACACCAAAGATGACTGCATGTGATGTGTTTGCATGCAGATGATTAGAGGAAGCCAAGCAATAGTTTTATATTTTTTCATCCACCGTGTGAGCTGTTGTGTATAGCATTTAAACGGATCGTGTGCAACGCAAGTTAAACGTTAACAGCATAATATTTTCAAGACCTAACACAAGTTGCCCTCGCTTTCTTGTGCTTCTGCAGAAATCTGATTCAGAGGAAGGGAGCTGGTCTCAGGTGAGAGTGGAGAAGTTCACACTCATTTCTAACAGAAAATACGCATTTGCTAAAAGCTATAACAAACACACACAGAAATGACAATTTGGTTAATTAGTGGCCTCATTAATTCCAAACCTTTAAGTCACTTGTTCATCTTCAGAACACAAATTAAGATATTTTTGATATTTTGACCCTGCGTAGACAGCAGTGCAGCTACTGTACCACATTTAAGGTACAGAAAGGTATTAAAGACATTAACGTAGTCCATGCAAATGGTTCAACATGAATTTTATGAAGCTACTGTATAAGCATAATAATTAGGATGCAAAGAAAACAAATTATTCAGTAAAGTCGTTATTTGTGTCATTATTTCATCAAAAATGTCTTTATTTGTGTTCTGAAAATGAATAAAGGTCTTACGGGTTTGGAACGACATGAGGGTGAGTAATTAATGACAGAATTGTAGTTTTTGGGTGAACCGTCCCTTTAATGTAACACTATTTTACAGAATGACTTACTAACCTTATCAGTGGATTACACCGCAATAATATTAAATGAGCATAAAATTAGCATGATATTTGAAAGATAGTGTGACATTGAAGATTAGAGTAATGGATCTTGGAAATTCAGCTTTTCCATCACAAGAAGGATTTTGGTTGAAATGATATGTGCATACTGTGAAACACTACTGCTGTTTTAAAATAGCAAACCTCTATTTTAAAACTATTTTTAGACACTGGCATACGGGGACATGAACCACGAGTGGATCGGGAATGAGTGGCTGCCCAGTCTAGGTCTACCTCAGTACCGCAGCTACTTCATGGAGTGTTTGGTGGATGCACGCATGCTGGACCATCTCACCAAGAAAGACCTCCGAGTGCATTTAAAGATGGTGGACAGCTTTCACAGGTCAGTAATCCATTGGTCCCCAAGTATTGCTATACATTCTTTCGATATGATTGAATCTCCCTAACTTGTCTTCATTGTAATATCGTTAAAATGAACAAATTGACTATCAAATTTGCAACAGAACCAGTCTTCAGTACGGCATCATGTGCCTGAAGAAGCTAAACTACGACAGGAAGGAGCTGGAGAGACGCAGAGAGAGCAGCCAGCACGAGATAAGAGGTAGGCAGAAGCTGCTTGGAAAAACTCCTAGGGCTGTGATACTCCAACGAACGTAAACACACGTTGTGACACTTGCGTGTATATTTTACGCAGACGTGCTGGTGTGGACTAACGAGCGTGTGATTCGTTGGATCCAGAGCATCGGTCTCCGTGACTACGCTAACATCTTGTTAGAGAGCGGCGTCCACGGGGCGCTTGTAGCACTCGATGACAACTTTGACTACAGCAGCCTGGCCCTGCTGCTGCAGATCCCCAACCAAAACACTCAGGTGTCCATCCATCCACACACACACACCCTTTACAGTTAAGGCTGTTTCACCCTGAGTGTGATGGCCAAAAAAAAAGCGCAAAACCGTCGATTGCCTTCTGCTAATTCATGTCTGCACGCTAGGTGGCACTAACCGGCAATTAATTAATTTTTCCCAATGTTTGATTGTACACATATTTAGGGTATAGAAAAATCTTTCCAATCACGTGATGGCAGGAGATATTATCCTATGATGCGAACATGAACTACACTCTACATAATATACATAATACATAAATAATATTCTAAAATAAGTGGTGAGACGGAATCTGTTTTTAGTTACCAATGATAACAACTCCGCATCCTCTTCAGTCTCAGAATACTCTTTTTCAGTTTTTTAAAACAGCATCATCACTCTCACCCTTATGTGCAACAGCAGCTGGTCCGGGCATGTGATCTTGGCTGAAATTGAGCAGCTTGTTAATGGATTGACTTTGTGGTACATTTGTGCCAAATTTTCACATTCCGCGTAAAAAGGACTTTACAGTAACTTGTCCATTTACATCAATGCTGAATGAATTGTTTTTACAGGCTAGACAAATTCTGGAAAGAGAGTACAACAATCTGCTGGCGCTGGGAACGGAGAGACGATTAGATGAGGTGAATCGCTACTTTCTTACATTTTGTATAGAACCAAACAGTCGACGGTGCTTCCAACTGTTTGAAAATGTATAGAGCTTGTTAGAGTAATTATTTTTTTGGGGGGGGTGTAAAATAAAATGTGCATTTATGTAGTGTTATGTAATTAATTGGAGTAAAAAGAAAATGTAATATTAAAAAAATTACTTTGGACTAAATCTGCGTCCGGACCATCCACAGTGTGATGAGAAGGACTTCCGAGGACCGTCATGGAGGAGGCAGTTTCCTCGACGGGACATCCATGGGATCAGCATGATGCCCGGCTCAGCAGAGACCCTGCCCGCCGGCTTTCGCCTCACTGCCACCTCTGCACACTCACGCAGACTGCCACCAGAGGGTGAGACGCGCACACTACCGTTCAGAGCAGTTATTCAACAACGCAGTCCAAAGAGTTTTAAAGCAGTGCGAGACACTTACTGATAAGTAATGTGTTTTTAAATAGGAGAAACTATATATACTGATTTGAAAAAAACTAAAAAATGGGGTAGATGGGACATATAAGAAGAAAAAAAGCATATACTGCGATCTGAAATGTCTCTTTTGTACATTGAAGACTAGGTGAAGTATCCCATTAGTAAATATTAAGGCAAATACAGTATGTAAGAAGAGTATTTTTTATAGATCTTATTTTCCAAATTAATATGTAGTAGGAGTAGCATGGTGTGACACGTTTCCAAACATGGCCGGTTACACATGGACTTCACCACAACAGGGTCACACAGAAGTATAATGTACACACACACACTGGGTTGACCTTGTTTCTGTTGTTTTTTTCTTCTTCTGGACTGCTGCTGGTTAGTCCTGTATGAGGCGATGGACGACAGTCCTGACGACATGTATTTGGACTGGTTTCAAGGTCAGACATGACAGAGCCGCCAATTGTGTGGCATTCCCGACCCTGTTTCCACGGTGCAGTGTACTCGTACCCCCCTTGAGTGGTCTCAGTGTGTCCCATCCTTTCTTAAATGATGTAACCAGGTGGTGGATTCAAAGAGAGATTTGGAGAAGCGAAGTTTCCTTTCCGTTCCCTTCATTTCCGTGAAGTGAAGGGAAATGAAAGGAAAGGGAAAAGGAAAGGAGCAGTTGGAAGAACAATGTCTTGCTCAAGGGTCTCACCTCAGTTGTGGTATTGAAGGCGGAGAGAGTGCTGGAAATTCACTCCCACCACCCCTGCCGGACCTGGGATTCAAACCTTTGGGTTACAACAAGGCCATGGTGTGCAGGGTAACTGATACGACAGATAGAGGTCACTGTCTTGCACTTCTCCAGAAAAGCAGCTGATATGAGGCGAGGCAAGTTTATTTATATAGCACATTTCATACACAGTGGTAATTCAAGGTGCTTTACATAAAAGGAGTAGAAAAGCAATAATAAAACAAAGAAGAAAGTAGAACAATCATAGAAACAATGATCACAACATTAAAAAAGACACAAATGCCTTGGTTGATTAAAATGATTTTAAAATAGGTTTAAGACAGTTAAAAACAAAAAGCAGTTAGTTCGGACGAAGCACAGTGCTCATTCAGTAAATGCACAGCTAAACAGATGAGTTTTGAGAGTGTTCTTGGCAGGTGTTGCAAAGATCCAGCATTTCTGGGCCAAACTTAAAACTGCTGTAAAGCAGCTTTATTGTCTGAAGATCTTCCACTGTCGGGTAGTAAAGTGCAGCACAATATTGTTTACTTGTGTGTGTTCTTGTATGTGGCAAATGATGACGTGCGTACGAACATATGTGTCGTGTGAAGATGTATA
>JAUMHR010000047.1:10755710-10765999 GCA_032361145.1 Enteromius fasciolatus | reverse complement strand
GCAATATATATCGTTATCGCAAGAGGCTGCAATGTATATCGCAATATGGATTTTAGGCCATATCGCCCATCCCTACCATACTCCGAAAACAGATGTTTGAGAGGAAGCACAGGAAAGAAACAGAAGCCATTCACCTAAATAGATACACCATCACCGTCATGATATTTCAAGATTAAAAAACATACATATCTTTAGAATACGAAAACTGTTGGTATCAAAGAAGTATGATCTAAAAGCTATGGTTGATTTAAGTAGTGTTTTCAGTATGTTATCTGAATCTACAGTACAGTGTGTTTGTGGAGAAAATGGGATCATGCTGGCCCCTGCACCATTAGCAGGAATGCTGAAGGGTACAGTGGTTTGAATGGAGAACCGGGTCACATATACATTCTGTACACTGGAAGGCTGAATGCTTTCTGTCTCTGCGCTATCTTTGCCCTCCCCATGCTTACTCACACAGCCATGTGGGCAGGCGTCCCCATGTGGGTTTTACATTTAAAGGCGCAAAATTACGCAATCACTCATTTCGTGTTAGAAGGCCGCACGTTACGAGAAGAGATACATAATAGTGTACTCTTCCACTCTATTGCCAACGCATTTGCAGCCCCCTCCGCTGCACTTACCGGTCTCCATGGTAATGTAGTTGAATGTACCAATCACAAACCTGGAGTGTGTACACCAGGCCCTCTAAATGTCCTGTTTGTGAGCCAGCGCTAGTAGATGCAACATAAATCCCAAGTTAGATCGACACAGGGCCTTGAGCTGCCACCGTGCAAATCCGAATCCCACATATTTAGCTCTTGGAATAACAATGTGCACTACGATGTTTTCTTTTCCTGGTAAATGATGCCATGTGTCACTCAGATGTGCGAGGAAAGGCTTTATTGGGATGAGACCTGTACTAATAAACCAAGCCTAGTTTGGCTGCTCACTGAAAGCCGGGAAAAAACTCGAGGCGCCATGGAGAATTAATCCTATCTGTAATAGCGGCGTATGATGCGGCTGCTTGAAATGCTTTTAGAGGCTTTTTTCATCTTATAACTTTTGTTAATGGATGAATTTATCTTTGAAATGTTGTTTCGTGTTCCCTCGAAGATATAGTCATTAACAATCTCCACAAATGCATTAACCAGTCCATTTATTTTGTATAAATAACTTTGCCCACTAAATGGCATTATGGTGATTGATCTTTAGACAGTTAATAAGGCATTAGACATCATTTCCTTCCCTGAGGTTATAGAGTTTCAGCTCAATGTTGTTAAAGGTGCTGTAAGTGATTTGCTAACTTCCGCAACAATTAGATAATACCTTCAACCGCACACCCTCTCTCTTAAGGCATTTCATCCCAGCAAACCAATATCTGTAAAAGGTGTTTTCAGAGTAGGGGTGGTCCGCTTCCTTATACCATCTTTTAGGTTTACAGAGGTATTCATATCAGAAAGCAGGGACATTTTAAGCAAGTTGCTTGCAGTGCTCTTAAATATGGGATTTATAACGAGTAATTACGATGAGATATGACCACTTTTTTGCAAAAAGCCGATCATGCCTCCACCACTTTTTGAAATCCCTGCTAATGGCAGGGATATATTTAATTCATCTTACAGAGAAAACATCTCTAATGGTCAAGCATCAGTACTCATTTAGTGATGAGTGATTTGGATATTTTAATGTGTTGCTGGGTGATTGTTGCAGTTGTCGTCAGCAGCACAAAGCGACAACAACAAATCATCTCCCACACACTCAGACATGCTCCGATTTATCACCTTTCCACAACTCCAGCCGAACAAATCTGCTCCCAAACAAATTTAGATATTTATGCACTGATGTATATTTGCAATCTCAAACCCCTCCACAAAAACCTTGCATTCAAAGCACATTGATTACTACCATATACTTAACCGTGACCTGCTGATCCATGTAGTTATTATCTGACCTACAAAATCCCTGGACACAACTGGATTCTGGATTAAATTGGTTAGCATCAATGACCCTTTTATAGACCTTAGTCAGGTGAGACGCCATACTGAATTTAACACAAGGTCGAGAGGCATGGAGTTACAGAGCCTCATTTAAGAAATGAACCTAACAAAAAATGGGGATATGGTCATTTCTATGTGAAACTTTATATTTAATATACATATAAATGAATGTAATTGTTTTAGAGATCAATCACTCTTTCATGAGATTACTTTCTATTTTTCTCCAAGTTAAGTTTCACAGTGAGTCTCATACGTAATTGCATACGTTTTTCGTATTTTATACGCACATTTGAACTTCTCACGAAAACGTTCTGCCTAATTAACAACACGTGTGTACGCACATGAGCTTGTTCTTAAACTCGTTCTGAATCTGGAGTCTTCTAAATGAGCGCCCGTGTGCACAAGGTTAGTCATTTACATAATACACGCCCAAACCAGCTCCATATAAGGACTTTCCACAAAGTGGCACTCGTCCAAAGAAAAACAACTTTAACGATAATGAAATAGAGGTTATGCGGTCGGAGGTGGAAGCCAGAAAAAATGTGCTATTTATGTTTGTCTTAGCAAGAAAACATACAAGAAACGCTCTACCCTCAGAGCGATAATTATACTGTATTATTAATTTTTAATATCTAGTCACTTTCCACCCACCCTGTAAATAACATATCTGATTATATGTAGGGTTCTTTATAGTGGTATGCACTGTATAAAGGTCCTTTAGCTGTAGAAAAACACAACGTACTTTGAACATTTTTCAAAATGTTTTATATCGTTTTACTACGAGTTTTTTTTTTTTGGTAAGATGTTTCATCATCTGAGCAACTGGAATGCTGTTAAGCAACAGTAAAATCCATTGAACAGTTTGTACTTCTATCCATTACAGCCTCGTTTTCATTGCTGTCAAACATTATAAGTGGCTCTACCCTGGCTAAGGTCTAAAAGAACCCAGCTAAAGAATATACAAACACTACATGGATATAAAAAGGAAGCAACAGTGATTTAATGATTTAACTTTAATTTCAGTGAAAAAATAGCAACTAAAAGGCTATTAATATAGAATATTCTTGTGTTTATAAAATCAAGCCACTGATGAATACAAAAATGCAATATCTCAAGAATGTTTTTAAAAGTTGAACAAGATGCTGAAAATGCAGTGATGCACAGTGCAGTGGTCAAAGACGCAATGTTTGTGCATGTTTACATAGTAAAAATAAAAGATAAAAACTGCAGTGGTTCTTCTAAATAAGTTAACATGATTTTGGACATTTCTAATCATTACGATAATGTTACAATTAAATTTTAACTTGGCAAATACTCCCCTACAGAGCTGGTTTCTCTAATGGCAGTATTTATCGAAACTGTTACAGATCATGCTAAATGACATGTCCTATTCATTACCAAAATATTTCATAAAATCATAATTAGCACATCTGTGCACACACATACATCAAAAGATCATAATCAACAGGAAGGAAGGTCTTAGATAATGTGTGTGACACACACATTTGTGCCATCTCAAAGTTGATCTTTAAAGCAGCTTAAATACAAAGACTTTCTAAAATAATGAGCAAGAGAGACCACCGAGACAGAAACATCTGAGTCAAGACACAGAAGACAAGTATGAGTCACCAAGAGAGACAGGAAGTGAGAAGCAGCAGAAGATCATCCATGGTCATTCTCTGACCTCCTGGTAATGAGACATAAATGTGAAAAGCAGTGTTCACACTGTTTCCTGTGCTAGCTGAAAGGACACCAGCGTGTTCAAGACGGCTCATTACCCCATACACGACTCCAGACCATCCTCTCGGCAGAATCCACCGGTAATGATAGAGCTTCAGCACAGGATTAATGAAGTAACGGTTGTCACATGCTGTGGCGCTGCCTGTACATATGTGGATATGTAAAAGCTGCCACAGGACATAACTGCAGAGGTCACCTTCACTAATCTGGTGTCATGCGCTCTATTGTTGGGAAAACAGAACGGACTGGCGAACGGTTTGCAAAGGCTCAGTGGAACATATCGTTCCACAAAATGATATTATGTTGCTTCTTGCACATTTCACAAAAGTTTGAAAGTGAAATGTTCAGTGTAGCGCTGTGTGTGTTTGGTTTTATTGGAATGTGAGTCTGGCAACATTTTATTAGGTTGGTTGTTAAGTCTAACAGCAGTTCGGGAATTAAATGTGCAGTGATGTTAAATATTAATGTTGTATAACGTTTGAAAATAACATCCCACAATAAAAACCAAACAGATAGTGTTAATTAAAGCAAATGAGAGTGAAAAAAACATTTGCAGAATCACACTCTTTCAAAGTCTTTAAGCTCTTTTATCGTGACTCGTACCAGGTGAGCTACCAAGCAATTTTACCACATTAGAAACGACATATGAAGCAGGTCATGTGATCCAAACTTAAAAAAATGTATTAGCTTATAAATCACACAGTATGATAAAAGTGTTTTGAGGTCATAGCTTAGTACTGTAAAAAAAAAATCCGTAAAATGTAGGGTAAAAAAACAACAGCTGTTTTTACGGTTTTACAGTAAGTTAAATTTACTGTCAGACTGATTCTTTTAACTGCTTCACACAAGTCGTTTACAAATTATTTAGAAATGGGGTAAAATTAAATATATTTTTAAAATTAAAGTGTTTTTTGACCTTGCATACATGTAAATTTTTAAGAGACTCGTAAAACAATATTAGCAATGTTTAAAATGGCATAATAGGGGCACTTTAACTTTTTACTGAAACCAGTTTACGTTTTTTTCCTGTAAATTTTACAGGAATTAACCATTTTCCATTCAACAGGTTTGTACTGTAGCATTTTCACAGTTTTTTATTGTTAAAATCACAGTCGTTTTTTACAGTGTGGAAGAAACCACACAAATTAATTGTTAATCTGCCCCTTTAATCATAATTTGTGTGAAATGAAAGAATGACTCTTTGTTTTTTTCAGCTGCAGTGAATATTGAGCTTGTATTGAGCTTTGGATCCGTGGCAAGGCCAGAGATTTTGAAGTTGGCCGATTTTGGTGAAATAGTGCAGACCTTTATTCTGAGCATATGCTCTAAATACAGTGTCAGTATTATGAAGTCTACTATTGATCCTTTGGCTCTTTCCCAAAACCTAGAGCAACTTCTTAAAGCATCATACAGTATGCACACTCCTGACAGGAAGTCTGTTACAATTTTTTAATTTATATAATTATACTGTTGCCTTACATAAGTGTCCATCCTATAATGCACTTTAGGTGGACATAGAGCATGAAATAAAAGGAAGAGAGGAATTCAATTCCAAGGTGTGGCAGAATGGCACTACTAACATTAAATCACTGGGTGTGATCCACTGAACTTCTACATTTACTTTTAAGTGAAACCTGCACCAAGTGGGAAATGTACTGTAACCATTTTGAATTGATAATAGGCAGTGCTTTGTTATGACATGTTATGTATGATGTGTGATTATTCCCATCTTCAGCTCTGATCAAATATATTTTTCTGGACTGGTTCATGCCTTTATTACATCCAGAACAACTGCATTCTTTATGGCACATCATCCAAAGTCCTTAATATATTCTCTTGTACATCCCAAACTCTGCTGCATGTCTGCGATTGTGACCACATCACCACTGTCCTTCAAAAGCTTCACTGGCTCCCAGTCTCACAATAGATGTCTTTCAAAGACCTTTTCTTCCTCCATACAAAGACTCCTTCCTCAAAACTCAAGCGCCTTCAAAAAATGTTTTTTGGTTTAACTGTAGTGCATTTGTCATTTTTGTATCTTGCAAAGCATTACTGAAGTGTCTTTAAAAGCTTTATAAATAAAATACTACAAATTAAAATGGTAAATGGTTGTTTTCACCTAGAGGAATTGTATGCTTACGTTGTGATACTCTCAAAAATGGCGGAAAAACGTTTCTGGATCTGGGATCACTTCTGTTGTATCGCTGTCTATGGAGGGCCAGATGGCTCTCTGATTTCATCAAAAATATCTTTTCAGAATTTTCAGGTCCAGAAATATGGTAAAAACACCAGTAAACAAGTCCATGTGACATCAGTGGATCAACTTCAGTTTTGCGACGATAGGAGAATACTTTTTTTGCGCTTTCTTCTAGATGCAAACAGCTGCAGATTACGCACATGCGCGTGCTTTCAACCGGATGTAAACAAGGCTGAATTCGTCAAATACATTAAAGCTTGCATATACAGTGCGTTGAGCATGACAGAAGACGTAAGTTACGGGAGAAGAGGAAATTATGTTATTTTTGTTTTATTTGCGCTAAAAAGTATTTTTGTAGCTAGGGTTGCGCGATTTTTCATATTGTCATATCGCCAGCATGTGAGATAGCCAATACACTATATTATCATGTATGGGTGGGTGGGGGCAAGAGAGAGACTCTCTGTACTTATCAGAATGAGCCCAATATCGTCTTGACTATCGACAAAGACATCTGGTATTGTCCATATCTCTGATTATCGTCAATATCTCTGACTGGGTGAACTAACCCTTTAATCGCAAATGCAAGTTATTTTAATTAATGACCAGTCTTAATGAGCAGAAAAAACGAATACATTTTTTAAAATAAAATTTTAGTGTCGTTTTAGCATTATTTATTAAGAATTAAAGCATTTATTAATATTTTTTCTTTTTTTGTTCCACTTTTTATTTAAATTTTTTTCTAGTTTTCATTAGTTTTTAATGTATATTTGATGTATTTTTATTTTTCGGTTTCCGTATATACTTAAAAGATAACATACAAAAGATTTTCTCTATTTTATTTTAATCAAATGATTTTCATTAGTTTTAGTTTACAATAACACTGATCTAATCGCACAGAGGCCCCAGTTTATGCCCTCATCTCTGTTAATTTTTCACCAAAAAGCATCAGTCATCAATTTTTACTGACGTGCAGTGGCAGCAGACTGATTAATGTCATGCTGACATTCTTCTGACAGCTCTGTGCCAGAGCCAAGTGGGACATGCCAGGAAACTGCTCAGTTATGGATCTATCTGTCAGGTTTTGATAGAATCTAAGCTGCTTTAATAACAGAAGAGCTTTAATTTAGATCCATCGTTTTATCAGCAAACCTTTCAAATTCAGTGCAATGTGAAATATAAATGAAAAATGTACCAAAACCGCCCATTTGAGGTTTGAAGACTAGAGGTTGCAAGTCTCCTCTCGATGTGACTGACAGAAAGGCCCTCAAACTGCAAGAGATTTTGCTCAGATTGTTGCATCTGTTGTTGTCCCATGAGCCCACAGGCTGTAATAGCTTTTGTGTCTGCTCTTCTAGTCTCGCTGGGTTCGGTTTTATTAGTTCCTGTCAGGGTCTGGCCCACTTTGCTTTGCTGTCTGTGTTCAAACAAAGTTATTATCTAATGAAGGCTACTAAGGGACAGAAAGACCCTTGTTTTTATCCATTTGTGAGACAGTTTGGTAGGATTTGTCTAATTTTTCACCTCCACCCGCTTGCACATTATGTAAAATGGGTATAATTTTTCAGGGTCCAATGATGAACGAGCACAATTAGCCGCATGCCTGCCTAGACACAAAAAACAAATCACCCCGAGTCCTACAGAGCACTAAACGTGACTATAGGCTCAACCATCAGTAACACTCCGATCTTTAGTGACAGGGGTGTTTAAAACAACATACTAGACTTCAAGATATGTATCACATTGATACGCTTTTATCATAGTCCTTACAAAAACAATTTGGCCTGTGCTTAATAACAGGAGCAATGTTCACAGCAGGCATTCACAGCATTTGAAGTCAATTATTGACAATTATTGTCAAAGGTAGTGGATTTTTTATTAGGTACTAATATACAAAATGGTTAAATGTTCCCCAAAATGCATTTTTTTCCTCTAAAATAAATGCCACAAAAGCTCACAGAAATTACTGCCTTTCAATAACAATAGAAAATGTAAAAGTATGGCATTTGGGGTAAAAAGTGCTTCTATAGCAGGGGCTAAAGGCACAATTAATTGTTGACATGACTTGGTTAGATTAAAAAGGCCAATATCAATTATTCAAAGGATAGTTCACTCAAAAATTTAAACTGCACTATGATACACTACAAGTACAATCGGAGTTAAATAAAAAAAATTATTTGTCTCTTCCAAACTTTATAATGGCCGTGAATGTCTGTTTATATTCAATAGTCCAAAAGAAGTCCAGTAAAGTGCATCCTGAGGGTTAATAAAGGCGTCCTGAAGCGAAATCGATGCTTTTCCCCCTGCTAACTGTCCTACTCTCATTCATGAGAGAGTGGTGTTCCAGCAGATGATGTAGGACATAGGTGTGACTAAGCTTAGCTGAAAATATGCTAGTCTGGCGAGAACTAAAAGTAAAGTAAGTCTTCTCCTGGCTTTCATAGAAATCCTCTGATATTTTTCTTTACAAATCCTTGTCTAATTCACGACCAATGTTTTCTTTTGCTCTCTCTATCTCTGAGTTTCGTGTTCGGCACTTCTCATAGTTTATGCAACATCTATGCTATGTCCTACATCATCTGCTGGAATGTCTCTCTCATGATCAAGCGCACAACAGTTAGCAAAGTTATAAAGTTATATAGATATTTTTCGTACAAAAAATGCATCGATTCGCTACGGGAGGCTTTTATTAACCCCCCAGAGCTGTATGTGGAGCACTTTTTATGATGGGTGGATGCACTTTATTGGACTTCTACTGCGCTATTGATTATTGATTGTAGTACTAACTTTGCTGAAGGGGTTGTTCTGAACAAGTAGCAACCTAAATATCATGCAGAACATATTACTTCAGCTGAAGTGTTTGCATCAATACCGGAGGCCAAGTGTGCCACACATCATATATTTATATGATTTTATTATTTCTTTTCCCACAAAAATGTGTTGTTCACTATCAAGTATATTTGAATATATATTTTTTTGCAGTCATACAGTTCTCCCTTATATTAAATGTGCATTTGTTTCCTCAATATTTTTCTTGCCATGTTTTATACAAGCCTATTTAAGCGTTTTTTAGCTACTTGGCTTAAAAAAGACATAGTTAACCCAAAAATCTGTCATCATTAACTCTCCCTCCTGTTGTTTTAAACTAGAAGGAATTCCTTTGTTCTGCCGAACACAAATGAAGATATTTGAAGAATGTATAAAGTGTTTTTGTTCATATAATGTAAGTCTTCTAAAGCAGTTACTAGCAACTTTCATGGGTCTGTATTTTCACATCCCTCCGTTTTTGTTACATGCAAACAGTATAAAGTTGTGCAAATACATATACTGACTAAATGTGCCAGTTGAACTGCATTGAGATGAATGAGAAAGCTAATGGACGACTCTCTCTAAGTATATTAGAACCTTTTGATTAGACAGACTGGATCACACAGACAGTGAAGGCCGTGGCAAAGGCACACATCGTTGAAACAGACTGACCTCAGTGAATGTGTGCCCTGTAGGTCTGCTGAACAGAGGAGCTACAGCAGTGTGATGTGTCTTTTGCTTCATGTAAAGAGAGCACTGATTGCTTTCAGTGGCCCCTCTGGCCTTCAGCGAGTCTATTTCCATTATCCCAGCAATCGATTCGCTTCAGCTCCACCATCTCTCTGCCCTTTACTGCAAACTTTACCCTCTCTCTTTCTCTCTCTCTCTAAATCACAGGGTTACTCCTCTGTTACTCAAACACATCTGTGTTTTCTTTCTCTCTTTCCATCTCAGATGTTGCCAGGGCGATTGAGCTGCTGGAAAAATTACAGGAGTCAGGTGACGTCCCGGGTCACAAGCTGCAGTCCCTGAAGAAGGTTCTACAGAGCGAGTTCTGCACAGCCATTAGAGAGGTGAGACCTATATTATGTGTTGCCTCTAGAGATTGCCAACATAAAGATATCCTCATAGATATATCACAGGAATTGTTTGCTCAAAAATGAAAATTCTGTCATTGATCACTCGCATCGTACCCGTTATTTTCTGTAAAATATAAAAAAGATATTTAGCAAAAAGTCCAGGCTGCTTTTTTTCTTTGTTTATATGAAGCCATATTATCTATAATTGTTTTCATTAGTGCTGTCAAGCGATTAATCACAATTTATAAACATATTTAATATATAATCATAGCATATTGTTCATAAATATATACATGCATGTGTATATTTATATATACATAATAAATATACACAGTACACACACACATACATATAATATAGTAATATATTATGTAATGTGATTCGTCCTAATTAATCGTTTGACATAGAAGTCTTAAAGGAACACTCCACTTTTTTGGAAATAGGCTCATTTTCCAACATCCCTAGAGTAATACAGATGTGTTTTAGCGT
>JAUMHR010000047.1:10734330-10747740 GCA_032361145.1 Enteromius fasciolatus | reverse complement strand
GCCTTATTCTACATCCCTAATCCTACCCAAAACCTAAACTTAACAATAACTAAATTACTACTTAAACTATTACTTAATACTTTAACTACTGATAAACAGCAAAGTAGGAATTTATTGGGGGGAAATGAAGCATAAATTTTAATTTAATTTAATTTTGTATTGTTAGAGCAGCAACATTGTGAAATTATATACTTAATTTTAAATATAAAATTTCACAATTTTACTGCTTTTACTGTATTTTTTTATTTAATTAATGCTGCTTTCAAACATTGAAAATCATTTTAATTATAGAGTATGACATATTTTAAGAAAGTAGATAAAATTTTAAATAATGATATTAAATAATGTATTTAAAATTAATGCAATATAAAACTATATTTAAAAACTTTAATGTTAAGTGAAATTAACCCCAATGCTAAAATTAATTAGTTCACTTTATTTTAATTAACTGATAGCACTAATATATATATAAAAATATAAATACATAAGACCAATGCTGCCTGCCTTATAAATCAAATTACCAACCTTAAATAAAATGCCTTAAATAAAGCATAGCATAGAATAGTTCCCAAACTTTTCTTAATCTCGCATCACAAATTTATTTTGATGAGCATCAGAAACAGTATCAGAAAAATCTACTTATGTGCTTATTAGTTAGTTCAAAAGTAAAATAAATCTGATTTGCACTAGCTGTTTTTGTACGGAGCGTATAAATTACACACTGAAATAGCCTGACCTTTATTTATACTCATACATTTCCAAGACGCAGTTGCAAGACACACAATCCCATATCCATTGGGACACACACATGCACAAGTGTGGCTTCTGAAAGATTTACCTAGGTCATAAATCTTTGATTGGTTCGGTCTGGTTGCATTGATCCTTCACACATCTATTAAAGTTTCTTCATTGGCACAAACCTAAACATAATAAGTAGCTAAAAAAGGATGTAACTATATATGATTATAAATGTTATCAGATTATCATATAAAATGCTAGTTGGTTGTTCCATGAAGAAGAAAGTTAATGACAACAGTCTTTTCATGTTTATGGGGAACTATTCCTTTACCTGAGCAAACTTCACTACACTTGGTACAGAGACTTCCCAAACATGCTGTATTTTTTATAAAGACGACAAGTCAGACATAAAATAACATCTGCGGTAAATAAATAAGGTGTCCATCGTGCTGTGCTGGAAACTATTATGCTGCAGCTTTCAGTGTAAAACATATTTGACATGTAGAAATCCACCTCTACTTTGCAACACAATCTATTTTTTAATTGTATACACTTAGCAGCCTCGTTCATTTTTCTCACGCCATTTATAAAGGCAATCCTGTTGAGAAGATTTAAAGTGTGGTTAAAGTCAGAGCAACAGGCATAGAAAGAGAAGGTTTTTATCACACTAATCTCTCAGTAGGAGGTTAGTAAAACAGCTAAAGATTCTGCCCAAGGTGCAGGAGGACAGATTAAAGAAAAACGTGTTATTTAGGGGAGAGAGAGCTGGAGCTTCCTGTAGCACCAGCTGCGTTTCAGAAGCGCTGGTTAATGAGATAAACATAGGTTCTTCAAATCCTCAAAGGACCTCAAGCTAATAGTCTCGTCCCTGGGTGGTGTGAATGCAGATACGGGTTCTGTACACGCACCTGCTTGTGAAAATATAGAACCGCTGATGAAAGACGTTGCATGTGTTGCATTTTTTGAAAGGAGTCTGTGGCTAGAACTGGATTAAGCTCTCTTTACAAACTATTGAAAAAGTGTGAAGGTAGAAACCGAATGAAGCATAAATTTAAAAAGAATTTATGCCAAAATGTCAAACA
The DNA here is from genome assembly GCA_032361145.1 of Enteromius fasciolatus. Classification (NCBI taxonomy): domain Eukaryota; kingdom Metazoa; phylum Chordata; class Actinopteri; order Cypriniformes; family Cyprinidae; genus Enteromius; species Enteromius fasciolatus. Next base: position 10,745,920 of record JAUMHR010000047.1, on the reverse strand, counting down.
AACTGTTTTTGCTTTTTTAAATTCTCATTCTAGCCATATATTTAGACACAACACTGCAGCCACAGTTGGTAGTTCTCAAATTTTTATTCACATAACTTATTGCAGAAAAAAACTAGTGTGAGTACACAAACACAGCCATTTTTTGTGCCATTAAAAGGAATGGTTCACCCAAAAATGTAAATGGAGATTATATTAAAAGTGATTCCGTTTCAGGCTATTAAAGATGGAGAAACGTTTGTTTCTTCATCTTAACAGATTTGGAGAAATTTAGCATTTCAACACTTCTGGATCCTGTGTAGTGAATGGGTGCCGTCGGAATGAGAGTCCAAACAGCTGATCAAAACATCACAATAATTCACGCTCCAGTCCAATCAGTCATCTTTGGATATGAAAAGATGTGTTTTTATAAGAAACAACCCCATAAAATAATGCTTCATCCAGAGAAAATGTCCTCTCACATCATAATCCACAGACATATTTTGGACTGTTTGATCTGTGTGTATTTCTCTCCTGATAAAAGATGAGACTACATTTTCTCTGGAGAAAGCTATCTTATTAATAGATATATAACATTTATATTTTAGCCGGAGGCCAAGGTTTGAAGTTTGTTTTGAGTAAATAATGGCAACATTTTTAAATAAATTTTAATTAATTAAATTAATTTTAAATTTGAAAATAAATTATTTTCCCCATGCAAATTTCACATCGGGTTTAAGTGTCCTGCACTGAATCGAATCACCACAGTTTATCTGCAATCTATTACATATTCTACAAATATGCCTGGCTGACTTGAATTTGTAATGCTTACTGTTGCAGAATGTCTCACAGCTATTTATCCATGTTTTTCATAATTTGGATTAATGTAAAAGAACTGAAACAGATTTTTTGTTCTCTTTAATTTAATAGGTCTACCAATATATGCATGAAACAATAACAGTGAATGGCTGTCCGGAGTATCAAGCACGTGCCACAGCTAAGGTAGGTCTGATTTTATTCATTTCCAAAAGTCACCAACACATATTACGCATATAATTATATATATAATCTAAACTAACAATAAAAACCCTTTAATGAGCAATAAGACGAAATCCATTAAATAAGAACATTTGAGAACACATTTGTTTCTCTGCAAACTGTGTTGATTTGATAAACACAGTCAGCAATTAGCCAGACCTGCATGTAAACACTTGCCAGTTGCTCTTCAGAAGCTGTTGCTGAATGAAACAGCATTCATTTGGATTCATACTGTGTGAAGAGTGCACTCTTCTGAGAAAGAGAGGAGACATAAAAATGGGGGGTTGCTGAGTATTGGATGAGCAGAAATGCCTTGCTGAATCTTTAGAGGGAGAATTTCTGCCACACTACACAATCCCCAGTCAAATGTGCTAATTTCTTTCTATATATCAGTCACTGCAGCTTGCAGATATTTCAGATTGACTTTAATTAGATTTTCAGGAATAGACACTTTGCACACCTGAATGGTCGCACGCATGTGCGTTTGACAGATATGAATAAAAGAATAGGCCAAAGGCTGCAAATAACTTTCTTAATTCAGTGCGTTAAGAGTTTTGCACCTATAAGAGTTATATTTAGTTATGTAATCACGTGTGTAAGTTATTTTATATACACTATAAGATTTTTTGAAACCCTTTTCTCTTTTACTCGCCCTAGTGAAAAATAAATCAAATGTATTTAAAATGCACTTATTTCAGCTACGTATACTACAGACACGTTTACATATGTATGTACTTAACTGTAATTTTACGAAGCTATGAGATAATTTTTCGTGCTCAAAGAAAACCAAAATAACGCTATTTTGGAGAGTATCCACCAAACATAATATTATATGCAGTTCTGTATCAGCAGTGTCATGTGGATATGTTTTCTACGTTGTTTACGGTCTGATTTGAACTAAACACTGCTGACACATGTAAGAGTATAGTAGTGGTGTCCCAATTTTTAGGGGACTATTTTAGGGGACGTTTCAGCATTTCAACAGACATAGGGAAGGGTATGCATTGAGTAGGAGAAGGTGAAGAGGAGACTGTCCTCCAACAAAAAACGACCCTATAGGTCATTTGTACAAGTACCTTATTATGACCTATATTTGCGTTTTAAAAATAATGATGGGCATAAAAATAATGATAGTGTCGTATTGCGTCTGTCGTCATGAAATGAACGTATAACTGTCATTACCAATCAAAATGCGTGTTTTGTTTAAATGCACTTGAAATATCTTGCATTTAAAGGCCAATATCACTCATCATACAATCCTCATTGGTAGTGACATTAAAACTAATTTCAGGCTTGATATTAAGAAATGCTCATTGTGCACACATTGTTATAACCAGTAAGTCTCGAGGTGTGTCAGTAAATATGGTGATAGATTTGAACTATATTCAGTAAGAAATAAATGTATTGCTTTTTAACTAGGGCACTAAGGCTGTTAACGTAAAAAAAAATTCACTTTAAAACATGTATTGAGGCTTCTGTTCCGTTTCATTCTTGTTCTGCTTGTTTAATAAAAGATTAAAAGAATTTTGAGTCTGATTGGCCGATCCTGAAACTAGCCTAATTATAGAAGGCTCTTTAAGACCGATTAGTCGACTAGTCATTCAAGCAACCCACCAACTGCTTGATCATAAAACTATGTACTTAAGCGCATACAGGCACATGCACCTATCAGCCAAATGTGAGAGCCCTGTCAGTTAAAGGCCACACCGCCGTCCAGAGAGTTCCACCCACCATCTCTCTCTGCATGGGTGCACAGACCAGCAGACCCGTGCGCAGTTACACTGTTAGACACAAAGAGCAAAGAGAGACAGAAAGCATGCTTGGATGCTACAAAGGATGCTGAGCGATACCCTGCAATACCTTTTTTAAATAGCTCAATAGGCTGCACTTGTGGGTGTGGTTGAAATTGTGTTTTGATCCCAATTAGGCTTGCGCTCAGTGTAATAGTCTATTAATTATGCAAATCCGAGTGAAGACTTTCCTAGTTATCGAGGGCGTCCTTTGCATTTCAATATCTGGAATGTTAATGAGTCTCCTGATATACGCTAATGATTTTGTTTTAAGCGGTCATATTCTAAGAAATCAAAGGTAACGCTTTAGTATAGGGGACCAATTCTCAGTATTAACTAGTTGCTTATTAGCATGCATGGTATTAACTTAATGGCTGCTTATAAAGCACATATTCTGCGTGACCATATTCTGCATCCTAAGCTTAACAATTATCTATTAATAAGCAGCAAATTAGGAGTCTGTTGAGGCAAAGGTCATAGTTCATGGTTTGTTAATAGCAAAAACTGGATCTTAAAATATAGTGTGATCAAATAAAATCAAAAAACTTCTTTCCTAGTCCAAAGAGACCTTTGTTGAACATGACCACCCACTTTTACACATAAAGGATGCCTATGCTGTGTTCAGTGACTTTGCCCACCCAGTCACAGTGAAGTGCTTGGAAAGAAGCAGGATAGATACGATTCATTAAAGCCAGGAGATGATTTTATTCCAGTTGGTATATAACTAAGAATAATGTGCCAGTCAAATGCAGTCGGAAATATCATCATTTCGAATTACGCACATGAATGACCAAACAGTCGTACAAAACTGCGCATTCCAGATGATACATAGTGTCTACATATATATAGAGATCAGTGAGTGGAAAGCAGATCTGTAGTGGAATTGATTTTGCTAATTATTTTAATTTTACTTGCTGCATTTCCGACATTTTAAAGGTGTGATGTAACAGCTTAATAGTCGACAAGGGTGAAGTTTATCACTTGACTGTCACTGCTTTATGTGTCACAGACGTCTCATTATGATTCCATGTGTTACATTTGCATGTGTTGTATCTCGTAATAATGAATGCAACGGTATAAGTTTTGAGAGAAAGATGAGAGGATGAGAGAAAGATGTGTAGAGAAACATTGTGCTCTTCCTGGCTCTGCATAACATGTAGGGTGATTGACTAAAGCTTATTTTTAAGAAGCAGAAGTAATGATGTTACTGCATAATTTAACAATTTCATTAAGAAAATGGCAGATGCATTACAATGTCACACTTCGTTCCAGCCCGCTTAAGGACATCATCTACTCAAACTTTGAGCACATTTTACTAAAAAGCATGCTGGAAATCTCATATTCCATTCATTTTTAAGCTTATGTTAAGGAGGGTGTAGCTTATCGAAGGGTCAATTATGAGTTTTTGAGTGGAAAACAACCTTGACTAACATTATAAGTGGGCCTTGGGGGAAAAATAAAATGAAAAACAAGTTTATGACCTTAATATTTAATTAGGCCTCATCCTATCATCGCTGAAGGACAAGTTTTAGAGGTGACATATTTTGGCATTAACGGTTTTATGGACTAAACTGACTTTCCCTCTGCCTAAGCTCTTGATTGACTGGCAATTCATGCACAGAATACGCTTTCATTTTTTTTACGACTTAAAAGTCTTTGTCATTGATTCAGTGTTATAATACATTTTTAATGACACTTGCTACTTTTTAGACGTTGGCGCAATTATTGTCTGTGACATATAGGCTTTTGACTTCAACATAATGAAAACAATACAATACTTTTAACCAACAATGTGACTCGTTTGAGTGGTGTTGTAATAATATGGAACTATACTGTGGAAGTGGTAATTATACAGAAAACAGCAGTGCTTAGTGTAATCAGTATGCGCAGCAAGCAGGTCTCACCAGATGAGCAGAATTAGCATATCGATTAAAGTTCTAATGCAGAATGTAAATTACAAAAGTCTTAGAGTGCCTCAAAGCACCTCGCTTGGTCACTTTGAAAAGTTACTACAGGTTTTCAAAAAGCACACTGGACTCGAATCACTAGCAAAAGGGCAATTAGCATGTGTGAGCAGCTTGCATCTGAAAGCCGTTGGGACAGTTTTCAATCGATGGCACATAAATAGGATGAAGAACAGCTCTAAAAGACACAGTCATCCTTTGGGATCCCCTGCAGCAATTGTCAATGAGCTCCAGTCAGCTATCCTGGCATGCTTTTTTTTTTTCCATACGCCAAGTGCATTGCTGATGTAAATGTTAAAAGCCAATATTCATTCTTTGTGAAGTCTGTGTAATTATTTAAGATGCAATTTGTAAGTGTACAATGATCTTGAATGGGCCGTTGCTTTGAATAATGCGAGTACTTCTGGGTTATCTGATGTTCTACAATTCCTTCAGGTGGCATTAAATAGATTGTTCACCCAAATTACAATTCACTGTCATTTTTATCCATGTGTCAACTCATATGCTGTTATTTTATATTGCAAAATAAGAGGAGAAATTCAGAAAAATGCTCATGCAGCTGAATCAACGTTTGATTCTTTAACTTCTTTCAGTGGAAAAAAAACAAGAGATGACAAAAGAGTTTTTCAGTTGACTTCCTGCATTCCAGTAACTTGCAGTAGTGCGTGCCAATTTTAAATCCAAGGTCATGGGTTCTATTAGAGAATGCAATGTACTTAGAGATGTATAAATCTGAATGCAGTGTTAGTTGCTGTGGACCGAATGTAAATGTAAAACAACTAATTTCTTAATTATCAGCAGCCTGATGATTAACAATCCAACAAAGCAAATGAAAGAGCCAAAAATGCTTGTTATATATCTAGGCCTACTTCTTTTCTCCTCAAGAGAGAGTGTAGCTGTGAAGGTCAAGGAACTGGGAGGAGGGTGTCTTGCATGCAGAACACTTTCGAACAACATTTCCGTCAGTGTGACATGAAACACTCAGTCGGGAAGGTGCTGTTCTTTCAGTTTCAGAGAGCAGAAAGCTGCTTGGTTTGCCATTTGGGAATCTGGCGCCTTGCAACGTCTCCAAAAACTCCTTGGCATTTTTTCCTCACTGTTTCCTGTGTGTGAATGCCTTAATAACGAGAGGGGCCCCACAGCGCTGCACCTGTAGCTACAGTGTGGATCAGCGGGAAGTGCTTTTGTCTTCCTTCACATTCTCTGTCTCCCGGTGGCTCTGCTTGGCTAACAAGCTCTGAAGTCTGAGGAATTCAGACGACAATGCAGGCAGCGGAGCAGGTTATCGGATGCACTTTCTCCTTCTGCTGAATTTACAGCACAAACATAACATGTTGACATAGTCTCACAGGCTGTGGGAAATCGTCGTGGGGTGTAGTACCTGACCAAAAGTACCTGGACACCTTCCTTTTGGAAATACTGTATAAACTGAGGTAAAGCCTCTGTGAAACCAAAGTGGAGCTGTTTAATTTGGCTTTTAAAAATGTAGCAATTCAAGTGTACATTGAGGCTGACAGTTCTTAAATATCAATCCACAATAACGTGTTTCAAGAGAACGGGGTCTCATGCCATCAGCTAATAAAAATTGCTGTCTTGAATGCAAAGAAGATCCTTTGTTCTTTGTTTCTTGTTTTTAAGTGCTTGAAACTGGTAACTAGACAACAGGTGTGTATTAGCCAATACGTGTACAATTGTGTAATATTGTGTACAATACACAATTGCATACATGCTGTAATGTAGTGTTTTAAAGATAAAGTACTGTATGTGACTCCATTGGTTATGCCAATGGTGCTGTGTTGAACTGGTTTAATAGTACCACAAAGTTTGCTACTTTTTGGTACAAACAGAAAAGATACATTAAGTATTAAAGTTCTTGTGCTCAATTCTGTCACCACTTACCTGTTGGTCTCAACCCATAATGCCTTTGTTCATTCTAGGAATACAAATGAATATTTTTCATGTTTTCTCATCATTTCTATCTTATAAAATGGTTAGTTCCATTCCTGGATTCTGATTGGTCAGCAGCTATGTTTTATGCACGATACAGCACGACTATGAACGCTTCATCCAATGGATTACTGAGCAACACCCTTAGCAACATAAACAATCAATAAAACAGCATTAAAACGGTTCCATGTATTATGTATTTTGGCAAAATTAAATGACTGTTATTTATTTAATGAAGTATAATTACTGTTACTATCAGGGACTGCAACTATCAAACCTGCTTCAAAAATACGTATATTTTTTGTTTTAATATATTTTATTGTGTGGTAACCATTTTATAAAAGCAATAATCAGCCTTAATCAGCCTTGACAGTTTACTGGTCTATCAATATTTATCAGTCATGTTCCACATGCAATGATATTTTGAACTCTTTGGTTTCTACCAGGCCACGGTGGCAGCATTTGCAGCAAGTGAGGGTCATTCTCACCCGCGGGTGGTGGAGCTGCCCAAGACAGATGAGGGGCTTGGCTTCAATGTGATGGGTGGAAAAGAGCAGAACTCACCAATCTACATCTCCCGCATCATCCCAGGGGGCGTGGCTGAGAGGCAGGGGGGTCTTAAGAGAGGCGACCAACTACTGTCCGTCAATGGAGTGGTGAGTTGCCAAGGATGTGCCTGTTATGCAGGAACTTTTGTAGTCTGTAGCTCTGTAAAAGGAATATGTATGTGTGTATTTTAAGGATTTCCATAAAAAGGCACAAGACTTAAAGCTCAAGCAATTAAACTTTATTAATTAAAGTGTGGGTATTTGCAAAATGGCAAAAATAAAAATTCGGTAACACTTTATAATAACTACACACTATGAATCATTAGTTAAGCATTAGTAAATAATCAGTTCATCATTTAAAAAGCATTATTCCAACATTAATAGTTATTAGTAAGCAGTTTTTAACACAGTTATAAATGCCTTGTTCTTGATTTCTAAGCATATCTATTACAAAGAAGATTTAAAGGCTTCCTAAAAAACAAATATCTTGTTGCTGATGAACATAAACTGTGCACATTGAACATTAAACAGTTGATAGTCCCCATTGTCTTCCATAGTATAAAAAAAAGTAACTAGCGCCATCAAATGTTCTTCAAAATATCTTTTGTGTTCTGACCAAGAACAAAAGTTATCGAAGTTTGGAACAACTTAAGGATTGAGGGGTAAATGAGGACTACTTTTTGTGTGAACTATACATAAAGTTAGTTAATAGGGCAGATGGAAAATCTATATAAGCAAAAAAGTTTCAAATTGTCCAAATTAGAAGCCAGGGAAATGGTAACATGTAAGACTGATAACTTGAAGCAGCTATTGCAAAAACAAAGGCATTTCCCCCCAGAATGCACATTTCAGAGTAGAATTATTGCTTTAGAAGAGTACATACAGTACCTTTAAACTACTTTCTATAATGGGGGCATGAAAAGTTATTGCATAGTAGGAATCACCTGTCAGCTCATAACTCACTTATCACTAAAGGTACAAAGGAAGGATCTTCATCTGTGAACATCAGAGTATTTTTTTACATGATTGATGTTGAAAGGGTTGACAGGTGGGGGGAGGGGATCTCAAAGGAGATATTCCACCCCAAAATGTAATTCTACAGTATAATAAGTTGTTCCAAATGTGTAGAAAGTACAAGTAAAGTGGCTACAGTCCACTGTTAGGTTGGCAACATTCTTCAAAATATCTTTTTTTGTGTAGGAAAAGGGTTTGGAAAATTAGGATGTTTTATTCTGAGTGAACTATCAAGTGTTTGTGCAAATTTTTAGGGATGTGTAGAGCTGTCAAATAAGATGCCTTTATGGTATAGAGCTTTTTAATCGATACAGATCATTTTGGGCTGAAGTGAGATTATTACGGCGGAAGGATTTTAACATTGATCTCAATGAACAAACATTTCCAACAGTCTACAAGGCTGATTGCATGATGGCGTGATACGCTAATAAATCAATTTTTGCAGCTAACCCATTAGAGATTGAATCTTTTAATCTTTCATTTTGTTTTAGGGCTATTTCATTTTTAAATATTAAAACTGGACAAACAAGACAGAAAACGTACAGCAGGACTGTATCACGTTTCATCTTTTCATAATTCACTGTAAATGTTTAAAATGTGTATGCGAATGTGTATGTGAATCCGAATGAATCTTTCAGTAAGAAAGCTGTCTGCTCTTATAAAGCGCTGCTGCAGTGCAAGCCTTTTGAAGCCAGCTTTTCTCCTCTCTGCCATCATTCAAGTTTGTTACAATTCTATTACATGAAGGAGTAATTTGAGTTTATAGAAACTAATGTCCACTGTTTTCTCACTCAAAGATGACAGAAGACTTCAGAAAGGATCCATTTGATTTCATTTGTGCCTATGACTGTAATAGGAAAGCGTTTTGTGACAGCATTTGAGAAGCAATTTCTCATTAAACCAAACATGTTACGGTTCCTGAGCTAATAGGAAATTAATGGCTCTTTTGTGCCAAAATGTAATTGAATGTTCATCACCGTGGAGCATTTTGTGGTGCAGTTTTGAGCTGACAAAGCTTGGAAAGTTGCAGCAGTCATCATAAAACTATTACATTTAGAGATACACTTTTGGTCCTTGGAATGAGACAACAAGAACAACCACAGATTGACTGAATTATTTTTCCTAGAGCGTCGAGGGCGAACACCACGAAAAGGCAGTGGAGCTATTGAAAGCAGCCAAGGACAGTGTCAAACTGGTGGTGCGCTACACCCCAAAAGTCCTGGAGGAGATGGAGGCGAGGTTCGAGAAGCTCCGCACCGCCCGCAGACGCCAGCAGCAGCAGCTCCTCATGCAGCAGCAGCAGCAGCAAAACCTGGCTGCCCAGCAGAACCACATGTCGTAGGTGAGGCTTTTCATTGCTTTAAGGGTAACAGGACCTCAGCAGGGCAGCTTGTGGAGAGCTTAGCTGCCCCGTCACTCCGTGAGGCCTGTGGGAGATACAGTACCACATGCCGTCTGTCTCCAGCAAAACGTTGCTCAGAAAACAAACCACTATTGTGTCTGAAACTCAGATGTGATGTCATAGTTTAAAACAAACGAATCAATTGAAGCAGCTGGCAAGCAGTGCTGATGACATCACAGATTGAGCTCAATAAGTGGGATTCGCTTATCAGGCAGTTGTCCAGACATTGAAGGATCACACTTAAGGGACTTTAAAGGCTAAATTAAGAACTATTTAGATGGGAAATCAATTATTATTTTATTACGAGCTCATTTAGTCTGCAAATCTCACTGATGGAACTATTTGTTTTGCTAATGCTTTACATTAAAGGGATAGTTCACCCAAAAAAGTCTGGCATCATTTATTGACTCTAAATATATATGAACTTATTTCTGCTGTGGAACATAAAAGGTAAAAGATATTAAAAGAAAAAAGTGTATGCATTCAAATAAATGACACTGAGGTCCAATAGGGTTTGAAAATGTATTCTTTTGTGTTCCACATACAACGGCGTCAGGTTTGTGACAACATGAGGGTAAATAAATGAAAATGCATTTATTTTAACTGTGAAAGCAAATGATGACAGACGTTTTATTTTTGTGTGAGCTATCCCTTGAATGCTTTATAGTGCATTACTAATGCAGAATACTCATTACAATCAGTTCTCATAAACAGCTTAGACAATCATATGTTGTAAATGAGGCAGCTGGGTTGCCAAATCCACTTTATTTTAAGGTCCAATTCTAAACTATTAACAAACCATTAACTGGCTTTTGCGTCAATAAACTACTTAAATAACCATTAATTAAACTATTATGCTGCTTATTAATAGTTAGTAACGTAGTTTAGGTATTGTTTAGGATATGCAGAACATGTGCCTTAAAAGCATTAATATATTAATAGGCATACTAATAATCAACTTGTTAATGATTTCAATGCATTATTAAAAGGTTGGTCAGATTTTGTAAGTGCTACATAAAGTATCATGCAGAATTGGACTACTGTATGTAAAAAGTCATTATGAATTCTCTTTTTTATGTATCACATATATTTCATAATTTCATACAGTACTTTATATATGCTTTATTACACACAGGCTTCTTGTACTGCCATTTTTTTTCAGTTTGGTGCTAATTGATATGCCATCGTCATACCCCATGGTAGCTTCTGAAACAATGCCTCCCCATCTATATTAAAAAAAGGAAGTATGTCATCCTTTATCACGTCCATTATCGCTGTTCTGAATTAACAGCACTCTCATTTCCTCAAGACGTCCTTCGTCTTTACAAGAGCAAAACTATCTGAGAGAATTCTATTAGTCAGTCTTTTCCAGACATCTTTACCAAAGCACATCTCGTTGTATTAATGATACTCGGCCCATCTCTCGCCTCATTGCCTCCTGACACCACACTTAGCTCTCAGCAGCAGTATAGTTGGCAGCATTGTAACCTCGCGATAGAAACAAGCCAAGCCTAAAATGAAGCTATGAGCAGCGCTGACCCAAAAGCACGTCCGTGTGGATACACTTCTAACAGAGGCGCTGGCCTCTGTACACTTATCACCAAAGGCCAATTGGAATTCTTTATGTATCTCTTGCTTGTGGCTAAATCCTTGGCTATAAAATCATGTGTGCTTGTGAGCTGTGAGTATTTTTGGGACATTATGTCTGGGCAAGAGGATCATGGGGAGAGAGCTGAGCCCAGATCATCCCCTATCAAGACTGGCATGCCGACTAAACAGCAAAGCCGCAGTGACCAGAGAGCACTCTGCCAATACTGAACCACACCAAACACACACATCTGAAAAACAAATAAGACTAGTTGTCCAATTGTAGATGGGGAAAGAGGGAAAGGATTTAATTAAATGTCTTCC
>JAUMHR010000047.1:10722652-10734230 GCA_032361145.1 Enteromius fasciolatus | reverse complement strand
ACATCTGAAAAACAAATAAGACTAGTTGTCCAATTGTAGATGGGGAAAGAGGGAAAGGATTTAATTAAATGTCTTCCAAACAAAACTACATGCACAGTTGAGCTTTTTTTCAACTCTGGAAAAAAATCGTCAATTTAATGCGAAACTTACAAATTAAGCGCTTGTTTTTTTACTCTTTAATAAACAAAATGCAGACAAGTATACTTTCAACTGGTTTCAGATGTCTGCATGTATTGACTTTAAAAATGGGGGACCTTGGAGTTTCAAAGGTTGAGAAACTGATGTGGATACTACTCTAAAAATATCCAGTAGGAACAATCCAAATGTGTTTTTCCTTGTGAATAGATCTCTGTGAAATAAATACAAAGCACAAAAAATAATATCAAATGCTCCAACACGTAGCTGATCTTCATATAACATGCCAGGAAATAAATATGGAACTTTATCAGCAGAAACGTACAATATATTCAAGCCTTCAGGGTTTGTCATAATGCATTCGTGAAATGCCTTGTCTGCGAAGGGTACATGCAATGCCACCTTTTGTGCAAAAATGAAGCATCTCGAATTTGGACTTTCCAGATTTTTATGGTCTTGGTCTTGTATCGACTCTTTAGCATTTGGCTTTGACACTTGAATCACATTCAGCCGCTCAGTTCTCTGCCTGGACTTGACACAAATGAGTTAGTTTTGACCACAACAATGGTACTTCCCCTTGAAACACTGGGCCATAGTCGTCACACTAGACCCAAGGTTCAAGTCCAACCTGCTACAATAAGTGTTATAAAGTAAATAGCCACATTTTGATTGCCCCCTCAACTTGTCTCTCAGCTTTTTGTGCTTTTGGTTTTTCACAGGCTGTTCCAAAAGAAGAAAAAGTAGAGGACACTGGGTGAGACTGGCATACTCTCACAGCCGTGATGTAAGGAGGTCCAAGAGATCTCAAGAGAGGACCCTTACTGTTCTCCAGTGAAGACTCTCCTCTTTCAGTCAACTACCTACAACTCAAAAAGATTGAAAACTCCATGATCTGTGTTCCAAATTGGTGCTTGGAAAAATGTACATGATGGAATAAAGGAAGGCTAGCACTAAGTAAATGGTTTTACACTTACTTGTTCATATTTCAGTTGTCTGGAACCAATCGCAAGTTGTGACCCTCTTTAAAAAGTCCCTCTTGTAGTTTTGTGATAACGTGTTTTCTCAACATGTATTGGTTCTTAAGCATTCAATTATTTGTTTTTACACTCATTATATTTATGTTGCCACAGTGCTGTACAGTAACTTTCCGAAGGGTTCTTTTGGTGCTGGTGTCTCTGTGAATAGAAAGCGCTTTTTATGTCAGTCGTAGGTATTTTATACCATATTGTAGCAAGGAATATTTTGTAAAGAAAATAGATTTAGCAATAACACTTGTTTTGTCACATCCTACTGTCAAATCATGGTTAAAAAGTCCATTTTAGGCGTGGAAAGGAATCTTATGAGGGTAAAGTTGCTACAAAACTATATCTTATGCACCATGTGACATAAGTCAGACTAAACATCATTTGCACAGACTGTTCTTATGAGATCACTGTATCACAGTGCCACCGACAGAGATTATCTTGTACATTTGGCATATTGTATCGGCAGACATTTAAAGGTAAAGTGTGTCGTTTTTGCAAATACCTACCGTGATATACAAATTAAAGTAAGACCTGCATTGATATATCAATCCAGTTGCATGAGTTTGAGACAGGACTTCACATTTGGAAACCAAAAGCAGGAATATTTTGGAAATTTGGTTTTGTGGCACACTACACACTACACCTTTAACAAGTCATGCATTCGTGAGAGCTGTACAGTTTTGATGGGGTTTCATGGTGTGATGTCACCACTGAAATTAATGCTAATTCATAAATATTCTATTTAAGTTCAGACATTTTTAGTTGATGTTATGAAATTATTTACTATGAGGACAAATGGAATGTCAAACACAGATACATGATATCTACAAATGGAAGTAAACCATGACATAGTATTTTATTATTTTAAAGTTCTATTTTCAAGTTTATTATCTCAGAGGTTTAAAAGATTGTTAATTGTGGTGTTATTTATTGTTATATCTCACATAAGCAACCACCTCATTCACTAGAAACATTGTAACATTTGTCCTGTTTTGACAATCAATTTAAAAAGCAAGCATTAAGCCACTGCATTTTGTTTTCATTTATTAATTTTTTTATTCTTTATTTATTTTAGCAGCTTCATTCCCACCACAAAAACTGCCAAAAGCTGGCAAACTGTCTATCCATTGCAGTGCTGTAGTCGTACTGTTAGTTAAAGTCTTATAGAAGCAAAACTGTAAATCAGCAAGTAGTTGAAGACCACCAGTAATCAAAGGTAATATTGTATCTGTGTTATTGTAATTTGATTTGATGGTTTTCCTGACGTAGGACTTTGGTAGAAACTTAAATTAGTTCCTTTGTTGGTCGGTTTTTGAGTAATCTCAGACTGTGGGTAACATGTAAGCGTGTCATCCTATAGACAAAATCCCTCCAAGCAGCTGCGAAGGTGATTTGTTCCTTAATTGTCAATCAATTCATTTAAATGGATTCTCTTCCCTTTTGTATGTTTACTTAAAGACTTTCTTATTAATGACTTGCATTTTTGAGGCTGGACAAGCTGATATTATTATACAGCGAAAAAATACCAAGTGATATGCAATTGTTATACATATTATATTTGTATAAATAAATATATGTGCGTGTGTGCAAAGCTTCGAATCTTTTGTTTCTGATCTGAACTGCCTAAAACCACTCAGAACATCTTGGCAAATGCATAGGACCAATCTACTCAGAACACCTTAGCAGCCGCATATTGCAATAATTAATCAAAACATCCAATAAACAATAAGCTAACATCAAGTCTTTTTCATTTTAAACACATACCGTGTTAGCAGTCGCTCTTCCAGCCAAACGTTTTCCAAATGAAACCACAGCACAGTCTGTTTCTTGGTATCAGAGGTGCATCATTCCTGAATGAATCAATAAAGTGATTGAGTGAACAATTCAATGACACAAAAACCCACTTATTATCGTCTGCTTGAATAGTGATTTCACCTGATTTCTTAGACCACTGTGCTTTGAGTGGGATGTCTCCTGAAAAAGTTTTGCATTACATAAACGAATTTAAATGTAAGAAAAGATGAACGAGTATTCAGTTTTATCCACAGACATGACCGGCAAGTGGCTTGGCAAGTGAAATTCTTTTACCCTCATCAGGCATCTAATGGACCGATAAACAACCCAACTGCCCTTGTCTCATTGCTACAGATGAACCTGACCGTAAGACAGTGTGAAAGCTTGCTCTTTATGTATAAGAGATTATAAATTGTAACTGCAGGCCCTGAAATTTCCACCATTATCTTCTTTAAAATTGGGGTATCTGGGGTTTTTTGTCATCTGATATGAAAAGTGAATTAAAAAGAAGTTTATCTTGATATGCCAATGTCAGGATATTCAATTAGCCCCATAACAGGCCAACATGGCATAAAGTGCGAGTCCAACACTCTATATTAGAAGAATTTCATAGAATAGAATAATTTGTTAGGTAACAAATAATATTTATAATTGGCAAGTGTTCGATTTTAGTCGCCGGTGACTGAATTAAAAAGTTGTCAACCATAGGGTTAATGTTTATTAAGCCAGCAGCACATTAGTATTACAATTAGTTGTTGAATTATTTTCTTATGAGTGTTGTTGGATATTAAAAACAGGGGAATTACTATGTATAATCTGTATAGTCGGTTAAACATGTAGGCTCTGTTGCTGATGTGTGCAAAGAGGGTTGAGCCAGTAATACATTATTCTACAATTCCACTCTTTATGTTTTCTAAAGTAACATTTTGACTAAAGAAGCTACACAGAAGATATTATGGAAAAGGGCACCAGGATAAGTACACATTACTACTGAGATTCAGTTGTTAAACGTGCTTTTTAATATCTCAAAACCTGTACTAAAGACTAAACAAAATACTGTAAAATCCACACAGCTGAGCAAAATCCTGACAACAGTTGATTAAATCCATTGGAAACACGTTTAGCTATAGGACTTTTTCAAAAAATATTTTATTTATCACTGTGAAAAGCACACCCACAGCAGCACAATGATTTGCCTAAATCAAAGTCGATTTGCACTCAGAAGTGCATAGGTCTGGTGAATTTTAGATCAGAGCTATATTTAGCTAAAACAAGTATCAATGTACACACAAAATCCTTCATGTATGAGCTGTCTTGTAATCTGGAAATCTCAGTAAATTAGAAAATAAAGTTGATTTTTTTAGGCCTGTAAGTCAAGGATATTTTATTAGATATAGCTTTTGGCTAAGGGTGTTTTTAGAGTCAAACATAACTTAGTTCACAATCCAGTCAGCATGACAGAATCAGTCGGCTACTGGGGGATCTGTCTTCCTACAGATCAGAATAAAAAGCTGTCATAGATCAGCCGCTGTCGGTTAATTTCAAACGGCCTTTTCGCGGGAACGATAAGGTTAAGGTTCATTCGATTCGTTCTAAGCGACAGAACAATCTTTTAACACCTTATATTGCATTCGAATTTCAAAGCCCACATATAATGACTAAACAAATCATGGTAATGCTGTTCTACAACAGTTCGAACAATACTAAGTTCGTATAGAGAAACTTACGTTTTAGACACAATATTGTCACAAGTTTGATGAATCAACAGATCCAGACGAAGCCCAAAGCAATCGTTGTTGAATCTACGAGACCAGGCAACCGAGTTTCTTTAATGAATCGTAAAACGAATCGTTTGCTTGAGTGATTCAATTACTCGGTCCTACCACAGAAGTCTCTGCCACTAATGCACAGACAATCTGGAACTAAACTTGAAATAACTGTTTTTTGTACATATAATAAAACATTTGTCTTTGTTGTGTTAATTACCCAGTTAGCCCTATGTCACGGGGGCATAATACTATTTTTTAATAATGTATCTGTTAAATAAGTGAGTCTAGGCTTACTCATTAACCCAAGAACAGGTGAGGAATTACTGCTTCAGATAACCTGTTGATCTCTGCTTATCACTAGTTAACTATGTCACACTAAAATACCAATAAAAGCAAATCTAAATTTATTTTTGTTTACATTATTATTTGCAATTTACAAAACTGAGATATTGAAAACTGAAAGCACACTTGAGGTCTTCCAGGGAGTCTTTGTAAAAGCATCTGAGAAAGTACTGCACTCTGGTGGCCAAAGGTTACTAGTGCATTGTTACTAGTGCAAAAAAGGTCAAGGTGGGTTCAATGAACAATGAGCATTACACTGTTTCCAATATATTTTTGGCGGAAGATTAAGATATGTGCCAATACAACAACTTATGAAATGCACACTGAAAAAAATACAAAAGTGAAGAGAAAAGCTTTTAACAAGTGCAGTCAGAGCATACCGTGCTATTCAATCCGTGGAGGTTCAAACCTTTTAAAGGGTTAAAAATAAATCCAATATATGAGTCATTTAATGGATTATAGTAGAGCTTTAGCCATGGATATTTCCTGCGTTGCATTCGTCGTTATAGCCAGGTGGGCGACAGGATTGCTTACTGAAATTGAATCTACTGTACTTAAAGCGTTTGAAAGACTCTCAGTGAAAGATCCTCTAATGCATTACTGAATCTCTTTACAAGAGCAAAATTGGCTCCACGTCCTTTTTAAAATGTGAAAGTATACTTTAATAAGGATTCTAGCTTTTTTTTACTTCAGGGTTAAGTGTTTCTCTATTTGATTCACTAACAAGAGCAGAAATAAAAGAAGAGGCGAGCAGGAATTTGAACGATCAAACATTTTACTGCTAATAGCTTATATTTGCCATATAACACATTTCATAAAAATGAGGATGAGGGGTGGATTTAATCTACTGTTGTATTTTACTAGCTTTAATTTTATTACATTTAATTTATGTTACATTTAATTTATTTAATTTAAAGGTTTAAAAACAATCTTTTTGGAATTTAAAGTTAAAGTTGTTTTTCCCTACCGGTCATTTGCATATAATCTTCCATCACTATTGAAGTCTGAGAATTCTGTAGTGTTTCATGATGGGGTTTTTTAACTGAATAGCAATAGAACCAACAGATACAATGCAACAATTCATTTTATTTGTTTTTTAATTATTTAAGAGTAACACATTTCAGTCTCTGAGTACTTATAATTTAATTGCATCAAATCAGATTAAGTTTTACATTTAATCATACTGTATATGATGAGCCCTTAAATATTGCATAATTTGCATATATATGATCCACTTAAATTAAACTAATCTAATGCTCTTGTGTGCAAATGTTCTCTTTTACACACACACAGCACCTTGAAGTGTCAGCATGTGGCCATTTGTTCATGACAATGGTATTAAGAAGGTGTGAATGATGTGTAACATTTGTTACATTAAGCAAACAGGCACACAGAGCTCATTTCCTCTCTTTCTCTCTCTCTTTCCACATCCAACTCATCACACTATCAACTGTCCTCCTCCGACACCCATGATTTTCTAGCAGCTGACAAATGGCGTATGATAAGGACCAAGCTGCAGTCAATATTTACTGAGACGCACTGCAAAAAAAGCACCCGAGGATTTAGTTCCTCGTTTCAAGTCAAATAGTGACAAATGGTATCATTAAATACAACTTTTGACATTTATTATTGAGGAAAAAGTCATTTTATGCAAGAATGTTCATTAAATATGACAGAAACAACATTACGTGAATACAATAACAGTCATTTAAATTATGTACAATCTTATTTACAACAAAGAATGGTAGGTCGCGGATAACATTAAGCTGGCTAATATTACAAAACAGCATTTACTAAGTACCTCAACGATTATTATTGATAAATAAAACCAATTTCAATGTAGTTCAGCTGTACAGGCAGTCAACATGGTGAAAACATCCACTGTATGACCATTTTTTATGTATAGTATGGCACGATCGTATATTATAACCCAGCCTTCGTTTTGCATTTTCAGATTTGAGTGCGAATCTTGGAGGTTTGCAATTACTACATTCTTATTGGTATCCGAAAGCATTATCAAATGATCCAAAATACTTCATAAATGAACATGCAATGTGAATGGCAGGCATTCGGGTTCTCTTCTGTGGAAGCAGATATCCTGGCTGGAGTGTCTCGCTCCTTCTCACAGGACGTGGTAGACCGGTCTGTTGCTGGGACTCTCTGGAGAACTGCACTGGGAATCACTTCCAGTCGGAGAGAGAGTAACCATGTTCCTCATTCCCATTGCAACTCCTGTATCTACAGAGGACAGCCTGTCCACGATGCTGGACAGACACTGCAAGCTGGACGCTCCTGGAGTTCTCTCCACTGCGCTAGCTGGATTCATGAAGAAAGAGGAAATGGTGTAATTAGTGATAAATATGTTACAGGAAGAATAAACTTTTTTTTATTATCTTGTTTCTTACCATTTTGTGCTTCAAAGTTGTAGTTGTTCCCAAAGTTTGGATTCATCTGAGGCCATACAGGACTATTGCAGTCAACCTAAAGTGAAAAACACAAAGAGTTCCATCGATATACATAAATATAAAGCATTGAACATCAAATATGTGACATTGATCGGTTGTTTCCTCTACAACAACTGCATGGCCTGTGCACTTCACTGTATCTCTTTCTTTCACAAGCTGGTTACTTCGTGAGGGACTCCCACGCTATGCTGGGCTCCAGGCGTGGCGAATTGATTGAGTCAGTGGAAGCCACACCAGTTTGTGCAAGATGACACTTTCTCTGAGTAAATCTGCAGAAAATCCTGGCAGCAGCGCAGCTCATGCAGTCAGTCAGGAATGCGGCACGGCCATCACTTTCCTGCCAGTCTCTGTTGGCTGGATTTACTGAGGCTTTATTAGGCTATAAAGAGTCCAGTGGGAAAGCCATTACTATATCCTCCATTCTTAAAGCCTGTACTGAGATTTTGCAGGAATCAACATCTCACATTGTTTACAGCATTGCTGACTTCTATAGCCTTCTTTGCCGGGTCACACTCGTGAAAGACATTTTAATCTCAATGAATGTTCTTCCTGATTAAAAGTTTACGAACTAACTCACTCAGAACAATTACAGCTGGAAAGTTTTGTCCTTGTCAACAAATGGTTCCAAGTCTCTGAAGTAATTGGCAATGTCATTAATGAAATCTTTTCCACAAAAGTGAATTAACAAAAATCAGTTGATCTTAAAATGTGCTTGATGTGGTAACATCTCAATTCCAATTTGTATAAAAGCTAATCAGGAACTGCGTTTAGAAGACCTCTCTAATTTAGCACCAAGCTGATTTTTCCAAACAGTAAGGTCTGAATCTAAAAACATGTTCGCATTTATGTAAATCATAATAATCATATCAATGTAAATGCATCTTAGAGAAGCAAACTTACAATTTGGGTGTTTTCAAATATATATACAGGCCTGTATGGCATATTGCAGGTTGGCTAAGCAATGAAACAGACACTGCTAAGATTATTTAATTAACAGTGTTAATGTACTGTAGAAGCTCCCTGACAAACAGCAGTAAGCTTATATCTTAGCGTATAAAAAGAGCCAGATGTGGGCAGCAATTTATTGTTGCCATGCTGAGACTGAGGCACCACTGACTCCATTTGATGGATAGATGCTCAGTGTGCTTTCGAGATAAAACATTGAGACGAAAACCTAGACCGACAAGGACAAGGCCCTAACAATAAGATGGAAATCTCAAAGATACACATTCGAATGGATTTTTTCCATGCATTTGGGCCCTGACCTTTACAAACCTCCCTCT
This sequence comes from Enteromius fasciolatus, assembly GCA_032361145.1. Lineage (NCBI taxonomy): Eukaryota > Metazoa > Chordata > Actinopteri > Cypriniformes > Cyprinidae > Enteromius > Enteromius fasciolatus. The sequence continues at coordinate 10,725,417 of JAUMHR010000047.1, read as the reverse complement.
AGGAGAGGAAACGGGGGTATTTGAGTTTTGACAGATCTTCTGTAAGACGTCAATCAATCTAAATCCCACAGATGGACTCGAAGAGAAAGAAAGTCATATTTACCAGGCTATCAGAACAGCTTGAGGAAGGGCTGGCGGGTTCAGAGCTGCTTTCCATAGGCAGGCTGTAGTAGTTCTCCACCTGTTCCCTGAGGAGCTCCTGAAGGCTTTCGATGTACTGGATGGCGTTCCTCAGGATCTCCACTTTGGGAAGACGCTGACTGGGGTTGGCCGAGGTGCAGCGGCGTAGTGCCTCGAATGCATGGTTCACCTTCTTTAGCCTGCGGCGCTCCCTCATAGTCGCGGCTCTCCGGCGGTCCACTGTGCTGGCTTTGCGCTTGCAAGCTTTGCAGGCCCATTGCAGACAGTGACCCGGCTGGTGCGGGGCCCCGGGGGCCCGGACGTGCTCGTCCTCTTCAGACCCGGCCAGTTCGCCTCCAGGGCCGAACTCCAAAGCTTCAGGCGACGAGGCGCAAGTGCTATCGTAGAAGATCTGGGATGTAGAGAATACGTCCATGATTGGTTGGGTTTGTGTGGATGTAGGAGATCAGTGAGTGATGTGATTCTCTGGTGCCATACGGCCCTTCTTATATGACGGGGCCCGCTCTGGTCAGCCCCTAATGACCATGCCCCATTGGCCAAGACAGAGTTTAGCGACCCCCCCCCTTCTTCACCACTCAGATCCCCACCCAAACCCAACACCCCTACTGAGTTTCCCACATCTGTGCGGAGGGGTGGTTTCTCACTCAGTTCAACAGTGTGACAGGGAATTATCATCAATAAACATTAATGTGAAAAAACTCTTTACGCTTTAGATGTCCACTTTAGATCTTGCTTTACTTACTTCGGGGGGGTTTGTACTTTCAATTTTCAGTTGTAGCCATTCACGTTTTTTCTGCAGTTGTGTCCAAGAATTTGTATTGATTATTAGAAGTCTTTATTGATTGCATGTATAGTTAAGTCCCCCAGATGCACAGGCCACTTGAAAGTTGAAGCGATGACTTTCATTTTAGTAAAAATGCATTAAAATCTAGAACCAAACTAATAAATATATTGACAAAGCGGTCAAGAATGACTCCATGTTTAAGAGTTTGCTGGCTAATTTTACGCTTGAGGAAAGAGCAGCGTTGCAGATGCGGCCCAGCTGTAAGGCCTGGTGTAGCATTTCAGAGGCACACACTCACGCAGATACACAACACAAGATTCGGACCGGGGATGAAGGTGTCAGAAGTAACATGTCCACGTTAGTTAAGTTAAAGCTCAATAAATTTCTAAGTAGCTCATTAGCAACTTTGCGGCAAGATCTCTGCTACATTGTTTTTGTATGTTTTAATATATGCATATGTGTTGTTCTTCAATCATGGGAAGTTTTATATCCCATAAGATGTTATTTAAAACAACAGTCTGTTATTCTGTTATTGAAGGGTATAAATTACATTAATTGTAAATGAATGATAGTAGTTTCTTCCCTTTATTTTGTAGTTTTGTAGTTACTTCTTCTCTGTAATAACTGATAAGTCATTTGACAATAGAATTTGAAATAGAAAGAAAATGTAAAGAGCAAGTAAAATAACTTGTAGCAAGCATTACATTTTTCCCAAAGACCTGAAATAATATTTAAATAATTATCATCACTTCTTTATGTATTCTTTAGGTATTTAAGTGTGTGTGTGCTTGTATTCACTACCAATACCAAATAACCACAACTATAAATTATTACAAAACTATAAAAAAAAATTTATCCCCATGAGGTAACAAGCTTATAAATCATACAGAAGGGGTTAGAAAACACAGTTTATACTATAGAAAAACCCTTATATGGAATGTCCCCATAAAAGATCGAGACCAGTGTGTGTGTGTGTGTGTGTGCACTGAAAAAGTACCTTTTTTTAAGGTAAGTTGGCAAGCAATTCATTTTAGCTACATTTAAACTACATTTATTTAAACTGATTGCTACCCATTTACAAATTCATTCAGAGGCTGATCAAGGCCATGATCCCGTGCTGATTTCATGATCACATGTCTGTATTACTAAGCATTTCAGCAGCTACTGTGTTGTTGAGAATATTGTACATTTAAGTAGCCTATATTTATTTTCATATATAGCAAGCTGTCGGATAACATTTTTAAATTAAGCACCTAATTTAATTTATTAGCACTTACAAATGGTGGATAAAGGCAGTTAGCTACGCAATAAACACACACACACACACACAGTTTTTTTTATAACCGTAACACTGATGAAGTGCCTTAAAATCACCGTCTATTGCTGTATAGAGGTTATTACACGAGCCATCAGTGTTGACAGCTAATAAAGATACAATGCGGATATTTCTCACAACGTGCTAAAACGTTTGGCCTCTCCAGTGTCTGGGAACCGCGCGCACCTAAGAAAACACGAATAGCCGGTGTAGTTTGTATTGCGCACAGCTGAAGAAGACATTGGCCAGGGATAATCCCGCTTAGCTGTCGTACAGATCAAAGACAATTGACTGTTAACAACACGGACAACGAGAAAACCTGACAGCGGTCGATAACTGAGTCCACCTCAGATTGCGTAAGCATATGGTGAACGCGCAAGGATCCCGAGACGGCTGTGATGAGTGAGCGCACAAACCTGCTCTGGGATTTGGGAACAGCGAGGTGTCTCCAGCCTGATCTCACGGCAATTCGTACTTATTTTACGAGGTGGCTAATTCGTACGAATTTGTACGACCTGACTCGTA
>JAUMHR010000047.1:10701149-10711445 GCA_032361145.1 Enteromius fasciolatus | reverse complement strand
TAAAATAGCTTCGCTACTGAAAAGCTATTTGATTGTGAAAATAGCGACGCTACCAACACGCTACTGAGAAATGTAGTAAACTAGTAGCGTCACTACTTGTAGCGACGCTACTGCCCATCACTGAATATATCGTAATATTATCAAATATTCCCAAATAGTACTTTCTTCCGTCTTTCGCTGCAGCCATCACATTAGCCGGCGGCGTCGTGGACAGACTGTCCACATGTGACGTCACAGACTACGTGGTGCCATACGGGTCAAACACCTGGCTTAAAACTGTCAGCGGGAAGTAAATAGATTTAAATTCAACCCAAAAGGCTTTTTACAAAGACAAAAACGAAGGATGTTTTTGCTATAATATTAGTTCGTTTAAGTTCGGTTTGTATACACACAAAACAGTTTCAGTTAGTTTTCGGTTTTTTTAAACTCTTGTTGTTATTTTTATTTCAGTTAATGAAAATGCTTTTTTAATTCTAGTTTTAGTTTTAGTTTTCATTTTCATTAACTATAATAACCTTGAATTGCAGTGAGATTGGGTTTACCAAGATAAGTTCATGCCATGAGACCAGGTAGGAAATAACTGCTTTCTGGATCATCAACTGTACGTTGAAAAGCTTCAAAAGTTTCCTCATTTTAACTTGGAAAGTCAAACAAAATCCAGAGAATAAATACAACATTTATGTGTGCTCATGTCATAAATGCAAATGCTCCAAATAATAATCTCTGTTCATTAAAGCATTTTAACATCCAAATACCACAATTCAACTTTACAGAGCACTGGGATCAATTTCCAGCCATTTAATGAAGCGATTAGCATAGACTTAAAGGTTAAGTTTGATTAGCAGTAAAAAGAGAACGCTGTTTGTTCCTTCGTTATCATGTATGTCTCTCCAGAGGACTACAGAGTGTCACGCCTCTGCTGATAAATCTCTCCACGTGTCCAGGAGCTGGTGCTTCAGCTGTCAGAGAGAATCATGGCATATCCTGCCAAGGGGCACAAAGCTCTAGGGACGAGTTGTTAGAGAGCTCATCTACATTTGTGGTGGAGATGAGAGTGATCTGACCTGCATCCCAAGTTTAGGGTACTTCACGTTTTGAAATGCTCATCTGCCCATAAGAAATATTGAAAATATGCTACATTTATGAAAATACTGATGGTAATTAAAAACAGTCACTTTGGAGGAGCCTGTAAAGTGCAAAATGATTAGTTCAGAGTTCTAAATAACATTTTAGCCGGAGATTCTTCTCTCTGTTTATGTCTATGACGAATCACGCAGGTACTAAGCTACTCCGCAGCGGTACCTTCCCAAACCAGTCTAGATACTCAGAATACAAACACTTATTATAGGTGTACCGTAGTACCAAAAACACAGCTTGGAAAATGGATTCATGATGTACTCACTTATATAAATTTTGAACACAAAAATGTTACGGACTGCAGCTTTAAGCTTGGGTACTTGATTACACAGATACTATTTAAATGGAATTCAATAATGAATTGTCTCTAACTAAGTGTTGTCTAGTGTTTAATCTTGTCATTTTACATCATTAACACACTATTTTGCTATTTAATAAGGTAAAGTGCTTTGACACAAGCTGTATTGTTACAGGAGCTATATAAATAAAGGTGACTTGGCTTGACTTATAAAAGTATTGGTCACATTTTATTTTAAGGACCATTTCTCGCTTTTACCTAATCATCAACAATGAATTTTGCCTCAAACTTTTAATTTGCTGCCTTTTAATATTTAGTTAGGTAGTTGTTCAGTTTATGTATTGGGAATGGATTAGGGATGTACAATGTGGACATTGCAGAATATGTGCTTTCAAAGTACTCTCATCCAATGTGATTCTAATTTTGGAGAACTTGGTTAATAATGAGTCATGGATGTTGTCTGCATCACTGATGATGCACACAGCTATAAAGGGACAATGAGTCAAGTCGAACTCTGAACTCTCAACAGTCAGCTTTCAGGTCAAACTCATCATCTGGAGTCTCCAAACTCCAACTTGATGGCCCGATTTCTGAGAAAAGCTCATTCAGCATGACGGACAACTCATATATTAGCTCTGTTCACACCTGGAAATCCAACCGGCCAATTGGAGGTTAAGTTGCCACGTCACGGCAGTGATGACAATGTCCCACCTGGGTTGTGACCTCGTTCACCCGCAAGATCAAAGGTCAAGTCCCCCTATGAGTAAAATATAGCTCTGCCCCAATTTGCCATGATGAAGTGGAAACAAGGTCATTCAGCATATGTACAATCAGGAAACAGACAAGATATTAACAGCTACCATAACTAATCCAAACCCTTCAACGCTCTAGGACATCTACATCATAGTCATCCTGTAGGTGCCTTCAGAAAATAAACACTACATGGTTTTAGTGGACTCACATCCCATTTTCTCCACAAAGTGTTCTCTCCTAGCTACTGCATTCACTGTAAATGAAAGTGGCAGAACCGTCTTCATCCAGAAAGTCCTTGGCTACATTTCAGCATTGTCAAACCCTTTGTCCTCCAAGAGGCATTAGGAGCTCAATCAGTTCCTGATATAGTATTTCTTCTGAGGCTATCTCTAGTCACAGTGCAAAGCCTGACCCTTTACTCTACCCTTCGGACTTAAGCCTGCACAAACATGGTCCCCCTGGCCTTCTTCTACCCATTCAGGACTCAAGTCCCCGATGACCATTCTGGCTCCATTTCTTGGCATGATAGCATCTCCTTCTTTACACTTTGGCCTCCAGTGGCTGAAACTAGCCCCCGGTCTGGCTCAAAGGCCCAGAGAGAAGCTTCACTACACTAAAGCAAAGCAAACAGACGCCATCTCTCACTGTCATCATCACCAGGCTCCGATGTGCAGGTCAGAGATGAGGGGGTTTGGGTTTCAAAGCTAGCCAGGAAAATAATGATGGCATCTGCATTTTCCTGATGGGATAGGGCTTTGAAGGGGGTTGGTTCAAAGGCACAACGGCTGAAGTACATCAGTTAGCGCTGGAGCGAGGTTAGCGTCTCAGTGGCCAGCTAACTTACGATGACCTCACATCAGATTAGAGGCCAAAAGAAACTATCAGCGAGGGATGGATAGAGCTAAAGTCCTTGCTGGAGTAGCACAGGCACGGTTCCCAATTAGTAAATGGGAAACTATGAAATTATGAAGTGTAACTATTAATGGAGGATTTCTACCTACCTTTCCACCTTCATTAAGTGTGTTGATAGTATAGTCATTTGTTTTCTTGACCTTACTTCCGCTAGTGTCAACAAATCTCTGACCAATGACCCTTATCCAGTCTGCATCCTGTCTACTATGATCCCTTATGTCTCTGGCAAAACTGATATTCACCATATCCCCCTCAATGACTTACAACAAAACAATTCACGCAACCAAATCATTTGGCCTTTCTTCTAGGCTTGTTCTTTGATGTAAAACCCTGTAAAAGATCATTAGAATCTTGCTCGCCTCAGGGAGCATATGATTCAACTGACGATAAAGCACCATAAAACCAATTAGCTACAAGAGTGTGACCATTCCCATAACAGCAATGCAGGGAACAGTCTCCTAATATGAGTAGTGTGGAAATATGGTAACACAGTACACCAAATCTGTGTTATAACAAAGATTACCAGCATTAAGTAATGGAACTGAAACAACAACAGACATCTGAGGGACACGTTTGTCGCTTCCAAAAGAAACTAAAAGGATATTGATGAATGACAGGGTTCTAGAGTGAGATTATAAAGAGACCAGCCACTGCCGGCATGGGTTATTAGGTCTGTCTGCTTTATGCCATTGGAATAGCATGAAGCAGCGTTGGCCTAATGGCTTGTTGAAAGTTATCCCCGCTGAACCCCAGTGGGTAAAATATACAGTCATGTCCCATAATGCAGTGTGGACAGTAAAAAAACACTAGACCGTCTTTTGGTCCACCATGGCTCAGGGGACGTACTCGGCAAGTCATGAAATAAATTCATTGTTTTCCTCTTCAAGGTGGAAATTTGCTACTAAACTACATCAGAACAGCCACCTTGCCAACTCTTAAATATGCACTTACTAACTTTGCCTCAAAAGACCTTTTTTCACAGTTGTAATTATAATTTAATGTCGTTTTCTTGGTGTTCTGTGATTCTTATTTACAGAGGATTGTAACTTATTTTTAGGGTGTTTTGTTGTTTTTGGGAGTCAGCAGAGAGCTGAGAGGAGAGTGGGATGACCCAGTTCAGATTCACACCATAGGACCAGGCAGCACTTGTTTTCTGATCTTGAGCAGAGTTCACTCTACCACAGCTGTGATGCAAGGATGTTTGTGTACATTTACTATGGTGCACTGTGTTGCACCCTTTTGCTGAGGAAATTCATGCCATTTAAAGATGGAATTAAAGGGTTAGTTCTGTAGTTGATTCACTGATGTCACATGGACTTTTTTTACCGCTGTTTTTACCACGTTTTTGGATCTTGGATCATTTCAGTTGTGTTGCTGTCTATGGAGGGTTAGATGGCTCACTGATATCATCAAAAACATCTTAATTTGTGTTCTGAAGAACAAAGGTCTTCTGGGTTTGGAACGACTGGGTGAGTAATTAAACTGAATTTACATTTTTGGGTGAACTAACCCTTTAACTCAAAACAGCCAACTCACCAATGCAGTTGCATTGGCGACCTGGTGACCCAATCCTTGAAAGACCAGTTTGGTAGTTTGGTAACACACCTGCAATCTTTGAGAGTCCATAATTTGTCATATATGCAGGGTATGTGATTATGGCAGTAAAATTAACCACAATTGTTAGTTGTTTTAGGAATCACAGTGATTTTCTGTCTCCTACAGACACAGATACTACTCCAGACAGTAAAGTGTCGTCCACAATTGAGGCAACTCTCTCCTCAAAGGGTGTCAGTTCAGCATCCCCTGTTCCCCCGCTCGTTCGGTCCAAACTTTGACGATGCGCCACTATTCTCCTCTTAACCTGCACCTTTACATAGGACCATTTAATTTTTTATTCATTCACATTCCGGTATAACAAATAACACAGTTTTTCTCCGGTCTACCTCCGTTAGGAGCACCACCAATTCACATTCTGTGAAATTTCTCTTCTTGCTTGCTTTTGCCATTGCTTTTTCCTTTGGTTTTGCCAAAGTGGAGTCATTACCATATTTATACGGGGGAGGAGGCAGGGAGGGGTTTAGCGCTCGTGCATGTGCACTCAATTTCACGTTAATTCGGATGTACAAAGAGAATATGCGTGGGATTCCACGTACGCAGTGTTTCATACATCTGATTTTTTACAGCTTTGTCCGTACGCAATGTTTTAGTATTAATTCTACGCAAGTCTTTGTTGGTTGTTGCTGAGGTGTTCTGGGTGTATGCCCACCACTAACCTGATTTTGCCAAATGCAACATGTCCCTTGGTCAACATTGTGATTGACCAATCAGATTTGAAGAAACAGTTTAAAGTTTAGGCTTACAGTCAGTGTCAGTCATCAATCCTTTACTCTGATTTTAGGCATTGCTTATGGGTAAGGTTAGATTTATGTTTAGAAATATGTTCAGGACTATATTTTTCTATTAAAACGTTGTTCTAGGATCAACAAAATTTGTTGACCTAGGCACACATAGTACTTATATGCCCACCTCAAAACACTCTTTCAACAGCCTGCTCAGTTTGAGGTATCATTTATTTCCACAGAGTTTACTACTTTGGGTTGCATGGTAACTGTACTCTGAAGTTTTGGGTTCTAAAAGTTTATCTGACTGATTTATTTTGTATATGGGGTTTTTTTTGTGGCTATTTTGTTTTGAGAGTAATTGCTTGTTTATTACTTTTGAATTGTTTTTTGTGGTGCTGTGGCCATCCATCATTACAATTGGTGGCCAGCTTAACGGTTTGATGTTTGTTTTGTTTGTATTTTGTTTTTTGTTTGTATTAATTTTAGTTTTTTTATGTTTTCTTTTTCTTTTTATATACTGTACTTTGGTGGTTGAATTATTGTATAAGACGTGTGTGTGTGAGTGCTGAATCTTATTGTGGTGTGTAAAAAATTTAGTTTTCCTTTCCTCCAGGAACTGGGGTGACCCGTTGAGTGTGAGGGACAAGCTCTTTTCTGCTGGTGACGGTATCCTGTTGTGTGCAGTGTTCACTTTCTGGGGTTCTGTAAAGTGTGAGTACACATGTGTGTATGTTGCTGTGCCTTGTCTTTCAGAGATTAGTAGAGTGGGATCCCAGCCCTGGAGTGGATACAGAACTCATTGTTATGGCAAAGTTATTTGATGTTTAATAAAATTCATGGTAATTCATCCGTGTCTCATGTCCTTACTCAACCTGTGTGTCTTTGTAATATTTTCCCAGTTGGGATGAGTTCTGTGGTGGCGTAGTCAGTATCATTGCATGCATAGTACAACAATAAAATCAGTTTTGGATAAATCCCTCCTTGAGTAAAATATTCTAAAATTGCTAGCTACGAATTATGCCACAATCAGCATACATCTTATTAGCTCTCGCATTTTCTGGAGCACTACAGTTTCAGCTCCAAGAATGCTTGTTGGGATGGTGCAGATATATCAGTTGCACGTGCTGCAAGCGCTGTGTTGATAAAGTGCTGAGAGCTGGCCATCAGGCTGCAGCGCCTGTCTGTTCAGCAATGTATGTGTCTGGTCTTGGCCATAAATGAAATCTGAGTTCCAACCAGTCTCCATAATGTGACAAACAGGATCTTCTTTATGTCCAAGCATTCAGGTGAGGGAATTTACAATTGTAAGAGTATCCCGTGGTTCTTAATTTTGACAATATGTGAATTATTCTCAACAGGTTTACTGGAGTCTACATTTTCTGTGTAAACCTAGATTATGGATTGGGTGGTGTGTGTTGGAGATGAGTGTAAGTTAAGGGGTGTGAGAGCAGCGATTATCTGTCAGTGCCAACACATTCTATGAATTTCTAAGACGACAGCGTGAATGGAACTCGTCCGTGTACTACCGGGGTGGTTCTTGTAAAAACGACTGAAAACAAACAACAAACATGTTGAGGACTTGGACAAGAGAGATCAGCTGTTTACACTCACAGGAACACATCGCACTTTAACTCCTAGTCTCTTGGTGGTCAAGCCCACCTGCTCAGACACAGTAAAGATTGCAGTGCTAAAGTGAGGTTAAGTGTTATGAGGTATTATATGACATAGGTGTAATCATAGCGTGGAATGATGGGAAGGAAAATTGGGAATCTAGACTACAGCACTGCCTCAGAATGATTTTTTGACAAATCACATTACTACTAAAACAGTAAGAAGAGATCAATTTGAATATTACACCTGTGACCCTACAGTGGAAAAGCCATTGCAAATGCTGAGGTTGTTGCCATAATACTAAGGTTTTCTGGGTGGATGACGTGTGGTTGCCAAGACATTCTGGGCGCTTTTAATGTCTTACTAAGCAGTTGCTAAGTGGTAAAGATTACTTACCACTACTAAGTGTTAACACTTTAGACTGAGGAACACTAACTAGTTCCTTAATATGCATATTACTAGCATATTGGTTGTTTATTAGTATTTATAGAGCACATATTATGCGTGGCCATATTCCAGATCCCTTAACTCGACACCAAACCTAAACATAACTACTATCAATAGACAGCAAATTAGGAATGAATAATTAGGAATTCACTGTTAACTATGACTTTTCCCTCAATAAATTCCTAATTTGCTGCTTATTAATAGTTAGTGCTGTAGTTGTTAAGTTGTTAGGGGTGTAGAATAAGGCATTAATATGTGCTTAATTACCACTAATAAATGGCTAATATTGTAGTAATTTGCATGCTAATAAGCAACTAGTTAAGAGAAGTGTTTTTGTCAGAGTTTTCATTAACTGCAACTGCTAAAACTCCCAATTATTGCTTATTAACAGTTAGTAATGTAGTTGTTATGGTATTGGCTATTAAGGACGTAGAATATGAATATGTGCTTTATAAGTACTAATAAACAGCCAATATGCTTGTAACATGCATGCTAATAAGCAACTATTAATAGTGAGAATTGGCCCCTGTGTTACCAAAATTGTAATACTTAATATTGTTCATTGCATCTGTAAAATACAACCAAATACAGGGGCACCGAACAGCAATGTTTGCTTTTCTTCTTAGCGTGTCTTTAGTTCTTAACCTCCCATCCGTCATTGGATCTCACAGTGGGTCCCCAGTGCAGATTTCAGGTGATGTCTGTCTCTAATGGCTTTAATGGCTTTATCGAAGTCTAGGTCCCGGTGTCAGTACGTGTTTGTGCTGTGCAAACGGGGTCCACATCTGACCTCAGTGTTTGGGTTAGCTGTGTGTGCTAAGGTTGGAGGCAGGGGCTGAGGGTTCAGCGTGCTCACACACTGATGTGCGCTGCGGGGTCCGGGGGGACCACAGCTCCGGCTCCTGTTACCGGGGATTTAGTCACGCTCTGCTGATTTATGTGTGTAACGGTAGCGAGGCCCCGGAATCTGAGCACATACTCTCCCCCCATTCCTACAGTCACCTCACCTTCATTTTACGCACATATTCTTATAGCACTGCCCTACAATACCATCTCTTTATTCATGTATTTTCCTTGAATATAAGGGAACACACATATAAGCCCATGTTCCCTAATATATAGCAGTCGCAGCGACTTTCATTACAAAATCAACCTAGTGATGGGGTCTACCTTGCGGTTTAATCTCATAGGTGCTCAGTGTAGGGCTTCCAAATGGTTGCTGTGTGTATTCTTTAACAACATATAACTTCTAATGTTGTTATTAAACAAAAAATATGTGAATTTATCTATCGATATTTTTGATACCATCCAAGAATAGCATCTATAAATAGACCAGTAATGTCAGCATAAGACTAGGAATTTTAAAAATAAAGAACAGTTGCCTAAATAACTACAATTAGGCATTCTCTGGAAACTCAAGCCATGAACGCGACATTGTTAGTGCCATAATTCACTGTTTAAGATTTAGTTGTGCATTGCAAAAGAGTATTTGTTCACATCATCAGACATCATCATATAAATGACATTGCAATAGTTGAACCACATGAAACAAAGTAGCATTTGCAAACAGATAACTAGGTGTGCTTCATCACTTTAACTACCCTATTTATGCTTTACTGCAAATAAAGCCATATTTACTATAGTTGTGCCATGATAACCGAAAAACAACCTTGGTCTAATCTTGGACCAACCATAGTCCATTCATAAAATTTGTAGAAAACTGCAGTCAAATAAAAGGTAACCAATTCAACCAAAAACCATGGTTACTTATACTGAAAAGACTGTAAGTATTTATATATTTTAACTTTATTGTGTAACATTTAGCTTGAAAAGTGTGCATTTGGTTTGATATTTTGTTATCTAATACCATGACGTTCGTGAATTTAACAGGAACAGGAATTCACTTTTGACTAAAGTATTAAAATACATTTTAGGGCCTCTGTACATATTTGGACATGAGCAGCTTGCATGGTTTCCATGAAAAAAAGAGTAAATCAAACATAAAAAATGCATGTTTCTCATACTGTTTTTTCCAGACGCACAATGAAAGCTATTTGCTACAAAAAAAAAAAAAAAACAGACCACACAGAAGGGCAAAAAGCTTTTTTTTTCAAGCTTGTGCTGGTTTTAGGTGTCATTTGGAGAGCCACTGGTTAATTTGTTGTTTCACACTGTGTAATGGAGGTGAAGACAGTCTGGGTGAGGACAGGACAGCCCTCATCTTGGATCACCACTGACCCTCTCCACGCAGGGCACGGGGGACAGATGGGGGACAAAACACCACACACGAAGTCGGCGCTTGATTTGTGAGACCTCCAATGGATATATTCACACCTCGTGCATTTACAAGTTTCATAAATGCTTCTCAAAAATACCAAAACCCAAACTTAGAAAGTATATAAAGTTGCTTCAAATCCTCCCATCATCATTATATATTTGTGAGATTGGCTTTCTAGGTAACAAAAAACTTGGGTCATTAACCCTAAGCACACCCTAGTGTGTGTCTGAAAACAGGTCACAAATAGCTAGCGAAAACAAAGCGGCAGATTCCACTTTGTTTTATCTCTATCCCACCCACCGTGTAACACAGTGGGGCGCTGTAACTTCAGTGTTTCAGAGCCGTTACGGATGTCGCTTCCCAATCATCATCGTGCCCACCAGTGCTGAGAGTCTGCAAAACTATAGCATTTGCCATTGTTTTGTTGCCGAACAGTTTGTGCCGAGAGGAAGTTGCTGATTATGCCATCCAACTAAGCAATAACACTTCCAACGACATTCATCACAATGCAGAATGCT
>JAUMHR010000047.1:10682467-10696531 GCA_032361145.1 Enteromius fasciolatus | reverse complement strand
GCATCGGTTTGGATTTGTCAACCCAAAACTAATCCTGTAACTCTGAGTTTGTTTAGCCACCATCATGGTACAGGCCCATGGTCTCTCAAATAGTAGGGCATTTTGCTGGCAACATCAAGGTCATGTTTTTTCCTCCTAGGAATTTTATTGACAATGTTAAATATTGGCAAATGATAAATTGTATATCTTCAATGAAATCAGATTCTATGTTGCTTTGGTGAAATGGTGAAAATGTGATTTATAGTTAAAAAGTGTTTTGTTTTTGTTTTACCTTCAATAATAATAACAACAACATTAATAACATTTGTTGATGGACCCTTGTTATACGAAAGTATATGAATGTTTTATTTTCTTTCCTTGGGTTTAATAAGCTGCATATGATGATTTCATATGAACTTTTACAATGTTATTTGTATGGGAACATATGTTTTTATTAAGCAAAATAAGCAAAACCACTCCTAAACCTAACTGTCAGTGGGTCATAAGCAGTACGTATTGTACAAATGTATATAAGCTTTCTTTATAATACAAATACGTTGTTTGTTTTAAAGGTTACAGATCATTTTGAATTCTATTCTTTTATATGAAATATTTAAAAACAACACACAGATGGAATGCAGAGCTGGAGTTAGTAAGTTCTCTGACCTGGCTGTGGTATTTCTGATGCCTGTCAGTGGTTGATTTAAGATTATTTTTAAATCAGCAGTTCTGGAGGTGCAGGGCAGGGATGGGGTATCAACACGGCCCCAGAGGTCTTATAAATTTGGGCAGTTTACTGGGTGAAAGCGGCCCTCTACTCACTCGGCAGTCCAGCTAGTAATCCCAGCACTTCCTCTACCCCTCTCTTCTGCTCTCCGCTCCCCAGCCCAAGTCCTAATTCATTTTCTGTAACTAACAGCCGTTGTTTCCCGATTGTCACGCTCCCATCCCTTGCTGAAGGAATGTAAGCGTGTGTATGTGTGTGAGGTTTTGTTTTTGACCTTGGCTGTATGTGAGTGTCTGATGACTGCATTGTTCTGTGTGCGAGGGGGTTTCTGGTGGAATTACTCCCCGGAGAGCGAGGGATTGGTTCATGTACTCCTGACATGACCGGCACAGAACCATTAAAATTACAGGGCAGAGTGTTGCCAGCAGATCTGGATATGTCATTATTTTTAACACCTCCTCGAAACCCCCCAGCCACACACTTTCCTTCCATCTATACATCGTCCTATAACATGGCGCAGACAGAAGAGGGTGTTATGGCTTCATGTTCATGAATAGGTGTTCACCTCAATGCTTCATCTCACATACTCTTAAAAATAATGCCTTTAAAAGAATGGGTTTTGCAGTGATGCTGTTGACGAACCATTTCTGAATCCCAAAGAACCTTTCAGTAAATATTTCCTAAAAGAACCGTTTTTTGTTTTTGAAGCCATTGTGATCCTGTTCATACTATAATGTTTTGGACTGGATGATTCAAACCATATAGAGTAATTAAATGTTGTCAAAAACGCATGTGACCACATTGTCAAATCCATGCCAATCCATACAGGAAAATGCTTTCTGGTCAGTGTTGCCAATTTAGCTATTTTGTAGCTGGGTTTAGTGACTTCCCCACCCCTTTGAGATTTTTTATCAAAAATGTATGGACAAAAATAGCATCGTCTTGGAAAAGCCTAATCTAAGTTCTCATCTTGCCCACTAATCTATATTCATCTTTCTATCCACCTTTTTCCTATGGGTGAGGCTTCCGGTTCGTTAGACGCTATATAGGGAAATAACGAGGAAAATAACAACATGCAGTAAAAAGTACAAACTAGTGTGTTCATAATTAAGATAATACATTAAAATAATGCATCAAGCAGCAAAATAAATGAATTTTGTACAGATAAAAGTAGCCGGACATGGATAAGACCAGAAGCTATACCCATACAAGTAGCCATTTTACATCAGAAAAAAGGTGGCTAGATCAGTGAATTTACCATTATAATGACATCTTACGATATTGAGCAACCATTTTTAGCTATCAATTCAAATCCTCCTCGGATGTTAATACTTACGAGTTGACAAGTCTTAATAACAGGTGCATTCAAGTCACTTTGATCGGAAGAAGAAAGTTTTTAAACTTTACATCTACAACATGATGAATGAAGAATGTGCATCATTGTGTTTTTGCTTTTTTCTGTTTTTATTAAATTTATGAAGGTGATGTAAACTGAATCATTATATGTTCCATTGTAATTATACAATTCTATAATATTTTGTATATGTAGCTTATATAGTTCTATTTTACATTACAAATGTAGCATTTTATTAATTTCAACAAATTTACTGTCAGTACAGACACTGTATATCTACTGTACATCCATTGCATCCAACATGCTTTCTTACTGACACGCTACCAACTAAGAAAATTGTAACAATGACTTTGTGGTGGTGCTCATGTGCATTCAACTCACTTTTCAGTTTTCTATCAAGTCTGAAGGACTTTTTAACCTCAGAAATCCAAAATTGCCCTACTGTACAAAAGATGTGAAAAGTTCCAGGATGATCTACTACTTCGGATTTTAAAATGCGCATCTCACAAGGCCATGGGAGAGGATTTATAAATGGCAGTGAAGTGACACTGATGCTGGTAAGTCGCGTGATATTAACAGCACTGATTCACATAGTATGCCTGAATTTAACTCATATTCATACTATATAGAATAGGGTTTCTCAAATCCTACCCTGGAGGTCCAATGCACTGCAGAGTTTAGGGTTAGAGCTAAACTCTGCAGTGCAGTGGACCTCCAGCGTAAGATTTGAGAAACCCTGATATAGAACATACTTGTTAAGTTTAAATACGTGTTAAGTGTTAAGTTTAAATACAAATGTGGTACCTACTCCGTAGACCGTACAGAATTTTGGATGCACCATGAGTTTAACACCCCTAGTGAACAAAATGTCAAAAAGGTTTTTATTTTCCTCAACAGTTCATTAAAAAAGTTGTTTTCTAATAGTTTGAAATAAAAGCATCATAAATGCTGCATGCATATAAATCATAAAAGATTTACCAAAATCATTTTAAAAATAGATTTACATGGATTACAGGAAAACAGGTCTAAAAGATATTTCATATTGGCTTCTAATGTACACAACTACGGTGTATGCATAGATATAGTGACGAGGTGTGTGATGTATGGAATCATGAAACCCTACACTAAGCGAAATCTGAAGTATTCACAGGAGACATATTTGAGACGCATGTTACTACCAGATGTAAACAGTGATTTGTCTCCACTGACCACTTGTGATTGGATGAGCCAAGACCGTAAACAATGTACAGAAGTATGTAATGCTGTTCGCTTAAAGACTAAACAGAGAAAAGGGTTCAGTAATATAGATGATATTAGCATAACATTATTTCAAAGTTATAATCTCTCAAAAATGAGAATGCCCCTCCTGCTAACACCACCAGACACTGATTAGCATTAGCAAGTAGCAATGTAAACTAAAGGGAAATATGTGAGCTTGATTGATGTATTGAACATATATTTGCAGTATTCAAATCTTAGGATTTTTGTGAAACAAACTTGTAGTTGCAGATAATATATTACTGAAATAAACAGCCACTTAACTAGAGCCCTCTTTTTGAAATCCAAAGTACATTGATGCATTAAACTACAAAATGTATTCAAATATTTTAGCATAAGCTAATGAGCTAGCTATAAGCTCCCAGCCTTTCAAAACTTCAAATCCTCATATCTGGGCAAAGGTTGCTAGACTTTGGGTCTCGGTTGTGTTTGTTCTTTTGTTGAGTGTGGCATTGCATGTCTGTTTAGACGTTGTATTAGAATCCAGTTGACCTCACTGAGATGTGTGTGTTTTGGTCCCAAGGGAACAGAATCATACGCCCTGTGAACTCAAGCTGAAGATCAGGTGTCGGTTGTGGTTTTTGTAGAGGAGCTGACCCTCACCTTTCAACCCATGACATCTCACCTGCCCTGACCTGTTTCAAACACCTTCCAAGGCCACGTTCACTGATGCTCTAATACTAACTCTAACCCTCTGAGAGCCTGAAAGGCGAAAGATTAATAATAAAACCTAATAAATCTGATTTCTACACTTTATGAAGAAAAGTGTTTTCCAATGCAAAAGTTTCTGCCAATCACTCAATTTCTGTCTGTATCATTGAACTGGGTAGCCCTATGTGCTTCAAAATATGATTGGTCTACAATTCTACTCTCAAGTAACTCTATATATGCAGTGCAGCCATTTTAACCAAATTTAATGAGAGAAAACAGATTTTACAGAATGTGTGAGAAACAGTGTGCTGTTTTTAAAGACTAAAGGTCCAGCAGGGTTTTTTAGTGGGACTAATTCCCTTTTAGTTCAAGTCTGGGCTAAATGCATAGAGAATGAGTCAGTGCTGGCCACAGCGAGCATGACTAACTTACACTGGGTCAATAACTTGATATCACTGTCTGACTACATATAAATAAAGACAAAACTGTGAGTTTTTGGCACTGTTTCTTTCATAGTTATGCTCTCTTTTTCCAGCCTTGTCTCTTTCCAGCAAAAACAAAGAAAACTCAATGCCCTATGTGGAACAAACCTGAGCTCTCAACAGAATCCTTGATTCGAAAATGTGGAACTAACCTTAATGGCACAAAATATAAAATTGTACCAGAAAATGCTGTGCACTCTTAAAAATAAAGGTGCTTCAAATGGTTTGATGCCATTGAAGAACCATTTTTGGTTCCACAAAGAACCATTCAGTCAAAGGTTCTTTAAAGAACCATATTTGTTGTACCTTTTTATAATCTGAAGAACCTTCTTTTGTCACGAAGAACCTTTTGTGAAACAGAAATGTTGTTAAAGATGTTAAAGGTTCTTTATGGAACCATTTAGACAAAAAGGTCCTTTTATGGCACCGTGAAGCACCTTTTTTTAAGAGTGTGAATCAAAATAACATACAATTGGATACACCAAAATTATCAATATTAGCTTTTTTAGAAATAGTTAAATAATCAATTCCAAAATCCATTTAAGAGAGCTTGACTTAAAGCATAACCTCTCAAAAATAAAGGTGTTTACATCAATGCCATAGAAGCAGTGGCATCGTGACATTTTATTTTCCTTTAAATAGAATTTTAAGATCACAATAAATGTTGTTAACTAATGTAAATGCTAATATTTTGGGTAAATGCATCAGTTGAATGATGCATTAAATTTTGTCCAAGTATATATAGTGTCTGAGGACAGTTATACATTCATAAGAGTTCTTACGTAGATTAGTAGTAAGGTTACTTGTAGGTAGTTGTAAACCTCAAGCTTACGGGGGCCCATGGCCACTGCTTGTGCATAGGGCCCAGAATTTGGTGCGACGCCCCTGCATAGAAGAACCATTTTTGGTTCTACAAAGTCAAAAGATCATTAAAGAACCATATTTTCCTTTTTCTCATCTAAACCTTCTTTCGCCACAAAGGAACACTTTATGGAACAATTTAGCCAAAAAGGTTCTTCTATGGCTTCGTGGAGCACCTTTTTTTAAAAACTGTGCTAGATAGTCTCCCAGACTAGCCAAGCTAGTTAAACTAGTCAGTTTTGTGGGTATTTATAAAGTTTTTGGGCAATCCATCATATGACCTTTTAGCTGAACAGTTAAACATCTTGGGGAAGTCTGGAAGACCAGCAAGAACATCCTAAACTAGATAACACCAAATCACCTTTCCAGCAGGGATTCTATTAGCGTCCATTAACATTCCTTTAATAGTTCCTTAAATTAATTATGTAATATTATCAAAACCAACACAAGGACATCTACATGTGGCATTTTTTCCAGCATTTCGCCACCAGACCGACTCCTCCTCCATTTCTCAGATCTAATTAACTTACATTTATATATTCCAGGGATGAAACTTATTCCTAATAACGCTTACGTTTTTCTATTAGCCACAACTCTCCATTAAGCATCAATTTTACGTAACATGAAAATGAGATGTTGCAAAAGACTGTGAATTACCAAAACAAAAGGGTTTTGAATACAAATGGTGGCTGAGCTTTATGGATCTCTGAGAGGAACTAGCTAACCTACTAAAGCAATCACCATCAAGATGAACGATCAAACCAGACTTTACAATGGTACACTTCAGTGATCAAAAGACGTGTTATTAACAAGCCCCATAACGAGCCAACCAGACCTGCATTTTATAGCAATGCATGTATCATACGAATAAGCTAAATATAATCTACGCTGTAAGCTAGCCCATATTATACTCTGACCAAAAAAGATTCTACACATGAGCTTTGAAATGAATCCATATTCAGTATATTCGCACTTGAAGTGCCAAAGTTGTCATGGCACATCTGTTGAGTGTGTTATAGCCAAAGAGGGAGTGAAAGAAAGACCCCGGGTGAGTGTTTGTGTGCTGGATAGTGACAGGCTGGTATAAAAATGCTCTGGCAGGAGTCCTCATTATCTCATCGCAAAACAAACAGCGGCGTGTCGCCCAAGTGAGCTCCATTTCCCCCACAATAGACCCAACATCTGCCTGGCTACTGCTACTGTTCAGCTAGCCCTCTCTCACACACACTTCCTTCTCCGCTAATTAACACCCTTTGCTTATTGTTACACATCTCACAAACACGCCTCAGAATAAACAGGGCAAAAGGTACGGTGGGTAAGTGTGAAATGCAAATCTCTTCAAAGCACCGTTGCTAACAGAAAGCGTTAAAGTGGAGGGAGAAAGATGGGATGACAAAATGCATCCTGACTCTGCACCTTTGGTGTTTGTGTAATTAGCGGCTGGAGAGCTAAAGAAAGGTTTGAAATCGGGAACATACACAGACAGACAGACAGACAGATAGATAGAAATCAGTTTCTCAGTGTGAAGACACTGATGTCTTCTTGCCTTGTTGGTGTGCTTCTGGGCCTTCCAGTTCTCGCTGACTGTTAGTTACATCCACTTTGCTTTCGCCTGTTAAGACCGTAGACACACACACACACACACACAAACACACACAGAACAGCTTTCATATGTGAAAAGAACAATAGATTGAGGAGTTACTAGAGAAAGTGTTGTATATTAGCACACTAGAATAATAAGGTAACAGTGTTTTGTTGGCACTAAACTAATGATCGCTTACAGGGATTCGTCTTAAATGATAAGGAACTAAATTTATAAGTAGGGTAAGTGTACCCATTAAAATAGATATTGACATTGTTTATAAGAAAATAATTTGTTAAAATGCAAGATTTCTCTCTCATTTGAAAATGCATTAATTAGTTGATGTACATTTTAGAATATAAAATGTAAATAATGAATAAAGTGAATACAATAAAATGAATAAAGTCAAAAGTCTGGCATGGGCTTAATTGGTACTTCTGTCACATTTAAGCCTGCAGGTGTTCCAAATAAGCCCACATGATGATTTATTAAAAAAAATAATAATAACATTTATTTATTTAAAAGGAGCAAAAATGAATTTAATTATTTAGTGAGAGCAAAGTATTTAAAAAAACCCAATCATTTTCGTAGTGTTTGCTAGCTCTTATCACCTGTACTAATAACATTTACCTGATCTTAGCCTTCACACTCTCCCCCTCAAAGACTTTCTGTCCACTGTTTTGCCAGTAGAGAAAAGTCTTTTTTCACAGTGCCTTCGTGATTAAGGTGACAATTTTTTTGACAGGTTCTGTAGTTTTTTGTCTCTTTTTGGTCATATTCTCACTGGAAACAAAGCACACATAAGCAGATATCTGTTATACAATGGTGCTAAACTGCTCATTTTGATGTAATTTGAAGGCCTCTTGGTAGTAAGTACATTAAGGTAAAAGGTTAATAAGGCAAAAGCATCCAAAGAATTTAGTTATTGAATACTTTCACTTAGAAAAGTTTTAGACGATTGTAACTAGATTGAAAAACATTAAAGTGGGCTTAAATGGTTCCACGGTTAGTACTGAAACTAATAAGGAGGGTGAGCAATGGTGAAAAAAGACAATGTTTTTCTTTAAAAATGTAAGATATGTTTACAAAAACATGCATGGAACTTAAATATACTGTGTACTATGCATCATAGTCATTTTTATTGTGCCCACGTTAAGGTTAGCATGTGTTGGCTATAGTTTGCATGTGTTTTATGGCACTGACCGTCTTTAAAAATAGTTAATTAATGAAAATTATATGCTCTACATTTACAATTTATGATGCATTTATTTGTAAATGAATATAAAATGAATAAAAAAGCACTCACTGTTTATAGTTTACAAGCTTAATTCATTGGCAGTCTATATGATATCATATTAGTGGATTTATCAAAGAAATGGCTGAATGCTGCAGAAATGTGCGGGTTTCTGAAGGGTCCTGAAACGCCAAAGTTTTGGGGTATCTTTGTGTGAAACCCCCTGAGGCAGCATGCACAAGGGTGGGACTAACTCAGAATTGCCAAATGTGATAGGTATGCAATTAAACTGTTTGGAAATTAACAAATTACTGGATTGGTTAAAATGAGGATCAACATAAATTATTTATTTATTTATTTTTTTTATTTGATGTGTAAGTTGAAAGTGGACTTAAAGGGTACACTTACCCCAAATGAATAAAACTATCAAGTACACACATATAAAGACATAGTATCCACGTAAGGCTGTTTAAAAGGCATGTTTTGTTGAGAATGACCATATATATGGGGTTCTCAGTGATATATTAGCTTATATTAAACACAATTAATTCAACTCAAGAGTGCTTTGTCATCTTACATCTTCCTATGTAATTAAAAAGTACTTCTACTGTCCTTGAAATATGGCTAAAATGTACTGCCGGATATACTGAAAGCATTTATGGTAAAATAAAATATACATTAATGTCATTTTTAATTGACTCTAGCATATCATGTATTTAACAATAATAAAGATTTGTAAGAATGATGTTGAATGATTTCATTTTTTTTTACTTATTAGAGTTTTTCTCAGTCGCTTTGGTGCATTTCTCACAACAGTATTTACATTTGCACAATAGTTTATGCATTTCTCAAAACTATTAGTGCAAACTGCAAAACCTAGTTGATAATGAGCAATAGTTCATTGCTCAAAAGCAAGTATTCATGCCAATGAAAGTGTCAATGTCATCAAAATGAAAAGTCCTGACACCATTGTTTATGGCTTTGTCATGTTTTCATTATGACAATTTACTCTGTACATTTTTTACAATGCAAAAAATGCAGATTTTGGTGACACTCCTTGAAAATGCTCAGGACAGCACTATATACTATTTGCACAGCCATTTGAAAACTACAGTAAAGTTAGACATTACTGTATGTAGTGAGGGACGCCATGATTTTGCCAAGTTGGACATGAATCAACATATTTTGCTGATCCTGGATCAACATTACTGTCCAAAAATATAAACATATCCCAATCCTTAGACTTAAATCTACCCCTATCCAAAACTTATACTTATAAAGATGATGATCCAGGAACATCTTGTACTTGGTGAAATCACACTCACCTAAATCTGACAGCCCTCATTCTGCTCTAATGGTTCTGAATCGAGTGATTCCTGTAAAAGAGCGCCATCTTGTGTTGAAGTTGATCATTTTATATGTGGAATAAAAAATAAAATAAGACTGTCACATTAAAACTGGTCTTGTTTTTGTTTTTGTTTTATTTTAAACACTAATTTCAGAATTCTTGATTTCAAAGAGCATCGCTGTTCTGTAAACCTGAGCCACAATTTTGATAAGATGCTAGAAGTTAACGTATCTAGTGCATTTGTTTGTAGGATAACATCGCTGTAATAAACAATAAGTATAGTTATGTAAATAATTAGATTTATTTTTGAACCCATCTTTGGAAATGTTTGTGAATAGTAAGGCTACGGTTGGTTCATTTGTGGAACTCGCGCAAAACGTGGAGGATCATAATTGTGCTGCGAATAAAGGACTATAGAGCCTAGAAAATCCGTATACTTACGTGAAAATTTGTTGTTTGTAATATTATGACTTGTTAATTTATTATTATTATGTTTTAATCTTTAGCAGTTTCAAGTGTCGTAAACGCACTCTCGCGGATGTGTTTACGACAGCGCCCCTGCTTTTGCGCTCGGGAAACCCTTGTGCGGCCTCTCCGAACAGCGCTCGCGCATTGAAAGGTTTGTCCCTCAAATGCTTCTCCCTAAAATACACATTTAAACATCGCTTATGCGTAGATTAAACGATTATTGTTCCCTCTTTATTCCAGAATCATGCCAGCTAAAGGTCCCCTACAGTCTGTCCAGGTTTTTGGACGTAAAGTGAGTATTTGAAGGCTGTGTGTTTCTCATGTGCTCATGTGATAGCCGGCTATGCTAACAGATGTAACGTTATGCAGATGTAAAAATACTGCGATGCCAACATTTTGTGTAGTTCTTGTAATAAACCTAACACTTAGATGTCGTAAACAACAACACGTCCTTTTTTTAAGTTCGCAAAATGGTAAATTAGCCAGTGTTACGTTTAGATTAACTGGGTGATGAATATTGGTAACGTTAATGGTTGTATGCTGACACGTGGACAGTGCAATGCTTATATTTACAGTTTTAATTAATATAAATGCTAGGTTCTGCATTTGATCTAAATGATTTATGTTGTGAAATGGTTTATATCGATAAATATATTGGATGAAGTCCTGTTGTCTGTAATGCTAACTGCTAGCCTGTACTGTGTCTGGTAACGTTATAGCAAAGGTTCACAATCTTGGTCATGTATAATGTTTTCCAGTAACTACCTGACTAAGAATGAAAACTAGTTAGTGTGCAAGTTTATTTTGTCAGTAAGAAACTTCTAAGTGTCTCATGTAGTTTATACAGTGTGATATCACGCATGAAATATTGTTTCTGATTTAAGGAGATGGGTTGGCTGATCTGTATTTCTTCACTATTAACAGAAAACGGCTACTGCTGTTGCCCACTGCAAGAGGGGAAATGGACTTATTAAAGTCAATGGAAGACCTCTTGAGATGATTGAGCCTGCCACTCTGCAGTACAAGGTACAATTATTACAGAAATGCACATTCATTCAGATTTCTAGTCAAGTAAATATTGATTTGTTAGTGAAGTTCACACATTTTTTTTTTTCTGTGGAAAGCAAAGGTGGGTTTTAAGTGTTCGTATTGCGTTTTTTAGTGTGATTAAAAATTGAGAATGTTGTCAGTATTTTTTATTTTTATTTTAAATTGTAAAAGCATCTCTTCAGTCGTCACATGCACCAGATCCAATCAGTTTCTGATTGACAAAATCAAGCCCTGCCCTACAGTTTTTCCTTTCTCTGAATGAGAAGTTCTTCTACTCGGATGTAGGACACATGAGTGACAGTTTCTTTTGCTCGCTTCATCAGAATGGAGCTACATGTGAGATTTAGTTCTGATGTCTGCTAATAGAATACGGTTTTGTTTCCTATAGCTGCTGGAGCCTCTTCTGCTGTTGGGCAAGGAGCGCTTTGCTGGCGTTGACATCAGAGTTCGCGTGAAGGGTGGTGGACACGTCGCACAGATTTACGGTTAGTTACATAGATGTTGTAAGCCATTTGCTTTTTGTCATGAAAAGCAGTTTAAAAATCGCAAAACAGTACATGGCTAGATCCACAGTATATGAATACTTCTATTCTGACATTAACATCTGTTATTCTTCTTGCAGCCATCCGTCAGGCCATCTCTAAAGCCCTGGTCGCCTATTATCAGAAATGTAAGTGTCAATCATTTTAATCAATATTATAGACATACATGTAAGTAACTGCAATAATTTTCCTATTCATTTTTCCTCGTTTCCTAGATGTGGATGAGGCCTCCAAGAAAGAGATCAAGGATATCTTGATTCAGTACGATAGGACCCTGCTGGTCGCTGATCCCCGCCGCTGCGAGTCCAAGAAGTTTGGTGGACCTGGAGCTCGCGCCCGCTACCAGAAGTCCTACCGTTAAAATCTCTCTGTACATTTTCATATAATAAATCTGAGGGGAAAAACATCCTGTGGTCTTGAGTTGTTTTCTGATGTGTTCTCTGTTCAGCACTTTACTGGTTTTAACTTGAACAAGACTTCAAACCAATTTCCAAAGGTTGTTTATTATATATTTGTTGTGGACTTACCAGCCTCAATTGGTCTAGTTAGTCTAGCTTATACTTGAAATGAAATGTGAAATAAAATGACTGGTCAAGTGTCTGTAATTGTATACCGTTAAATTATGACACTGTAACTTCATGGAAGAGCCTGTTCTGCTTGTATTCTGTGAATTTAAAGGACACGTGAACTATATATGCAAGATAACCGGTTTACACATGATTAATACTGAACCACAATAGCATAACATTACTGTCATAGTCTGGTGAATATCACAAGGTGTTTCTGAATTCATCAACTGTAAGGTAGAGCAACTATTGGACTGTAACTTTAAATTTGCTCCAAAAAAGCAGCGTCACCTACTGGTGATATTTATGGAATTACATATAAAGCAATGTGTATTTAGATCCACTAGAGGGAGCCAAACTGGAATAGGCCTATATTGAAGCTTTTGATGGCGTTCTGTCCCACAAATACTGGTGAAATAATAGTTGAGGTCTTCCAAAGTCAAGTAGTCAGTAGGCTTCTGATGATGACTGATGTCCTAAATTTCCTGAAAGACAGGCAAAGCGTAAGTGTGATCTCAAGGGAGGAAACGTAACGCATCCAGATTAAAGCATGCATACTTGTTTTGTTGGTTTTAATCCTTACAATTCATGCTCTGTGTGATTCAGCTGCTGATCTCTGATTCTGGGTGAGGTAAGACATCAAGAGCTAATGAAATAAGAGCAGGCTTGCTGTGCACTACTCGGTCTGATCCGCTTCACTTAGGGTAAATGGCTGCTATTGATCCATTTCTGGCAGTTGGATCACCGAGTGGACGCAGATGGCGAAGACAGCGTCTCTCAGCTAACATTTGCATCCTACTTTGCCTGAAGATGCTGCTTGCATTCTATTATAGACGGAGTCATGTAGATGAAATGTGTTGTTAGGATGATATTAATGGGATACTAAACATGGAGTGAGAAAATGCATGAGTTTTATGATGCGATTTTAAAATATGTAAATGATCACCCATGCTTAGGCCTACGGTAGGCCTTGAGTTCAGAAAGAAAATGAGCAACGTACAAATGTTTTCAAGGGGGAAAAAGATCATGATTAATCATAATTAAAGATTGTCATGGAACATTATTAGAAATGGACTAACTACGTGATTCTACACAGGTTTTTATTGCAAAGTGTATAACTAAGGCCTATCTCAAATATTCAAACTGGTTTTGAGAATGGCTTTACTTTATTTTTTGTAGTGCATGCTTGAGAGAGAGGATGTGAGTGAATCTGCATGCACTGTTTTACTAGAATAATCGTAGTTTGTTTCACATTAAAAGAAAGATATTAGGGTAAAGGGCAGATTGGGTCACATGTACTTTTGCTCAGCACATTTTGCACATGCGAAATACAGACTTCACAAATTTTACTGGATGGTGAAAGTTTTCCCCATATAGATTTTGCAACAGATTCAACTCATCAAGATCTGCCGCTAACCAACAGAAATCTGCGTAGTGATACAGTATGAGCTCTGCTTCATACATTGCTACATTATTGAGAAATGTGCTAATGTGATGGATACAATCCAGTCGAAAACCAAAGGTGTTTTTTATTATTACTGACTTTTTAGCTGAGAAGACTGTAAAAACCCATAAGCTGTTTCCTAATTTAATTTAACTTAACTTAAAATTAGAATGTCGAATAAATTATGATGTGATTATACCAACTCATTTTGACTTTTTCTCAGACATTACAAAAATAATGAACACATGACACAGTCTGTCCATCATTGTTCACCCTGCTGTAAAAAACAGCATATGCTGGTTAGGTATGTTTTGAATCTGGGATTCTGGTCTAGTCCTTTGCTGGTTTATGCTGGTCCTTTGCTGTTTGAACTGGTCCTTTTGTTGGTTTATGCCGGTTTGCCAGCACATGACCATCATAAACCAGCTTGAACCATCATCCCAGCTTCAAAACCTACTTCATCGGCATATGCTGGTTTTTCAGTAGGGCATGTTTTAC
>JAUMHR010000047.1:10653632-10682367 GCA_032361145.1 Enteromius fasciolatus | reverse complement strand
ACCAGCTTGAACCATCATCCCAGCTTCAAAACCTACTTCATCGGCATATGCTGGTTTTTCAGTAGGGCATGTTTTACCAAAATAAAAAAAAATGCACATATTTGCAATTTCCGTCCAGACTTTTTGTATGTGATACCCCAAAAATTGCATGGATAAAAATAGTGAATGGAAACAAAGATATTGAAATATTGCACAGACAGAGTAGATAACTTAATATGGATGTAAAAACTAGTTCGTGTTGATAGCTGCATGCGATATAAACTCCTCATGTTGCTGATGAGTTTCAGATGGAGGCAGTCCTGACCTGAGGTCAGACTTAACCACAGAGAGCAAACGATTCACCACTGCAGCTGAGCTTCCTGGACAAAGACATGAGAACTCTGCTGTTGTTCGCATGGGACAGAGGAAGTGCATGGACCAAAACAGACCGAGCCAAACTCGAGAAAAGATTCCATGGTATTATCTCTTAGTTAAACAGACAGAGAGACCACCATATGTTGTGTTTTGGATGATAATTGCATTTTGGTATTTCTACAAGGAAAAAAATGTTGGTCAAACCATTCCAGAAAAACTAAGCAGGCCTTTAGAGTGAAGTAAGCATCATTGAGAAGAGCTTTTCAAGTTGTTGAGAAGATTTTGGATCAACTGTTGAAGAGTTATAAAGAGGACACTAGGTGTCGTTCAGAGATATTTGCACTAATACAGTAGGAGGCAAACTCCTGGTATTTTTATCCACTTCAAGGTGGAGCAGAGAAGGTCCACTCTTTTGTGTTTATCTGGAGAGAGGAGATTGGTCAGACAAATAGATGGTTGCAGGCAGACAGACTGTATCTTGGGAATCCGTGCACAACAGCATGACTCATACTGTAACTATAAGTAAGTATATCAACTGTAAGCATGAAACTTTTCATCCGGCTGACAATAAAAAGATCTATTTTCAGAGATCATGATATTTAGAAGACTTTGGAGTTGGCTCTTTTGATTCCAGCCAATGAGCAACCACCCTGTGCTGCCTAGCAACACCCTTATAGTAAAGTCATGACGGTGCAGACTGACAGATCTGCTACAGGTTATCTCATATGCTATTTGTGCAGCAGCAGTATGTCTAAAATACTGATGGCACCGTATCGCCATATGCACTGGCAGTAGCAAGGTCCTGTATTTGCTTGCTATAATTAACATTGTCAATCGTTGTCATGATTGAACTATAGTTAATATTGCTCAGTGTAATAAGGCAGTCAGGGTCTCCAAACTAAATACTTACAAACGTACGAATAACATATTGTACATGAGATTTACCAGTCATTACACCACAAGAGGTTGTGTTATTATTAGTAAAGTTCTTACGTTTTAATTTCCTTAGAAATTAATTGCAATTCATTTCAAGATTTTCATTGCATGCATTCACTATCGAAATGGCCTAACTGACACGTCTTAAAAGCCATATTGCAAAAGCATTAGTAACATGTAAACATATGCATGCACATAAAAATATGCTACATTATACAAATTTACATATATATTTACCATTTTTATCTTAGTATTAAGTCTTAAGTCAGCGTAAGACACAAAGACACACACCCATGCAGTTATTTGAGTGTACTTAAACTGGTCTACTGAGGTTAGTGTAAGATATATCCTTGCAGCTCTCTGTGTCTTTGCATCTGCTTTTCGTCAATATCTGTTCTGAGAACCGTCCACTTCCAGCGCTCCATCGCCTCCCACCCCCGCTCTGCTTTCTCGCTGTGTTTTTATTTGTATCTAATATCTCTCTGGCTCTTATCAAGGCTGCTCTATCTCAGTTTTGTTGTCGATCATTGTAACAGCCATCTTGTTGAACATATACACACACTTGTGTTTACTAATGCAGCAGTTTATTGAGAGATTAAGCAAAGCACTAGGCTTAAGTATTGATTTCAGACCATTTACATTACAGATTTCATTGAGTAGCCTACTTGAGAGGTGTGTGTCTGGTTCAGTCAGCCCTGGGCTTCATTTGCATCACTTGCTTACAACAGTACAACTTCAAGAGACACAAGATTTGTCATCTAATAAAATATGCTTTACAGAGCTTACTGTGTGGAATACTGCATCCCACAATGCATTGCACATAACCTTCATTTTACAGTGTGAAACAAGTGATATCAACAGCATTGACGCATTGTTGGATTGGGTTGCCAAAGAAATGATCACACTTTGTGTACTTACCCAAGAAAAAGTTACTGGGTACTGAGTAATATTATTTAACTACATGTACTTACTATATGGATAAGGTTTGGTTTAGGTTTACTTGCATTATTTATTGTTATTATAAAGGCAAATTTGTGGAATTTGCAACAAGGACACCTTGCCTAACATGAGTTAAAGGTGCTCTGTGCGATGTTGCAGGATTTTAAATCGATTTTATTTTTATCTCAAACCGTATGCATCACCCCTTGATCGTCTTGCTGTCTGCCCTCTGAATACATTGGGGAAAAACCCGGTCTCGAAAGACAACACAGAGGCTGCGATACCAAAACAAACACTAGGGGCACAGGATGTGCACCACAACAAAAACAAACTTCGGCCAACCAATCGGCAAGAAGAGGTGGGGTTTATTGCGCGCGCACCTTTAAGGTTAGGTTTAGAGGTAGGTTCAGGGTTAGTACCTAGTTAAAACACAGTTATTGTAATTGTTATAATAAACGCATGTATGCATAAATGCATACATTTTCACACCTTACCTTAATGATGCGAGATTTGGTGACTGTTTGATAATTATTTAAAATAGTTTTCTATTGAGATCAGGTTAAGGTGGAGATTTGTACTGTAATGTCAATAGGACTTGGTGGAAAAAGTAAGAAAGCAAAAAAGTATACAATCGTATACAAATTCATAAGAATTAACCACCAATTCGCCAAAATGTAACATAGTTTCGGATTGCCAAAACACTGTGCTATGCTACAGAACCATTGCATCCCTTCTAATTCTATTTTACACACTATTTTAAGACTTATTAGGCAATATACAGTGAATTCTGACAGTATTCTAGTTTTCTAATATAACATAACCTGCTGCAAAACCCACATGGCCTGTTGCTGCGAGTGTGCCGTCCCTGTCAGCCTCTCTCCAAACGATCTCCAGACCTCAGACGTGTCTCATTATGCTATTACTGAGGCTACGTCAAGCTTCTAGGTTCTGCACAATCATCATATATCTGACCCAGTTCATACATGGACAAAAGGAGACATTTGCAGAAGCATAAACAGTGAAGTCGTTTGCTCGCCCCCTACAGTGAGCTTGCGCAGTCCGCCGTTTCAGGCTTAGCAGTCAAACGGTCACCTAGTAAAAGGCAGGAGAATGTCATAAATAAAGAACTATCCATATATGGTCTTTTCCTCTGTGTGCACAGTGCTATGGAAACACATCACCTGAAGGGCCGACCCGGTGACCCCTCGTTGTCACTGCACTAGACGATGGGTGCAGATTTACGCTCGCCCATGCGCTTTTCTAGGCCTGCCATAATAGGTACTGCAGCGGGAGGAAAAGTAATTGAAGTTTCTCTCTGCGTTCGAAGGTTTGCCAAGTGCGGAGGTGGGGGCTCACTTTAGTGAGGGATACAGTGCTGCTGTTGGCATGGCAACAGAAAAGCACTGTTTGGGCATCGCTTATTTAGCAGAAAAGCGACATCCCAGAGACAAGATAGAGAGATAAATAATGAGATGAATAATTGTAAATTGCTGTTTGCCTGCCAACAGAAGTAATGGATACAGCAACAGGTCCTGCCTCGATATATCTTCTTGTGTGATGCATTGGAAATTGGAAACACTTCAGGAGTTTCAAAGTCCTCATCAAATTGGTTGAATTCTACAGGATTTCCAGAATACGTTTATGTCCCGTTCTTTAACGTTTTACAAATGCCGTGTTGCTGTCATGTTTACAACTGTGGTGACAAGCGTGTGAAATATGTCAATTTTGCGGTACCTAGACAAAAATTTTTTAACACCGGTCTGTTATTGTGGGGACATTTCCATGCCCTTAAACATGACGTGCCACAAAACTAAACTTGATTGGTTGCTTTGCCGTTGGCGATTCAAAGTGATCAGGGTTCCCAGTCGTTTTGCCATCAGTCTGAAGGTCTGGCTACATGAGACTATTGCCTACTAGCCCAAGTCAAAAGAGTCCACGGTTGTTTGCCAGGTAAAGATTGTCCGTTCTGAAGCTAAAAGTTGTGGTATTGAGAAAATCGAAAAATATCTTTTTATATTGTGACATAGGCTACAACCGTTCAACGGATTACTGAAAAAGAGAAAGTCTTCCGCCATTTTAGAGAGTATCACAACGCAATGCTTTAATGTATTTGACGTCACCAGCCTTGTTTACATCCGGGGGAAAGCACATGTATGTAATCTACGGTGGTTTACGCCTAGAGGAAGGTGTATGTACGCTCTTATGGGTTTGGAATGACATGAGGGTGAGTAATTAATGAAAGAATTTTCATTTTTGGGTGAACTAACCCTTTAAGCAGACAAAATGTTTGGATAACAGCATATGCCACAAGAGAGAAGTCTGTCAGTTTCACCTTAAAGTTCCGTGGACCCTGCACTGTAAGAGCTGTTTCAACAATTCAGAGTCACAGTACAAGCAAACACCAACATCCAGAATGGCGTGAGACAAGTCGATCCACTTAGTCTTGCAGCACAAAGCACTGTATAGGTCCTGGTACACTCCAGTATCACTAAAACAACATCAAACTGATTCACTGACATCCAGAAGTAAACTTTAAATCACTCTTGATAATCCCGTGCTCCTTAATAAGGAGGCAAAACTCTCAGGACTGAATGGACCCAATATTTTGTCTTTATTTTTCTATTTTGAGAGAAGACAATATCATTCTTTTGTTGTTTTGTACTCAGCCAATAAGATGCATTTAGAAAATAAAAAGGTGATTTTCATTTTATGCTGATGTTAACCATAGTTTGTGGTTTGTTCTCTATACTCATAGTTTTGCTTAATACACAACAAGTGAGTGAATGAACAGCTTGTTTTGTTCACTTTGTAATTCAGCTCAGTGGGACATGTGACATGCACCGCTTGTAATCTAATGTAATGCACTGAGGTTTTGTAAGAACTAAATGTAAAACAAACAATCTAAAAGCTCCTTTGATTTAAGATTTTTCAAGTAGGGATCAGAGTTAACAAAATAATCCTCGTCCAACGTGGAACAGCAGTAAATATTGCTCTGTGCTTCTGTCGAGTCTTAGACGGGGTTCTCAGAATGAGCCAGATTTAGCCCCTTTGTTAATTTAGTTATTTTATGTTTGCGCTTGACACGTCGCTGCCAGCCAAAGCAGCTGTCCTCTACACCAGGTTACCGAGTTCATCTCGCTTGACTAAGAATCCTGTGGCAGCTTTGCAATGGCATGAAGAACATACAAGCATTTAAGTCCTCGACATCCCATTTATAGTGCTTTTAAGATAGCACTTCTGGTGCACACAAACTTTTGGGGTTCTTACCAATCATGAAAGTACCCTTAGTTCTGTCATGACAACATGCTGCTGTGAGCATGTCCGAAATACTGCTGCCGTACATATACTGGCTGCTGATAGAAAAAGAAACCAATCAGCTGCGCCATGTGAATAACTATGTCATTATGTCAGATTGTGTTAGAACCCATGGGACTGCGCAATGCCAGAAATTTGGATAACAGTATAAAAGACACCATTTATTTGACAAAACCATTAAGTAATCCAGTGGAATGTATATTCATGTGATTTATTGACTAAGTATGATATTGCTGTTCAAAACTGAGTTTCAAACTCAGTACATGGCCTTCAAAGTTATAATGAGAAATTTGCTGTAATGTGAAACCTGGTTTCTCAGAGTCAATTTTGTTCTGTTGATCTGATGGGTATCAGTGCGGTGACCTGTGGAAACATTGTGATTCATAGGACCCCCTTCAAATTCACAAGAACCAACCCACTGTTACAGCTTATGAGGAAACATGTCATGTGACACCAGGTTTATGTGTGCAAAGACTGAATGTGAGACAGAAACAGAGTAGAATAGAATAGAAATGCTCCCCTAAAGATATATATATATATATACAAAATCAATTAAAAATAGGATTTTTAATGTTTCTGGCAAAAATAAAATGTTCCTTTTTAACTCTTTAAATAAATGCAATATGAAGGGAAGTTTTAAAAAGTAAAAGGCAAATCCAATTCAAGAAATTAGCACTCCTAAAAAATGAAAATATTTTAGGAGTAAATATAGACACAATTTTTTTTACTATTTTTTAATTATTATTTTAAATGCAAAGTCTTTAAATTTACTTAAATTATGTTAATTCAAACCTAATATATTAACTGTTGCTCTAAAATCATGCAACTGTCAGAAACTTTATATGTGAATTTGTTGTGTGAAAACATACGCATTTAAAATTCACTTTTCAGCTGTTTGTTTTATGCAGCATATCCCTTTTTCAGTAATTATAGCAAGCTTGTGTGAAACTGGGCCAGCTCCTCATAGACTCTGCAGGAGCTCTCCTTAAAAGGCCAGGATGGATGATGTCGACTGTCTTTTTTCCCTTCCTCTTTCTTGCTCTCCCTCTTTTTTTTCTCTGAGGAGAGGCCCAGTAAGCTTTGAGAATCTCATCATGCACATCAGAGAAACTCATGATATGATGACTTACGGGAGAGGAGGTGCATTACCGCACATACACAGATGGCCCTGGCCGCAAAAGAACTGTAGCGGTCCATTAGCTGAGGTGGCAGAAAGACAAAACAGATATATCTACTGGAAATGTTTTCTTTTAATAATTATTATCCAGATTGTAGCAAAGTATCGTAAAATTGGTCCATCATTTACACTGAATTTTTTTATATGTCACAATTTCAGTGAGTAACAACTAAAAGTCACTTTAATATGGAGCCAAGGTACATGACAAAGAAAAACAATACATAACATGTGAGCAAAAATGTATTTAAATAGCTCTGCATTTGCAAAATTAGTTCTTTATGAATGGGAGAACACAAATCTTTTGTAAATACATGCAAAAAAAAGTATAACAAGTATAGCCTATAATGTATAAATGTATGTCTTATTTGTTATGACCATGCCATCTAGGTGCTTTGTATTATAAAGCTTGCATAGCAACTGTCCTTATTTGTGTTCAAAGTCATAAGCTTTGAAGTGAAGGTGACTATACGATGAGAGGATTTCATTTTGAGCTGAACTTTCCCTTTAGGTTTTGTGGTCAACAGTTCATATTTCTCAGGTTCTGGCTTATTTGCAGTTTTGGATTAAGTTCAGGTCATTAATAAAACCATAAGTAACTGCAGCTCAAGCATATCACAGCACCACTGGATCAGCAGGTGCTCTTTTATATTAGGGAAGTGAAATGACTTCCCCCTCATTGCAAAAGAACAGAACAGCACAGTCAGGAAATATCCATAGAACAGATATATCAGAGCTCTAAAAGGTAAATGACAAGAAAACAAGACTCTCAACGAAAACGCAGGAGTCACAGTTACACATGGCTGTCAAATAATAAGTAAATCAAATACACAGCATTCAGGTGTTTCTGCATGTTCGTGGTCCTCGTCCTTGACAATTATGTTAACATTTCTGGCTAAAACCCCATTTTACTTATGTAATGTGTCATATTTCAATGCAAGCAAGTTGTTTACAAATAATTTGCAAGAGCACACGTATAAACATAGCGAAGTTGTAAAAGTCTACTAGTCAGTAGATGATCTTTCCTGTTTGGTATGATAATATTTAATGTCTTCATCAACCGTCCCTTTACTCATGTAGCCACTTGTTCGCAACCGCCCTTTTCGAGCAAAAAATGTAAAATCACAAAGCGAATATTCCAGATGTTCAAATCAAAATAGTAGTTTATTTAAAAATGACAGAGTGTCCTAAAGTGCTGTACAATTGCATGAAACAATAAAATACAAAAGAAATAGATAATAAAACTACAGCATTAACAAAATAAAATACAATAAAAGACGAATAATGAAAATAGCACTGGTCCAAGAACGGAACCCTGAGGGACCTTACAGGTAATAGACGCTATTGATGATGTAAAGCTTCCAGTTTTAACAGAATAGGTTCTATTTTGAAGATAAGAGGCAAACCAACTTAGGAAAGTCCTTTGATACTTTAAACATTTAATTAGAATAGGTCAGTCGTATCAAATTAGATCCAGCAGAACTAAACCAACATTACAACTACAGTCTTTTTTTGCTACTTTTTGATAAAAGATCATTAGCTACCCTAAGAAGAGCTTACTCTGTGCTATGGCCTGACCTAAAGCCAGGTTTAACCAAAAAACCCATTCAGAAAATTCAAAACTGGTAACTTTCTGTGGCACTTCATTTAAAATTTAAATTGAATTATTAATTTGAATTCATTACATTTTCTGTAAATTGAGAATTCTTTTTTACAGAGAGATGTTCCCATCGACTTCCTGTTTATATGTCAACAGAGGAAAATGGAGTCTTTAACTGTAGCCACCATAAAAGGGTCTGTCCATAATAACGCCGCAGATAAAGAAAACACGCACTTCTTCAGACTACAGTAGCTAAGCTAGAGCTTTCAAAGATTCCGACACACTTTTTCCACCGGAACGTTTGAGCTGAGCGTCAGATAGTGCTTCATGTACACAATAAAAGCATAAAAGTCCCCCCTTTCAGTCTGGAGAACGTGTGTGCTTTTGTGTGTCTGGGAGCAACTGCACCTTGGGCCTTACGATGCTCTTGACTAAAAGAGTGTGTGCGGGCTGTTATTGTTTCCCGTGAACAGGGCAGAATCTGCTAGCCATCTGCTGTTATCTCTGGAATGCCGGACTTCACTCATGGACATATATGTACCAGCGCGTTGACGTTTCTGCTATTTTTAGCCACTGCCCGCCGCTGGAGGTTGTCGTGATGATGTCATAGCACCTCTCAAAATATATCTGAATGTTTATCTTGGGCTGCTCTTTGAGCTAGCTTCTCATGTCATGTTTGTTTGTGTTTATTAGTGGTTTTCTCATTTTTTCCATCATTACGGGGTTCCTCACAAGTATAGTTTGCTCTTCCGGCTGTAGCATGGACACTGAGACGTACTGTTGAAAAACTAACAGGATTATTATTTATGGTACTTTATGTTGTAAGATTTGACTGTTGGGATCAGAATATAAAGTTCAAAGAAACATAAGCCCATCTAGTCCTCTGGAGAAAAAAAACAAACCTATCCCAATTCAAATGTAAAATACATCTGTCAGAATTTTTATTTATTACATAGTCATTACTATACTAAATAATACACTTACAATACATCAGTACGAATTTTTACAATCATTTAAGAAATCAATTAAAATTCAATTACAATTCAAAAGTTGGGGGTCAGAAAGATTTTTATATGTATTTTTATTAATTGATTAATTGTCTTATTTAGCAAGCATGCAATAAATTGGACATAAATATTATTTGTGATGTACTTTTCATTTTTATAATGCATCTAATTCATGAAATTATTAAGCAGTAACTCACAAGTAAAATAATTTTTATTTATTAATTAAATGATCTTATAAATCTGAATGTTTTACTCTGCCCACAAATCTTCCAATATAACAAAAATAAGCATAACATGCATTTAATATCCATAAAATAAGTGAATAGATCTCTATTCAGTGAAAAATATTAATAATGATTTGACCTAAAAACTACAAAAATGCTGAAGTTTACATACTAATACAAAGCAAATTAAACTCTCTTCTTCTGCATGTCTGCATGTGTTATTTGTGGTATTTCTATGCATGCTATCTGTGTTTTTGCTGTTGGAGTATATAGTATGTATAATTATATGGTTGCCTTGCATACTTCAATTTATATGGTGTGATATACGGTGGTGTGTGTTTGTATATTTTGTTTCGCATCTGTAGGTGTGCATTTGTTAGCACATCTGATTTACGAGGTGCTGACAGTGGAAAGGCCCGAGGGAGTTCGAGGAGTAGCACAATGACTGGTTCTACGAGTGCCATGTCACACACACAGACACACAATACCTCAGTCAGGAGCAGATCAGAACTTGTCACAGGCCACTGATAGATTCCACTGCAGATTGAGAGGCGTCAGTCTGCAGCAGACACACAAGCCGTGAACTCTCTGCTCACTGTTAATGGCCTGGATGACCTTTTCTCTGCGACCTAACCAAGCACGACGTGACAGGCTTCCAGCAAGTAATATGTCTATTCATGCTGAAAGTAAAAATGCAGTGCGACGAGATACAATCACAAATCAGAGAACTGACTGGCTGATTGGTTTGATTTCAATTGCAGTTGCATAGAAACAGCTTGCAAATAAAGCTACTTAAGCATGTACACTTTTAAATTGCATTTTAGATTTCATTTTGCTTCACCCTTTTGGGTTGTGATTCAACTTATGAGACTCTCTGTGCAATTTCCACCACAGCTAACCTTGACCTACTTTATTCGAGTGACTCTATATTTAAACTCTGTCCTAAAACTTCTTTAAGCACACTTACTGTAACATATGCCTCCCGGTTTGATCTCGGTTGCTAAAATCGTTGGGTTGGAGTATAGATAGCTTTGTTCTAACACTAGACCAGTAGTCTTGGGAGTGTTTAGACCTTTTCCAAATCTAACTATAACTATATCATCTTCTACAGAAATGCATGATTACATTGTTTATTACCGTAGTGTGGTGCTGCTTTAAATGCTCAAGCTCTTTTAGATTCTGATCGTTCTCATGATTCATTACCTGAAAAATTAATCATCTGAATGGGATTCCAACCAAATCGTTTCTCTGTGTCGTTATCAGTATAGTTGGTGTGGACTTTGCTTTCTTATATAAGTATAAAACTATTTTTTAAAGCTATATCATTAGCATAGTCATCCTTGGTGTGGACAGACTTAAGTATGTTATCCAAAGAAATAAAAAAAAAAATTAAAATAAACAAATGGTTATCAGAGGACAGAGCCATTTGGTTTCTAGCATGATGTTAAATTGTTGCTGCTTATTGGCTCAAGTGAAAGAAGTCTTGGTTTTAAGATTTGGCTTCTTCAGTGCAATTCTATGAGCTAATTAGCTTTATCATCCACTAGTCTTCTGGTAACATTCATGTTCAGATCACATGGGGTGGGATGTGTCATGTCAAAATTGCATATTTCCTTGGGGTTTAGAAAAATCCAGAAAAGGTGCATCTACTGCAGTTTAGACACAAACACGTATGGGCACTGTTGAATTAATAGCCATAGTGTAATTCACTTGATAATACATAATTTTAGGTAACACTTATGAAGCACATATTCTGCATGATCATATTCTTCATCTCTAATCCTGCCTAAACAAATTAGGAGTTTATTGAGGTGAAAGTCATAGCTAATGGTTTTTTAATAACAAAAATTAGACCTTAAAATAAAGGGTGACCAATGAGTTTCATCTTTCATCGCCCAGTGTCTGTGCTGTTTCTCTCCTGAAGTTATGGTAGACAAAAATGTACACACAACTGTCATACGGTTCCTCTTTACTTCACTACATTGTCCACTGAATGACCAGTACTGATTTTACAGGTAAGCAGAGCCCAAATGTGTGAGAGAAAGTTAGCTTGTGAACGACAGGAACTCTGGTGTAAAATAAGGGAAGAGTTTTTCTATTTATATCTGCAGTTAGAGTAAGAGGGTAGTTATATGCAGCAGAGTCATGCACACGTTTCCTGTTTAAAACTGTCATGTGGTAGTGAGTAAAATAACTAACCTACTAACCTAACCACAGAGAATCTCAGGCTCAGACGACATGCCAACAGTCTGCTCAATGACAGTAAGCGGCTATCTCCTTCCTCGGCTTAGTTTTCTAGTTTGAAAAGTATTTTAATTTCCTTTTTCCCCTCCCTTGGCTATGGAGTTTGCCACTCACCTCCTCGCGCTCTCCTTCGCGGAGGAGTTTTGTCAGTTGGCCGCAGAGGTCGAGTTGGACATCCATCTGTTCCGGCTCGGGGTCTGTAGTCACCACCCCGTGGATCTGAGAAGCGTCCGGACCCGAATCGGAACCAGCCCATCATCTACAGTCCAAACAGACCCTCCAACAGACCCTATAGGAGTGTCGTTTCTGAGTCACAGCCAGGAGAGCTGTTCCAGTTTCCCGCGGATTCCGTTCCACAGTCACGGCCAGGAGAGCTGTTCCCAAGTCCTGTTCTCGAGTCACGGCTAGGAGAGCTATTCCTGAGTCTTGGCCAGGAGAGCCATTTCAGTTCCCCGCGGATTCCGTTCCACAGTCAGGGCCAGGAGTGCTGTACCCAATCCCTGAGAATCCAGTCTGCCAGTCACGGCCAGGAGTGCTGATCCCTAACCCTGACAATCCAGCTCCCGAGTCACAGCCAGGAGTGCCTTTCCCGATCCCTGAGAATCCAGTCTGCCAGTCAAGGCCAGGAGTGCTGATCCCTAACACTGACAATCCAGCTCCCGAGTCACGGCCAGGAGTGCCTTTCCCGATCCCTGAGAATCCAGTCTGCCAGTCAAGGCCAGGAGTGCTGATCCCTAACCCTGACAATCCAGCTCCCGAGTCATGGCCAGGAGTGCCTTTCCCGATCCCGATTCCGTTCCGCATTCACAGCCGGGAGAGCTCTCCCCTAACCCTGAGAATCCAGTTCCCTCATGCTGGAGGAGCACCCTCCAGAGAGCCCGTCTGAGCCAGCTCCTCCCGATTGCCCGCCAGACCTCATTGCCCCTGAGCACCCACACGAGTCATGGCCCGTACGGGCTGGGAATACTCCCCTAAGAATATTATACAATATAAAATAGCCATGGTTGTGGTAGGGATGGGTGTGATGGGGGCTTGGCCATGGTCTCCTGTGGCTCCTGATCTGCCATGGCCTCCAGAGTCTCCTGATCCTTGTTGTTCTTGTTGTTTTGTTATGGCGTGAGGACGCGCCGCCCGGAGAGGGGTGGTCTGTGTCTGTGTGTTCTGTTTTGGTTTTCCCCACGTGTCTGCTTTTGGCCTTATTTGGTGTTTCCTGTTCTTGATCTGTTCATTGTGTTCATTTGTTTACAGCCAAGTTCCCCAGGTGTCTTGAGTTCTCCCCTCATTATGTCTTGTATTTAAAGTGTGTTCGTGCCTATGTGCTCTGTCATGTTTACTCGTTGCAATGCTATCGTTTATGTCCAAGGTGCTCTATGTTAAATAAAGAAGTATTATTTGCTCATCTACTCCGACGTTCAATTGCTTCCCTGAGCAAAGCGTAACACGTTTAGCTTGTTTCAAGGAATTTTACATTTACTTGAAAAAGTAATTAATTATTTTTAATTAAGTTAATTATTCTAATTAAATAATTAGTGATATCAAAATTTTATTCTGTGTGTTAATATATTATTTATTTTTATAATTTTGTATGTAGTACTAAGCCATAATGTTGCCAGGTTATAAACCTGTAACACCTGGTTTTCACACAGTTTCCTGAGCAGTGACCTCCTGACCTCTCAGAGTGACCTTACTCTGCCCTTGACTACAGAAGGACAGTTTTGCATTGGATGCTTAATGACTAGCAACATATGAGCTTTTTATTCACAACAGATTGTATGTAAATACAGACTGACCCTTGAAACAACACTGACTGAAGCTGGAAAGAGCTTTTTTTTTTTTTTTTTTACAAAAATCCATCGAAATGGCCGTCTCTCTTCCCCTGAGATAAGTAGCAGCAATCAGAAAAGCTAAAGAGCTCTTCAGCAAGAGAGAGACTCAAAACACACTGCACTGGTGCCACTTATCATCCCAAGCCGATAACACAGGAATACACTAATGTGCAAAATGGCTATTGTTGATGTCTGAGGCACTCTTAAGCAGAAGCTCATTAGACTTCACAAATTGCTGCTGTCTTTGCCTGCACCATTCGAGTGAATACACCAGTGATTGCTAATGAAGAGGATGATAGATGTAGCTGATTCACATTTTGCCCACTGCACCATCCAAGTACTCGGCAAGCCACGGTAACCATGGTACTGAGTGGGCATAAGTGCTTCCTCATCAGAAATGTGCAGAACTACATGTCAGTTCTGTTAGCCACATCCTTCACTGGCAAAAACAGCCTCACTAAAGAGAAGCTTTGCGAAAAACTAAATTCTATAGCTTAAAAGAGACTTGAGAAGGCCAATTGCAGTGCGAGTCTATTACTGCTGTCGGCTCTCCTCTGGATATACACTATAATTAGCTCACATCTCAATGAAACAAGGTTATTCTATCCATGTCTGCATTAGGCTGTCACTTCTATTTCTGCCACCTTGAAAAAAATGTGAGCCTGCTGAGTTTGCTATGAAGCAGACTTTATACAGATACATGAATGGAAACACTTCTAGCTTCGCAGGTTTGATTTCTCCCACCTTATGTTTAGAAATGTGTCAGCATACAATTCAAGTTAGGGTTACCATAAACTCAGTTGGTCCCAGTTAGTTCACCCCAACATTTTTAATTCAGTCATCATTTACTTAAACCCCATGTATTTGTTTTCTTTGGGTTTGGAAAATGATTCTAGCTTTGGAACAGCATGAGGGTAAGTAGCTAAATGATGACAGTATTCTCATATTTAGGCAAACTATCCCTTTAAAGTTAGTTAAGCTGACAAAATGTTTATAGCTTGCTAGGTAGACGCTTGAGGGTAACTCTATAGCTCTCTTGGGTACTGAGGTTTGCTACCGTAACTGTTAACGCTAAAGGGACGTTTGCACCAAGAATGATTATGGCACATTACAAAACCATATTGTTGGAAACACATTCAGAATTATTTTTTTTCCAGCTGATGAAAATACTCAACTGTATGGCTTAACTGTACTGCATGCACAGAATAAACAGAATATTATGTGCATGCTAATATAATTATTGGTGGTTGCAGTATGTCAAATATAGCAATGTGACATTTTTAAGACTACTAATTTAATATAAGATCTGAATACCAAGCTGTAATCAACTGCTAAGTATTTTATAATATAAACTAAATTGTCTTATCATAATTAATAATTTTATTAAACTACAAATTATTTAAACTACAAATCTCTAGCAGTATTCTCACAAAAATGTTTGTTTTATGATCTAAATTTATTTTATGACTAATATTTTATATTGTAACTACAACAGCTATAATGTAACGACAACATCAACATCATCATTTCTAAGATATGAAATAAAGTCCTATACAGTATTGTGTGTGTGTTAGTGCACAGTAAGAATTTTAGAACACCATGGTAATAAATGATCATAATTATACACACTAACATAACATTTCTTAACCGCCAACTGCTAACCAAACTGTTTGTAAAATGTTCTGACTATTTTTCAAAGAAAACACAGTCGAAACAGGTTACACTGAAAACACACACATTCACAAGAAAACATTATTAAGGACGAATGGGATTTCTCCAGGGATGTAACTTCGTCAGCTGGCCCGCTGCGTGAGACCAGAGGTCTCAGTTCCTCGTGTGTTTTGCTGGTGAGCAGATTGTAAGTGCTTCTGCTGAACTTTTATGTGCATATGTTATGTGTTGTATTTTTAATTTATTCTATTTATTCAGATAAGATTGTAACTATCAATATTACTGTTACATGAAACTTGATTTAGACTTCATTAAAAGAGCTGGTTCAAAAGAGTTATTTGTCCACGAATTGTAACGTTACACTGAAATTGTTCAAAAAGTCCCAGGTCAGTGTTCAAACTGAACAACATTGGTGGATCAGCACATAGCATAGCCAGTTTTTATTATTTAATAGATTAATACAATTCATGCTGAGTTGTAATGCTCATAAAGTTATGTGTAAAGAGTGCTAATGTACTGCAGAAATGCACTTTTGTTCTGTACTGTACATGTATAGGTAAAAAATGCCTATCCTAGCTTTTAAATGTTATATTGATTTTACATTTAAAAGAATATTAAGGAGTAAAAAAATATCAGCTACTAAATTCAATAAGCCCTATTGTTGACATGTTTTTTGTGTGTGTCACGCTCAGACAAACCAGAGATGAGAAGAGGTTAAATAAAAAATCTTTATTCACCACAACAGTGTTTCACAAGGTAGTGATGCAATACTGATCACAATAACAGGTAGTCATACTTGACTCATCTTACACAGTCTTTGCAATCCTGAAAGTTGGTAAGTATCGCTGGTAAGTATCACTGGATGGCTTTACTGAATGATAAGCGACAGTGCAATTCCGAGTTTATAATTTGCAATTGTGACTGTATCCTGTATTAACTGTATCCTGTATTAATAAATTAGTTTAAATTAGTTAAATCTTTTTTTCCAGTGACTGTGTTCTTTTTCTCAAGACGTTTTGGCTAATAATATGTTTTTTATATCTTCAGTACTATCTTATAATCCCCTCACACAAGTGATTGTCATCGCCACCTTGTGGAACAAACTTATTTTACACTTTTATCTTTTTCTCATGTAAATACTAAGTACTTATTAAAGGAAATACAATAACTGGATACTGTGACATATAAGAGAGTTTGTGAAGCGTGCGAGTTCAAGTGCAAAGGGAATTTATTCCAGCTCAGGGTCATACAAACAACGTCAGGACCGGCAAACAGCA
Source organism: Enteromius fasciolatus (assembly GCA_032361145.1). Lineage (NCBI taxonomy): Eukaryota > Metazoa > Chordata > Actinopteri > Cypriniformes > Cyprinidae > Enteromius > Enteromius fasciolatus. Next base: position 10,665,800 of record JAUMHR010000047.1, on the reverse strand, counting down.
TTATAAGAGGCAGAGGCAGAAGAGTAAACGATAAACAGAGCAAAGGGTCGAAATACCAGGATAAACAGAGTCCGTGGGGCGAGGCAAAGGCAGTAATCCAGGAACGGGTAGAAGTCAGGTAATCCAAACAGCAAGAAACACGGAGAATGAAACACAGGAAAAAACACTAGGTTGACGGAAAACACTGACACCATAACAGAAAGACAATGATCCGTGACTAGACAAACTAACAGACTGGTATTTATACAGGTGGGACTGATTAAATGATGAACAGACACAAAACACAGAGTACATAGAAAGCAGGAGTATCACACACAGTCTTTAGTTGATAGCTCCAGCTGGGCATGACAGATACCTACCCCTAAACCTAAACTTAACCTTACCTTAAATTACCAGTACTATTCTAGGCAAGTACACTGTAAGTGCAAGTATGCATACTGTAAAATAAAATTGCAACCAAACTCAATGTGCACGTGCGAAAAAAATTCACATCCACTTATAAACAGAAGTATATTTTGCATACTTAGTACGCATGCTCATGTTATTTTTTTGCAGTAATTGACTTGTCCACAAGATGGCAATGTCTCAGGGGTTTCGCAAGGTGGTTGGAGAAAAACTGCATTAACGGAAGAGACCGAAATTAGTTACAGCAGCAACTAATGCCTACGATTAAACAGATTGGTATATACCCCATAATCTGTGCATGTGTAGACATCAAAGTATACTTTGAAAAGACTACTCATAAAAAAAAACAGTACTTAACTGTTCAGAGGCTTTTTCTGAATGATGACTTTATTGCAGCTTCATTCAAAGTACACATGGAACGTTGCAAGGCAATTGAAGACTATTTGGGTGACAGTGTTTATTTAGTCTTTAGAGAGTGTCATTAATTGTACTGTGGCTTTAAATGCTGTTATGTGAAGAAAGGGACCCTATTTCTGGCCAGGGTTAAGACTCAGCTGTTGTCTGAGTGGGGATCAACGCTTGATCACTCATTCACTCATGTTCTAACGTTCCCTTGGCCTCTGAGATCATTTTGACAAAGACCTAGCCAGTGAGATAGCAGTTAGCAGTGATGGCTCCATACAGATTAGCTGAAGAGCATACAGGGCACGTCTGCCTGGCGATCTTCAGCAGCACTTTAACTCCAAACAAGATGCAAAGTTACCTTCTGCAACATGTGCTTATAATAATTTTGCCAAGATGGAAATATTATCCAGTTCTTGTTGGTTGTACAATAATATTTTTTATATATCAAACAGAGTAGGCCTCCCTCAGCAGCTGACTCTCTTGCCTCTGTACTCTTATAGTTGTTGTTGTTTAGTAAACATATTGCTTTTCCATAAGCGCCACCTACTGTCAGAGAGTGAATTTTAAGTTTCATTAAGCCTATCTGCTATTTTCTATGCATTGGTCTGAACAGACAAATCACATGGTTTAAAAATTAGATACAATTTTCATCCCCAAAATTTGTGTTGGTGTGAATAGACTTTCATGCAGGTATTTTCACACCCAAATTCCAGTAATTCTAAGAGGAATCCATGCAATGATAAAAGATGGGTAAAACATTTCTTCACACAAATTCCTCACACAAGCTTAAATTCGTAATGTGACCAACACAGAGCAGCTTGGCTGTAAAACTAATTCACATCACTTATGTGTATATGTATTTCACTTAGAAACGTATCCTAGTCTAAAAGCGAGATGCTTCAAACATGAGAAGACAACCCAGACTGAATCAAAGTGAGCTTGCGCCAAAAAATGCACATAAACAATCAGACAGCTGAACACACAGCTGCAATGTCGTGACATTTCCAGATCAGGATGCTAATATTAGTGATAAGCAGAACTTTCAGTAACTGCACAAAGCCTACACATTCTGCAACATATTTTGCAGAAGAAAATAACCTCTTATGTTTCTGCGGTGCCTGATCATTATGAAATCATACTACTCAGAAAATCAAAATGGCTTGATTTTTTTTAGACTGTTCAGGTTTTGGGGGGAGTAAAAAGGATTGAATTAATTTTTATCATTGTAGGGTGATTGTGTCCATCACACCACTTAGACACTTAAATACAAACAGACGTTTTTATCTGATGTCCCCTTTAAGAAGCCAAATGACATCATGCGCATCGCACAGATAATGGACTAGAAGGTTAAAATGTGCCGTTGGCATCTTTGTGTATAATGCCATTACTCTAATCAATGATCAAATCAAAAGCAGGTTATTTCCATCAGAGTGATGGTGAAGACCCTGGACACTCAAGACCAGCTAAGAGTGAAATTTTGTCCCAGTAGCAGCCTAGTATAATGGGTGACTGGGTTCCCACACAAAGATGGTCTGCTGGTCCCACAGTTGCTCATTCACCCTATAACACCAGGATCTTTCAGATAACAAGTGGTCTACATTTGTGTTGTGTTCTATGTTGCTCAAAATAAAAATATGTATAGAGTAGACATACTGTTTGGTAGAGAATGTGTTGGTTGATTGTTAGGACACTGCAAAGAAAATCCTAGTGCATTGCCAGGTGGTTGCTTGGGTGTTGTTGCTAGCATGTTGCTATATATTTACTTGGATTTTGTAGTGCTGTGATTGCTAGTCCTATACTAACAAAACAGCTAAAGCCAGCGTAATCTGGTTGGCTGATTTTAACTAGTCTTCTAGCCTGGTCTTAGCAGGTTTGTGTTTATTGGGGTTCTGACCACTTGTTTAGCTGTTCGGGCTGGTCATAACCAGTAAAACGTGGTTAACACAAGCTTGACAGGCTGGGAGAAGAACTTGACTGACTTAAACCAGCTATTCCCAGCTAAAATTAGCTAGGATCTGCCAACAAGCATTGGCTGGTTTTAGCTGTTTTTTGTTTTTTTACTCCAGCAGGGAGGACTTAGTGGTTGCTAGTGTGTTCCTAGCATGTTGTTGTTAGCAGTTTGCTACATGATCTCTAGGAGCTGATAGGTGGTTGCTAAGGGATGGGTGATTGCTAGAATGCTCTGGGTTGGTACCTGCTGAAAAAAAAAGCTAAAACCAGCCTAAGATGGTTCAAGTTGGTCAACCAACCTGGTCTTAGATTGCTAGGCAGTTGCTAAAGCATTGCATGGGGCTTGGTAAAGTGTGTTGTGTTAGCATGTTGCTATAACATAGTTGTTGTGGTTTGTAGGATGTTGCTATGAAATTTCTAGGGGTTTTGGATAGTTAGTTGCTAAGTTACTGCTGTTGATTGATAAAGGGTTGTTAGTGGCTGCATGGTGTTATGGTCTTTTGCTTAGGCATTGTTGGGTGGCTGCTAGATCATTCTGGGTGTCGCTGATATTTTGCTACAGTATATGTTTCTGGCTGTAGTGGCTGCTATGGCATTGCTAAGTTGCTAATATGTTTGGTTTGTTCTAGTGTATTCTGAGTATGGAGTGATTGCAAAAGATCTTAGGTTTCTTTCATATCCTGATCCCTACGCCCCTCTCTTAAATGGAAGGTGATGTTTTCATTTGTTTCATCGTCTGCCAGATGAAAATTCTAATTCCTTGGTAAAGACCTGCCCCCCTTCTTTACTGACAAGCCATGCCACTCTAACATCAAATGACAATGTGCCTACAGACAAGACAGGGCAGGTTACAAAGTCTCAGCTTTTTTTGGCAATAAATTTTGTTATGTTAATGAATTCAGTTTATTAAAACATTTAACACTGTTATGTGACTCTTAAGTGTGTTGTGACAAATCACACATTTTAGTTCAAACGGCACATGAGGTGATCATCTCTTCCACTCTACTACATAAACATGAATGAACATCAGATGGTATTTTATTTGAGCTGTGCAAACGCATCAGTACACAACAATTTTCAAGTTCAAGTCTACCTACAGTACGTTAACCAACTCTCTTGTCTGGTTTGATTGTTGCACATAAATAGCAAGGTCTGCATTATGATTGGTCAGATTTCCTGTCAAACTCCTTGCAAAAGGTCAGCTGCACCCTAAAAGTACACAAACGACATGATTTGATGCTGCATTTAAGTCTGTTACTGAAACAGTGTGTGGTCAGCTGAAGTGTAACAGAGCTACTAGTAGTTCTAAGTATAAACCATAATAATAGTGATATTTGCTTTGGCCATCATTGTACCAAAGTCTTGATACCTGGCCATGTGGATCCCACAACAGCAGCAAACTTCCGCCACACTGAAGTAGGCTACATTTTATTAGGCTTTACAGTCAATCAGTAGGAGAAGGTTTTTGAGAAACACTCCAAATACATCATCAAACAATGTTTACCCTCAACAGAAACAGTTACAGAGTCTTATCTAAGTGACAGAGAGGTGAGTGGAAAACACAGCTGCCTGCTAAACAAAGAGCGATGAGACTGTCTTTCCGATGCGGTCAGGTTTTTAAAGCTGTGTTACAAGAAAGCTCAACACAACAATGGGAATACAGAGTAAGAATTAGAAAGAGAGTTTTCCATTCAGCCAAACATATATAACTCTAGCACTAAAACTAGGCAATACATACATATATATTGTGAGTATAAGAGCTTTTTTTTTTTTCAAAGATGACATTTATAAAGTACAAAGGACTTCTCTTTCAAATAAATGCTGTTCTTTTGAATTTGTATCTTTTTCCACAAAAATATTTAGCAACAAAACTGTTTTCAGTATTCATAATTATTAATGTTTCTTGAGCATCAAACTGGCAAATTAGTATGTGACAATGACACTGAAGTCTAGGGACATGATTCAAAATATTTTTTCTGTGCTAATAACGTTTTTTTATACACCAATGTGGAAAAACCTGGAAATGTCTGGCAATTTTAAAATGAGGATTTCCAGACCAGACAGTTGTATAAAGGACATTAATACAATCTTGCATGTCTTTTTTTTTTTTTTTAGTTTCAGCATTTATATTTATAATGCTTTGTGTAATAATATTTCATCTGTGTGTTGAATTGCTGCAAAAAAAAAAAAAGTACAGTATCTTGCTTGACCAGTTAGAGACAATGACATACCGCTAATCCCTGCCTTTCTCAGGGTTATACATTTTCAGGCTAATCTTGTTTTTAAGTAATATTATTACATAAATACTGCTTCAATCTACTTCTCAGATTGTCAGTTAATTTTCATCCCTTGATCCACTTTAAAAAAAATTGTATGGATTATATTTGAATGTTTTGATCACATTTTTATTTGTTTGTTCCTATCATACAACATCCCATGGTCACACATTTGCCACATTTGACAAAACCACAGCTGTGCCATTTTCAGAATGAAAAAGTCAATGTAGAGGCGTGGAAATGTGGTTTTAAGTCATGGAATTTCATTGATCAAAATGAGTGAGAACCCTGGGAGATGTGCATTATAGTGGCTTACTTATAGTGGCTTAATGTAATGTTATAGTCTGATTCATTTTGTGAGTCAACACACCAGTAAACAATCAAAAAAAGTGCACAGACAGTGTTTGTACTGTTACACATGAGGCCTACTCCCAGATACTGCTGATTAATAGGCCAGTTACGTAAATACAGTTCAAATATTCACAAGATTATAGAAGAATGGGGAGATATAGTTGTGTGTTAAACAATTGTTTGCATGGTTAAGGAGAAACCTTGGGTTCAAAATAAGATGAAACATCAAGGGCTGGACTGAATAAAGGGATAGTTCACCCCAAAATTAGATTTGTGTCTTTAATTACTCCCCCCTTCCATTTCCTTCCAAACCCATAAAACCTTTGTTCATCTTAAGAACACAAAGTAAGATATTTATGATAAAATCGGAGAGGTTTCTGACCCTGCCACTGACACACAACTGACATGTTCAAGACCCAAAAAGGCAGCAAGGACATCATTAAAATAGTCCATCTAACATCAGTGGTAAAGGATGGGTTGAATTTTTTGTAGCATTTTACCACAAACGCCACTAATTGAGTTTAACTTACATTCAAACCAGAATGTTTCTCTGAATCTGGACTCATTGTTCAGAACGGAGGATGGAGAAGACTGGCAGAGCATCAACACAGATGGATACCACAGTTGAGTTCTCCACCTGCTCAACAACAGAGGCCAGTTCCCCTCATCGTGTGGTTAAAATGTGCAGGATTGTTCTTTTGAATGACGGTTTACTGAAAACATTGAGAAAAAAAATGTGGCTTTGGCTTTACTGTTAAGCTCTAGGAATGATTTAATGACTAAAAAACGTGAGCGTTTTTAATGAGAAGCAATCTTTGTCTCGAACCTATTTGTGTGAGTTTGTATGAATTTCATATGCTGATATTGCATCATGGATAATTTATATTAAATTTAAATGACTGACGTCACAGGCATTATCCCTCATGGTTCTCAAATAGCCAGTAGATTTTGGTGCACCAGTAAATCTAATGGACCTGACGTATTCAGCACCAAGTGAGAGTGTACCTTGGCATGCGTTCCTGGCGCCGAGATGATTTTCTAATCAACTATAAAGATCAACACACACACACAGACTTGCCAGCAGCAGATTCATGAACTGATTGCGTTGAAATCCATTAAAGTAAGACTTCTGTGTTGAAAAGTCCTTATGAAAACACAGCAGCAAAGAAAACCTCTGGTAACACTTTAGATTAGGGAACACATATTCATAATCATTATTTTATCTCAATAAACTCCTAATTTGCTGATTATTGATAGCAAGTAAGTTAGTTGCAGTAATTACGTTTGGTTAAGAGATGCAGAACATTATATAATTTGAATTATTAATTAGTCTATAGTTCACTTGTACCTTAATACACCAAGGCACACGTTTTATGCTACTCTCAATCATTGCACGAATCCGTGTTGATGTACACACTTGGATCGTCTCCCACTTAAATTAGTTGGGCAATTACATTGACACTTCTTGCACTTCAAGTCATAAAGCTCATCATGATGATTATAGTTAGTAAGAGAGATGGCAAACATCTGAACTAGCCTGCCAGCTACCCGCAACTTGCACAAACCACACATACATGGGCCTGTGCCAACAATAACGCACCACAGTGCCAAAAGAAAAATAACACTCTTTACCGGCCTGGTAGAGCGGGACCACCCCAGTCAAAAGGTTTCTGTCAACTGAATTACCCAGATGAGGATACTTTTAGAAGCCTTCCAGGGATAAAATTAGCTTTTTAAGTAGTCAGTTTTTTCCCTGTTTCTGTTAATCATCTGCTTTTTAAGTAATTGGTAACTTCTGTTATCACAATCGAACACACTTACTCCCCAAAAGCAATGCTCTCCCCATGATATATAAAATGATTTTGGTTTTTTTTAATCCATAAAAATAAGTAAAAAAAATGATAATTTGAATCTGTGGGCACTTTAAATATGAAAGAAGTAGAATAGAACAGTAACCAGTTTTGATATTGCAATCTGTACCTTCACAATACACTATGAATATTTAATATGAATATCATCTTTTTATTTTCTAAACATATGCTGATCAAAAATACATTCAAATAACTGATAGATTATACTGATTATTTGTTATGAATGTACTGGTAATAATAATAAAAAATTCAGTTTCCATTATTTTCTTCAGTGTGTAACATGCAATTTAAAGTGTTTTATAAACATATATAAACAAGATTAATTAAATTAACACTGACAATAAAACCATAATGCAACAAGAAAAGACCTGATGGAAGCAAGTAAATATATATATATTTATATATATACCACACACACAAAAAAACAAACATATTTTGGTGCATTTCCAACCCCTGCAATTAGTTTTGCATAAACCAATTCTTTTGTTTGTTTGCATGTAGTAACATTCCCTAACACAGCTCAGTAAAAACGCAGCTTTCATTATTTACTCTTAGTTTATTTAATATCATATTTAATACAACATGCTTTTACTTTCTACGTCAACTCTAAACAACACCTTTGTATGTTAGACAACACTACCGCTGTGCATTTTCTCTCTGCTGCCCCATAAAGATGACGTTATGCTGCAGAACCGGGGCTGACGTCGCTCGCTAGCTCTCGCGATATTTCGGCGTCAAGCAGGTTTTCAACCTAACCTCCCCTCCCTCCCGCGCCGTCCCCTCCCACGCCCCAGCGCGCTGTGTCGGGATAGTGGCAGTATAAAGTATATCTTCCATCCGAGACAGATAAGAAGCGCCAGGCTAGAGGGGATGAAGATGGCGGACGCCAAGCAGAAAAGAAACGAACAGTTGAAGCGCTGGATAGGCTCGGAGACGGATCTCGAGCCGCCCATTCTGAAGAAGAAGAAGACGAAGGTGAAGTTCGACGATGGCGCCGTGTTTCTGGCTGCCTGCTCCAGCGGTGATACGGAGGAGGTGCTGCGAATGCTCGACCGCGGCGCGGACATCAACTACGCCAATGTAGACGGACTCACCGCCCTGCACCAGGTGAGTTAAGAGCGGCTCAGCGGCGACTGGTCTGCACAGATCCGTGTCTGAGGACGGTTTGCTGGCTGCCCGGCTGTGTTTACTCAGCCAGACACCACCACCATCATCATCTTCACCATCTTCGTCGGGCCGTTTTGCGGAACCACGTAGCTCCTGAAGCTAATCGAGCACTGATTGAAACGGATATTAGCTTTTTATGCGGGCTGTGCTGGATCGATGAAGCCGGATTAATCGTATTTGTATGTAAATGATTTTGTGAACGCCGAAAGGACTGACCGACTGTCTCTCGGGTGTGTATGTGTTAGCTGCTGGTTAGCCTGTTAGCCGCTAAGTCTAAGTAAAAACACAGCACAATAACAGTTGAATCTGTTTATAAAGCCATCGAGTGAGTGTGCACGGGTTTTGTTATGTATGGATTCACGTAAATGTGTTTTGATCTGCTGGTCACCATTGAAATTACGTTGTTAAAGTGCATAGCAACCAGTTAGCGCGGCTGTGTATTTGGGCTACCTAGTTGACACGTATGTTGCGTTTGAGATTATTGACTGGAAATGTGGCATTTATGGGGTAAGACTCCGTGTAATATGGTTTCTGTGTGGCAGAGTGAACTACGATATAAAACGAGACCACTAGCGAGAGCGATAAAGGTCAAAGTCTTTTGTAGTTTGTAACGAATAATTTGTTCGAAAAATTAAAATGCTGTCATAATGTATTCTTTCATGTTGTAACAAACTTGTACGACTTATTTACTCGGGTGAAACTTCAAAAATTATATTTGGCCAAATGACAGCTCCGGTCACCATTCACTGTCTTTTTCATACAATGGCGACTTGCGCTGTCAGTTCTCAAAATTGTCATCTACATTGGCGGTCCACACGAGAAACTAAGTCAGTACGTTTCTAAACATAACGAATACAAGTAAATCCTGACACAATTTTCCAGAAATGTTTAGTAAGCTGTCGCTTTAAGACGTAGTTCCCTTGGCTAGACTGTAAACATACGTGACACATGCGTCACTTTAGTTTAGCTTTTCCATTAATAACCGTTTCATGCGCTAATGGTTTTTGCAAATAATGTTAGGCAAAGATAGAAGTGTGGTTGCAAGCAGTCAATTTAACAATTGAATTTGTGTAGGAACATAAGGATAGTATAAAGCTAAACGTTGTGCTTCACATTTACCTGTTAATGTATGTATATTGTTTTAAAATTTAGTGAGATTTTTATTTCAGCAACATATTTATTTAGATGTTAAGGGTAAAACATTGCAAAGCAATGCTTATTGAGTCATTCAAAGTCAAAGAGCATTAAAGCAACTCTTCTAGACGTCAAGTGTTATGCATTTTGAGCTGGAATAAGAGGCATTTGACATGAAAAACCATAATATCTAAAGCCCTGCAGTGAGGTTTCTGGGTTTGATGTGGCTGTAAGGGACTGCAGGAGGTTGTCTGTACAGGCTCATGCGTTTAAAAGCACTTGCCTTTTTTTGGGCCGGTGTTAAGACAGGGAGAGGAAAGAATTTGGATGCAGCTCTTGAGACCTAACCATGACTGGAGAGTAGGGATGTGCAACTCCATGCATAGCCAAACAATAAGATACATCAAAGATGCATGATGCGATACGATACACCCCTGTTACGATGCAGTGCAAACCAATTTCGAGTCATGATTTGATTTGAATTGAAACATGAAACAGTTATGCAGGTATACAGGTATTGGGAGCCCTCGTTCTCTGTAAGGCTGAATGTCTAGATAAAAAAGGCGATTGCTTCGGTTATTGTCTTAGAATGAGCAGTTCACACTCACCATATGACAAAATAAAATGCACAAAATCACATTATTTACACAAGTTTTTGCCAAATCTTCAAAGGCCTGTTAAACACGCTTCAAGTGTGTTGTTAGATTCATCGTGCTGCCTGTTTATTTTATAGTGGCACGACATTTTACAAATTCCACTTTCTAAATAATGAAAGATATAGATATAGTATGTCTACTTATAATCATAAAGAAATAAATCGGGTTTTACAGATGCAGATACGATAGAAATGATGCATCGCGATATAAATGCCTATTTGTATCCGATTGCACACATTTTAAACCGATGCATCGCATCGTTACCGTTTTAAGCCGATGCACCGAGCGAATCGGGGTATCTTCCCACCCCTACTGGAGAGGCTCCTTTCTCTATTGGGTCTGCTGTGTGTGTTTACGTATGTGGATGTGTCAGGGAACGGAGAGTTTTAGAATGTGACCAGCAGGCAGTGAATTCATAGCCAATGGTATTAGCTTTTTAATTGCGCTAGAGGTGTTTTGTATATAAACGATGTACTAGCTCTTGAAGTCGTGCTTGGTTTGACGATTGCTTTAAGAAACGAGATTTAACGTGTACACACAAAATGGGTTACAGATCAATTCTAAAAGGGGGAGTTGGCTGCAACTAATCGTATGGAGGTTTTTGGATGACTTGTAAAAAGGTAGAAGTAGAACGTCACGTAGAAGAGTAGTTGTGGATGTAGTATTTACTGGAGAGACCTGAGAATTTAACTAGGTTCTTGGCTGGTTGTTGGTCAATTTTGGTAGTACAGAATGATTAATGACACTTTCATTACATTCCCCTGTTTAAATGCACAAGATGCACTGCAGGCCTTTGAATTGAGCAGTTCCCTTTTAGTTTTGTGTCTTGAATTGCCAGTCCTCAGCTTCACTACAGAGATATATAACACTGGAGTCACTTTGTTTATATGAAGTCAATATGTCAGCAAAAGTTGGTTCAGGCAGTGTTTTGGTCACCCTTAGCTCTCCCAGCATAACCCTAATTTCACACGCAGGCTCTAGGAGGAGGAAATAGACAGCTGCATCCCCTGTGTAGTGGAGTTTACTCACGGCAATGTTTTGACTGAGCTCCAATTAGGTTTGATTGTTTTTGCTCACGCAAAATGATGTATTTACTGCTCATTTTCATATTAATTGCAGAACTTAATGCTTTGTTGAAGATGAAAAGCATGTGACTCATACTTGAAGGTAGCACACGGACCTGATTGGGATTATGAGAATCGTCCCCATGCGGGATGGTTTCACAGCATCGGTGCTGCAACAGGTAGTGACCTCACTTTAAGCGCACTGCTGTGTTTATCCAGGGAGGGACATGGTGTGCTGGTTCCAGTGACTGTAGTAGCAGTATGGCTTGGGTTATAAATATCACGTGCAGACTGGCCTGCAGGCAAGTGCTAGAACGCTAACTTTAGCACCCAGTCAACCCACATTCTGCGCTGCTCAATCTCGTAGTTAAGAAACCTGGCGTGGGCTTCTGTTGTCTGTTCTTTACTTATGATGTGAGGATTGATGTTTCAAATTGAAAGTCACTCGCTTTGTCAGAGCCATGGCAGAGTTGGTTCATATTTGAATTAATGTTGCATCAGGTTGTGATCCTTTTTTGCCCCAAATATTCACCTCAAAACTCAAGTAACTGAAGAAAACGAAGACTAAGCTACTTTTTACAGCCGCTGCATTGACATAAAAAAGGAAATATTTTTATATAATTGTATACATGTAATATTAATAGTAAATTTGCATAAATATTAGCTTGTTTTTTTACAATTGTTTTTGCGTTAATTTCGGAAAATTAATATTTTTAATTACATTTTTAGCAAAGTATACTTTTATATATTTTAAGGTTTTTTTGTTTGTTTGTTTTTTTTAACAACCTTTTATTTATGACATTATTTTCATAATATAATTTTTAAATATAGCTTAAAATGTTTTATCTATAATCAGACATTTGAAATAAGGCTATAAGCCTAAGGCTAT
>JAUMHR010000047.1:10638576-10653532 GCA_032361145.1 Enteromius fasciolatus | reverse complement strand
TTGCACAATACTTGCATACAGTCGTTCTATCTGTTGTTTTATTTCCGCTGTCATTCCGCTTTTATTATGCAACTGTAGGAACTGTAGCAATTATAACACAGACGCACATTCGCGCTGATGTGACGAGCCCGAGCATCCTTTCTTAATATCTGTCTGAACTGTATTCATCCTCTAATAGGGGGTGAAATGTGACCCAGTTTGACACATTGTCATGCAATTCTCCCGTATAGGAGAAGTATGGTGTGTCTTTCATGTATATAATCATTCTAGTTAACCAGAAAATGGTACACTTTGTCTAGTGGCTCAACAACTTTGTGGAGGTGGTATGCAAATTGAGGCGAGAAACGGCAGATTACGCCCGAGGCCTGAAGCGTTGGTGTCTGCAAGACCGTTCCTTAATGTTTTCCAAGGATGAGTGTCTCAATATCTTTAAAAATGTACAGTTTACATGCTCATAATCTGTTCGAACTGGTGCGTAGGCACAGTCTTGTGGCGGCAGCCTTGTAGTCTGAGACGTATCATTTACGGCACAGGTGGAATCTTCTGCAGTGCTGTCATCGGTGAGGTCAGAGTTTAGGTAGGTTTTAGTAAGAAGGTAGGTGAAGATATGTGGTTGTGTGTTGGGTGGGAAGGGTTGTGACTGTGTCATCCTGTGCCTGCATTCCTGTCATGTCTCTCTTTGGAAACCATGGCAGACCCAGAATTCCTCAGCTGTCATTTACGCCCCCAGCCAAAACAGCCTCCACCTCCACAGTCACACCGTTTTACTCACAAACCGAGGCACATGATGGGGCATAATTAAGCAGCTCATTAGGCAAACAATAATGCATTTTCTCTCGTTCATTTATTTTTCTTTGATGTGTCATTCTGTAATAGATGTGGCAGACTGCATTTTGATGCATGAGTCTGTTGTTGTTGTTTTTACTGTTGAACAATAGTTTCAGCAGTGTTACGAAGAGGCGATGCATAGAGATGGCATGATAACTCGTGAGTTGATCTGACAGCGGTCAGGAAGCGAAGCAGCCGCTCAAGGAAATGGTGCTATTTCAGATGAAATTGCAAGTCTTATTAACAAACCAGTTTAATCGATTTGTTCTTGAATCAGATTGATATGTTCAACTCGACCCAATGTAGTTTATGAGATGTATAGAACATACTTTTTTATGATATTGAAGTTTGTTTGTTTTAAGAATGTCGAAGCTACTTAGTATGCAGTTTCGGTTGTATACTTTGTAATACTTGTTTTTTGTAACAACACGAGTGGGTAAATAATAACAAATAATGACATAATTTCCACATTCGGGTGAGCTATTCTTTTAACGTCTCTGTCATCGCTCGTAGTACTACAACGTGATTATCTCCGCATGCATTGTGGATCCTGAGATTCCCAGCTGTGTCTTAAGCCGCCCAGTTGGCATGTCAGAGCTGATATCTGGTGTAGACATTGAAAGAAACACTCCTCGGGATTCTTCTTTTTGTTGTAAACCTTTGTTTGTGAGGCCTCGTTTTATTCTTTATGCTATGAGTCAGCATGGACAGCCCAGTCATTCTTGTGTAGCTTTAATAGATGTGAGTGATTCAAAACGAAATGAACTTGTGTGCATTTAATAGAATTTGAATCTTATTGGAGGATTGCCATTGTCGAATTTGCCAGCTATTGCCAAATTTATTTACTATGCCTAGATAAACCTGTTTGTTTGTTTTTTCCATGAGGTGACAGTGATACACATGGAATATTTTCACATGAAGCCTCAAAAAGCAGATTATTTTGAACACTGACAAAAATGTTGAAATCCCTGGAAACCATGTGGTAAAAGAAAGATTTAACCGAGGACTGTGTGGGATACTACATATGTCCTGATCTAAGCAGGAGATCAGGACCTGAAATCTAAAACCAGGTCAAGGTAATTTGGACTTAAATTGGCCTTTAATTAGCTTGCGTTCCTGTGAAACGGGGAGATGTGATTCTATGTTCATTACCCGTTCTCTAAAAGAACTATTTACTACAATTTTGCCTCACTCCTATTTTGCTGCTTAAGGTACTTAAGTGTGGGTAAGGTATTTTTAAGGTGGAATCTAATATGATCATGCAAAATCAAGCGTGTTTTATAAGTACTAATAAATGGATAATATGCTAGTATTATATTGCTTTAGTATTAATATGCATTGCAATTAATTAATAGTGAGAATTTGACCTTAAAATATTCCTAATTCTAATAATAGGCTAATCAACCTAATCTTTTCAAAATGATTTTTTAATGGAGCTATTCAATTCTTGTTCTGTCTTGCAAAACATAGATGTTGTTGTTTGACTATACTTTCAGATTTCTCTTTATTTCCACTTCCATTGCCATTTGGGTTGGCTGGTGACGGTCAAAAGGGTGATGGAGTCATGTTTTCTCTTTGTCAGTGTATGAACTCCAGCCTAAAGGAAATTAGTCCTGACATAAATTAGGTGTGTGGGCCCTTATTTCCTCTTGGTTGGTGCAAGAGCACGCTTTGCCATGAGCCAAGAACTGGCGTCAGCGCATGTGTTTTGGCTTTTCGACGGAACCATAACTAAGGAATTACGGTTATTGCGAGACACTGTAAAGGCTGAAGACAGGTCAGTGGTTTTGTGTTAAAGGTATGAAATAATTTATGGATTTAATTTAACACAGTGGGTGGTTTATTGAATCGTAATGCCAATCATCTTTTGTGTTTTCTGGTCCAGTAAGTGCAAAGTGTTATGATGCCATTTCGTCTTAAATAATTCATGTTAATTGTTTTTAAATTGGTTTTGGATGGTGTCCATCCCGTCACCAGGTTTCTCATGCATATGTAATGGGCATGTAATTTACATGTCAGTCAATTATTCATTGGTTACGGGAAGTGGGAGGAGGTTGTCAAGATGGATCAGCATGGGACAGGTTTAAATCAAAGGTTAGCATTTGGGGTTTTTATTGCGTTGACCTTTTTCCTGTGAAGTATTAGGCTAAGCAGGAAATAAAATGATACTTGGCTGTCACTATGGAGTTTTGTAGTCATCAAAGTCTGTGCACTGCTTGATTGACATGCTAATATTAGAAACCAGAACGCCAACAGTTTGTGTTTTACAGTTTGTAATAAGCAGGTTTGGCCCTGTCAGGCAGGCGGTGTTGAGATATTTTCAGTTGTATGTTTGAAAGGAACCCATAATCAAGGCCAGGAAGTCTGTTGAAGAAGTAGAGCTACAGCGTTGTGTCATCTGTTATCTCTGAACATGTTGACTTGTCCTCAGTGCCATTTGGGTTTTGCCGTGGGGTCAAAAAAAGTAAGCCTAATAAAAGTGTATATTATATAATATAAACCACAGGAACACATTCTGTGTGAATATCTATTTTTTTGATTCCAAAATGGTTTGACTTTGTTTTGAATGATCTTATTTGGAGGCTGTAATTTAATTTGATTATAGACATGCTAATTGTAATTAACTCCTGTGCGCTGCCACCAAACTCTGGAATGTCCTCCATCAGTTTAGATGACTATATGGCGGAGCAGGTGAACAATTTCAGACAAGCGTCACTGCAGGTTCTGACTGGTTTACTTGAGGATTGCTGATGCGCAAGAATTCTCAAGGAATGTTTTAGAGCCTGAAGCCCACCTTGTAGCCCACGAACACACTTATGGTGTTCTTAACATTCGATTGATTGCCAGCGCTCTCCAATGAGCAACAAGTGTTCTGTGATTGGCTTTCTAATTGTTTAAGAGCTTTTTTTTAATTTGAACTGTAATTAGACGTTTATAGGACAGGATTACTAAGTGATTGCCACTCAATGCATTTTAGTTCAGCATCCTCTTTCAGGAAACTGAAGGAATTCAATGTCTTTCCTATGAACCCATTGGCTTTCCATGTGAATCTCACATTCATACTGGTTCCCTGGCTGTCATGTTTTTAAGGGATGCTGGCACTTTCTGTAGGTGTTATTGGGAAAAGTTCTAGGCTTTATTTCTGATATCACCCCCATGCTGTCATTTCACTACATAGAAAAGGAGTGAATGAGAACAAGTGAGCAAATTTGGACTGAGCGAGACGGAAGTGCTGCGGAATGGCTGTCCCTTCAGAACTATATAAGGATATATTGGTTGATTTTGGAGCCCAAGTGTTTCACTCTACTGAATTCCAGGGAAGTTCACAGAAAAAGCAGAGGAACCTCTCAACTCAACCGTCAAATGTGAGGCATGTCCTCTGCTCTGGGTCCAAGTGGAATGACATCAGCGTAGGTTTTCCTTCGCATGCCTGTCTCTCTCTCTTTTTTTTTCCCCTCACAAGGGTGTGAGGGCAGGGCTCTTTTGCTCTGGCTGGAGAGAGGTCTGCAGGATAGCGATAAATAGCATGCCTGAATTCTTAACTGCTTGTAGTTTAAGTCTGTGGTCCTGCTATGTTTGAAAGTGGCCAACGTGGAATGCCTCTGGCGATAACTGTTAAACACAGTAAAAAGCTGCTGCTGTTATATTTTTAGGTTAAACTTTCAGTCACAGTGGTTGACTAGTGATCCAATGACTAGTTAATGTTTTGATGTGTTTAACAGCAGTGCTGTAAAGGGTTAGTTCACCCCAAAATGAAAATCTTTGTCATTAATTACTCACCCTTGTCCTTCCAAATTCATAAGATCTCTATTCATCTTCTATTCATTCCTATTTTTGAAGATATCAGAGATCTGTCCATCCATCCAGGCAATAGGCAAGCCGCTAGGAGGTTTGCACATGGCTAGTACTTTCAATGTGTTTGCTTTGCTCTGCCTATCAGGAAGACGTTTAATAAAGCCGTCTGTTGGAATTAACCTAATTTATTCAGTGTTTGTTTTGATAATCTAGTGAAGGTCTTTTAAAAAAAAAAAAAAACTCCCAAGAAGCACATTAAAATGAGTGCTTCTGAGAAAAAGAATGTTAAACCTGAAATTTACTCCTCTAATGTGTATATACAACTGCTCAAACAAACTTTTTTGGGAAGTGAGGAACCACTTTCAATGAGCTGAACCAGAGCGGCTTATTTACAAGAATGGGATGAAGTGTTTGCAGTGGACTGTAACGATGTGCCACACGTCTCCTTAAACAGTGAGAAACCGCCAGCTTTAGATGTGCCCCACTCAAGACTGAAATGTTCTTGTTGCGTCACAGAAATGCGTCCTTTTGTAGATCATGCTTTACTGCAGCAGTATTTTTGCAGTAAGATCTGGTGTAAGATTAGAGGTCCAGTAGAGGATTCAAAGCAAATATTTTTTTTCTTTAGTATGCGTGTAAGGTAGTAATAATAGGAATGTTCCTCAAAGCAAATGCTATGGCTGAAGGGGATGAATTTAGAGCTTAGCCTACTTCTCAGAGGATGGTTTTATGCTTGCTTCTGACATTTTGTTTCTTTAACACTAGCAGCTCAGTGCATGCTGGAGCCTTTGTCTGTTTTAAAGTTGATTTATTCATTCATTCATTCCCTACACAATTGATATTTCTGGCACAATCCCAAGTCGAGACTGTATGCATGTTGTGATGACTGTTTGGGTTTAATTTGAATTGGAGTTAGAAACTGTAAGGACGTTCATTCTGTTAACCATCCTGTTGTACCTTCTCAAACTCTGTTAGATGATAAATACTCATGGAGTCACCCTTACTCCACGCTTATCATTATGAATCAGAGTCACACTTGTAAAGGTAGGCATGCAGTGATTGAGTCACAACGGAGGAACGTCAGCAGCGGTCAACGTCTTATAAATTTACAAATGACTGTCGGCGTGTGTGGGCGTGGAACGTCATGTGGGCTGACGTGATCGTGAATTGCACTCTTGTCCAGATGGAGCCAATCAAATGTTTAGAGCTTGTAGTTTGCAGTCACCAGATGTCGGAATGCGTGTTTGGGTTTTTCACAGATTGGAGATGAGAAATACAAGTGGAAACATGTACACAAATTTATACAGTTCAGCAGCAGTCACTTGGGGCGAAGGTCAGCTGCTTCTGACCTTCTCTCATGCTTTTGTTGCTTGTTTGTGTGCATTTATTAGGTGTGTTCTTTAGTCATTTGTTTGATGAGTCTGGGCTTATCAGACAGTAACGGGCGGAGGGGGGGCGGTCAGTTAGGAGAGTGGAAAAGGGTGTTGAAAAAACCCTTTGTGCAACAGGAAGTGAGTGTTTATTTTTTCATTTCCTCACCAAGGCGTTACAAGTGATCTTCATCCACCCCTAGAGCTGGTTGTTAATTACCACTCTTTGCATACATCTATACTCTTGTACTAGACTTGCATCATCTCGGCGCCTGCACAATTGATTCAACTGGGAAGAGTGTTTTGCTAGGATGTGGAGTAAGGTTGTACAGTCATGCTCCTGGAAGGCTACTGTTATTGCTTAGTTTAGGCAAGTTCTAAAATTTTAAAACATACTTGCCTGGGTGTTTCTAGTAGTCTTGAATTTGATTCAGAGGTGTTCACCAAGGGCTAGAGCTAAACCCTACAGCAGGGGTTCTTTAGTTTGGACCTCAAGGTCCACGTTCCTGTTTGATTAGTGTTGGAGCTAAACTCCGCAGGAAAGTGGACCTTGAGGGCCAGAGTTGAGAACCCCTGCCCAACAGAATTCAACACCCCAAAGTAGAGGAAAGTGGAAGAGCTGCCGAAAGGTGACTCTTTGTCTGGCAAGCAAAAGTTAAGGACATTTTTACATGGGATGCAAAGAACTTTGACAAAGGCATCCACTGACCAATGAGATTCCTAGTTCTTCTTTCAGAAATCCAATCCAGCCTTGATTTCGAGCTGACCTGGATCTTTCAACGCCCCATTCAAAATGTACCCTACACATGTCAAATACATAATAATGCGTGCAGAATACACTCTTCTGCGTCCTTCCTAATGTTTACACAGGAATCACTAAAACAACCTCCCTCTTGCTTGCTTTCTCTCCCGGTGATCTATGTCCTGTCGTTATCAGCAGTAGTTCTGTCTGTAGAGGAAGCCACGCAGTCAGCTGGGCCTCAGCATCTCCTAACCCTCGTCTTTCAGGGATGTGTAATTAAGCAACTCCCTGGAGCATGAGAGATCGTAGGCGCTGACACTACAGCAAGCCCTCAAACCTGACCGGACACTTAACCGTGCACATCCAAACAAATGGCATATGCATGTCGAGGCCACCCTGGAGCCACGATTGCTGATTTGTGTTTGCTGTGGTAATATAAATTAATGAAGTGCTCCAGCGCATTTATAGACAAAAATTAACTTGTTAATTCCGCAGTAAATAAGTGCAGGATCTAGCATGTGGCTGAGGTGGAACCCTTTCGTTACTTTTTCTTTAGGGGTTACAAGTGGTTTCCCTTTTGAGGGTCCTGATCAAGTGACAAGCTGGTCATCTAAGGTACAGTTCTTGCACATGAGTGAAGAGTAGGTTATTTGAGTTCATCACGTGCCTTACCACCAGTTTAGAGTTACTGTAGGAATCACTGCTCACAGACGTACGTGTAGTGCAGAGTTGAGAACCAGGTTGGTTTTGCATCTGGTTTTCTAAAAAAGATTGGATCTGGAGTATGGGAAACAAATGTGAAGACGCTGTCCTGTCCATAGCCGAATGGATTGCACCCTTTACTCTGCGTCAAAGGCTTTGTTTGAACTTTCTCTAGTGTGGAAGCATTCTTAACTGCTGTCTGTGTGAATGGCCCTTGACACTTCCAGAGAAATGGGATTGTTGCAGATAGTCTGCTTTTTTTGTTGCCATAGTCTAGATGCCAGGACAGGGGCATCAAGAGGCTACAGTATTATACAAGTGTACTGTTTACCCTGCCGGTTTAGACCTAATACCAGCAACCCCCTCTATGGCCACAGCTCACAGAAGCAAACTTGGCTCTCGCCGGCCGGTATTGTTTTGGCTGCCGGGTGTAAGCCGAAGTGCAACGTATACTTACAATCTCTTCCTTATTTTCCCTCTACCTCTACCCTGCCGTCTCTTTTTCCATGGGAATCCCAGGGCCATATATGGTCGTCAGTGGCTGGTGAGGCAAAGTAAGGCTTTCTCTCTCTCTCTCTCTCGCTCTCTCTCTATCCCCCTTCTTTCAAGTCCAACTGTAACCCTGTCTATGGCCTCCTGCAGTAGAGCAGTAGCTGTTTTTTTCCCTCTCCTCTCGCTGTCTCACATCTCTGGGTCAAAGGTGTCAAGAGTATGCACATGTCACCCTCCGATTATCTTTACTATGAGTAAATAATTGAAATTGTTAATCTTTGTTTTAACTATTTTAGTAAGTTTAGTAAAAAAAAAAAAAAATATCTATTTAATTTGTTTCATGTATATTTTTGCTGCTTTATTGCAGTTTAGAAATGCACCAATATTGAGATGAACCGATAAACAATGATTTTTTTATTTTATTTTATTTTTTTAATATTTTTTTTATAATTTTGAGTTTGGAATCTGGTGTTATGTTCTATGGTTTAATGGGAAAGTTCACCCAAAACTAAACATCCTACTCACCCCCATTACGTTCCAAATGGGTAACCACTATGTTCAACTTAAGAGCGCAAATTAAGTTATTTTTCCAAAATCGGAGATCTCTCTGACCCTCAATAAACAGCAGAGGTACTACCACGGTCAAGCTCCAAAAATGTAGCAAGGACTGCATAGTTCATTTATGATCAGTGGTTCAACCGTAATATTATGAAGCTACGAAAATTCTTTTTGTGAGAATACTTTTTTACCTTTATAAATTTTTATTGTGTTATATTTTTTTTGCACATGCACACTCTTTCTCTCTCGTTGTGCTTCGTTCTCTTTCAACACACACACACACACCATAAGAAGGAATTCCTTTTGTGGAAGTGGCTGTGTGCTGGTGCGTTGATGATGTAGCAAGAAGAGGCGGGGCTCTTGCTGGCTCGGGGCTCAGATCTGGTGTGTTACTTATCTGGGAATTTCTCCAGTGGTGTGATAGAGCTCGGGCCCGACTGCAGCCTCGCTAGGTGGCATCTGCTGCGGGAGAACGGGTCGGTTGCAACGTCTGGGAGTATCATTGCTAGAGTTGCTTATAAGGGAGTGAATTGGATTTCCCTTTAAAGAAAACAAGTGCGTTATCAGACCTTAGACTGTATTCCCTATCTTGTGTTATTGCGTGAGCTAGCGCAGGCTTATAAAAAAGGCATCATCATGGTTTTTATTTGGTCACATGTGATATTTTGCCTTTTGAACCAGCCCATTGATGGACTGTGTTTGGGTTTTCGTGAGAGATACTCCGAGGTTATCATGTGGTAATAAACATTTAGAACTAGATAATGAGTTTTGTGATTGCAATAGCCAGAACATCATGCTGTAAGATATGACAACCCATGAAAAGAGAGTTTGCATATGATTTGCAAAAATGTTTGTTTTAAAGTCTAAAGCTATCTTAGCAACCAGCTGAGGCTTTTTTGCTGTTTGTAAAGAGACTTGCTAAGCAAATTATGTAATGCTCTGCTTACGGACCAGAGTCGTTATATAATGAGATATTATTGTCTTGCCTGACTAGCCTAAACGTCCTATAAGTTTTTGGACAAAGCGATTGTTTTGAATGAGACCGTATTGACTGGCTGGTTGTCATCATGTCATACCATTTGTTTTGGCGTGTGCTCATGTGGTTTTGCTTTTCTTTTTGAGGCTAATGGTAAAAAGTCATCTTTCTTTTTCCATCAAACACAAAATAAAATATTTTGAACAGTCTCCAACTCTTCCTCTTTTCCATATGACTAAAGCATTTAATGACCAGGGACTGCCAACCAACAAAAATATCATAAAAGTGTTTTTATGACATGACCACAGGGTTTTCGGGGTAGGTTAACAATCCCCAAAGTTCTATATAGGTGACTTAACCTCTTGCAAAATCTGGTTTATTCCATTACCCATCTGAAAAGTTCCTTACTCGTTAGTACCAGCTCTAACTAAGAATCAAAGGACTGGAGTTAGTTTGTGCACTTGAACTGGCTGTGAAGGATACATAGTTGGCCACTTAAACAGGGGAATGCCAAGGACAGTTGGCTCTCACACCACCCCTGGCTTCTGGGCTTCATCACTTTGCCAGCTGCAGCACACACCTTTTCAGTTCACGTGCCTTCAACCATAAACTGTACAATGAGTTTGAACATTTATTTTAATGTTTTGCAGATTTCTCTCTCCTTGTAACATAGGAAGGGGGTCTTGTTGTTATGTTACCACCCCTTAATGTGCAAGAGTCTTGCTTTTTGCCTTCACAGGCATAATACACTTTTACATTTTTGTAAGTCGTGTGTTTAAGCGCAATAAGATATGAAAGAGAACTTAATTTAGTACTCATGTCGTGTGACTGACGGGTTTTTTTTCTCCAGAAAACTGTATATCAGAAATTTAAAATATAGTTTGTAAAGCGTGCTTTCAGCACAATAGACATGGTAATCATAACCAAACAAAAGAGCTGCAGCTCATTTGCATTTAAAGAGACATGCACGAAAACAGGGTATTTCTACGTTCACTCAAAATAGGCATTTTTAAAATTGTAGAAATGATGGTCTGTGTGGTATTTTGAGCTGAATATTCAGACATATTCTAGGGTCACATTGGTTCTATATTTCATATTGTAAAAAGGACCGTAATAGGTCTCCGTTAATGCAGAATCTGCAGTCTTACTAACTTTGAATTGTTTATAACATTTACTGATAAGAGGGTCAGAGGGAAACACCTCTTGAGAGTATTTAACTGCTTGAGCACTTTGACGTGTTAGGTTGAACTGTAAGGTTCAGCCTTCTTTGAAGCCTTTAATATAAATTGCACACGCGTTATTAAATTGTGATTGTATTTTAATATACAAATAAACATGCAAAAATTTATGTAATTTCTGCTTTTATACGATAATTTGAAATTAGATTTAAACCGCTTTTGTGACCTCAGACATTGGTTGCTAATTGCAATGGACATAAACATGTTCAAGTATGTGTCGCCATCTATTAAGAGTTTGTTGATTTTACAAAAGCAGGTATTTGGAAGAATGTTGGAAACCAGAAAGTTGCTGGTACTTTTACAGTATGGAGAAAAAAATAATAATATCAATGGCTACCGTCAACACTGGTTACTAACGTTCTTCACAATATCTTGTTTTGGGCATAGCAGAGCAAAAAACTCTTTTGAAAGCAGTGGAGGGCGAGTAAATGTATTTTCATTTAGTCTCTTTAATGTGCACACAATGGTGTCTTCAGTTTCGTTTTTAACAACTGGGTTTCTATAAATGGTCTGGGCAGCCTGGAGAGAGACTTATGTGTTGTCAAAGCATTAATATGTTTACATGGGACACCAGGTCTTTGTTTTCCATCATACATGACCTTTTTAATTTGTATTTACTTTGGTTGTTGTTTGCCCAGGGAGGAATGGTGAAAGAGAATTGCAGGATTGGGAAAGTGTCCTGATTTTTCAGCTGAGAGTCTACAGGGGCTACTAGAGGAAGTGAGATGGGAGGGGGCTTCAAGTGTCTTCTCCCCTTGAAGTGAAGTGCTGCTATAGTTAGATCCAAACGCTTCACGTGATGACTTGGGAGATAATCACTCATGGGCTTGCAGCTATACACACACACACATAACACACACGGGGGAGGTTGTGCTCCTCTTTGCTGTGGTGGTTTGAAGTCACAGTTCCTTTTAAAGTATGGAAAAAGCCCAGTGTCCTTTTTCTGAACTGCAAGCAATAGACATGCATTTGGTTTGTCTTGTAAGGGTTGATATAGAGTTAATTCTGGTTAAATGACGTAGCCGTTTATAGCATTTTGTTACCTTCTTATGACTTAATTGTAATAATCTAGATATTTATGATCATGATATACATTTATATTGTATCAATAATAATATTTATATTATTAAAATGTAAATTTGTTTATTTATTTAGAATTTATTGGTTTAAATTACGATTGGGTGCTTTACTGCAATGCAACTTTCTTTTTTTATGTGTTTAAATGGTAAAATAATGGCAAAATATTATATTTTTTATAGGGTTAAAATATGACCCTTGACTGGTTTTGTGAGGTTTACCCAAGATTACTTTAGAAGACCATATTTACGGTTTTAAAATTTGTCAGTTATTGCTTGACAACGGTTGATGGTCTTTCTTTTGTTTATAACCTATTAAGGAGAGACCTCATCAGCTGGTCCGTATAGACTTTTACCCCATGTTCAGGGGTCCGTAATCATGTGTTCCGAGTTTGACCATAAAGGGCCATGAGAATCGTGCTGGTTAAGCCGAACTGAAGAGCTCAAAAACATAGCCGCCCGCCACAGTTCTAAAAGAAGTCGGACCCCCTCCAGCCCTCAGCTGTAAGACTTTCTTTTCATCTCCCCCTCGGCAGAGTCCGTCTCCAGGGGCTGCTGGAACAACCCTGGTGTGTTTTAAATGAATTCTCGTCTTTTATTTATTTATGTTCGTTACAAAGGGCCAACGTGACTAAACTCTTCTCTTTTTTCCGTTTCAAGCCCTATTTCCATGGAGACAAACAGGGCTTCACCTCCGCATCAGTCGCATGTTTCAGATCTGTGAATGTGTGCCCCTCTCTCTCAATGCAGCCGGAGCTCTCACTGTGTTGTTTTAGGATTAGGCTGGTGCATGAGATGGGCACCGTTTTGTTTCAGCTGTAATCTAAGCCATATTTAACCTTTATTGTGCCTTTATTAAGTTAATCTACAGATAACGCTCTGTAATCAGCGTTGTTTGTCTTGTCCAAATTAAATGGCGTGCTTGAGATGTGGAAGTCATGACCCATCTTCTGTTTCTCAGAGGTTTTTCTTGTGCGAGACATTTGTTGGGATTTGATAGGGCCTTATTGTCATCCCATGTCCACTGTACACCATTTAAAACTCGCCTGTTGTGATGCTTCTCTCTAATCTGCTGTAGTTGACACCCTAGTATCTTATATCAGGTCTAGTGAAAGATCTTACTATTGGATGCAAAATATCTGTCTACCTACAAAAAAATAAATTTTTAAAATTTGGTTTATTTATTTATTTTTATTTAGGCTGTTATTTGTGTATTGATGCTTCTACTGTCAGCCAGAATTAAAAAAATAATTTATTATATTAGTTTTTCTAATTTATTAATCTTGTTTATTCTGCCTTTTTTTTTTGTTTCTGTTGCCAAAGAGTATTGCAGCAGTTTATTATCAATATTTATATTAATTACTTATTCTCTATATTTTTCTTTTTACTAGCCTTGTTTCAGTTTTGACAAAAAGAGTCGCACAAATAATTGATTTGTATTTATTATTATTTTTCAGACATGTGTTCCAAGAATTTTTACCATCGTTACCACCAGAGTTGGTCTTACTCTGAAATGAAGCTGGGAAGTGGGACTGCGTCAGGCTCGTCATGATGCTCAAACAAACGGAGCGATGTTTTGATAGCGTCACGGTGTTTAAACTCTTCTGGGAAATCATCCTACTAATGGCTTACTTTAAGCTGTCTCTGCATATTACACACTTCACTTTTAACATACTGACATTCGATGTGGTCGCTCTTGTAGAAGTTGGCGGTCTGTGTAGCATCAGGTTTCATTAGGGTACAGGGCTAGTCTGAAGCATCACTTCCTCCTCTGCGCCGTAATTTGGCACTTTAGCAGCCTGTCTCGCAATCACATGCTCATGTCTTGCTGATTTTCATATCAAAGCATATTTGATTATATAGGGGTTAAACCTTTGCCTGTTTTAAGTGCACTTTCCTGATTGGTTGAAAACCTTCTAATGCATCGACAGGGTTTAAGAATCCATGTAAAGAGAGTGCCTTATGGGAAAGGAGGGCTTAGTGTCTCTTCTCTTAGTGATGGGAAGTTCCCTTATGTCCTGGGTCAGATTTGCTAACTGCATTTTCTGAAAAACAGTATGGCTTTTGTAGACCTTTAGACTAGATTGTATTGTCCACATCCACTTTTATTATTATAGTCATCATGCAATGAAGAGGAAGCGCGTTTGCAAACTTGGACAGGATGATGCATCAGATGTTTATGCTTTATTTCGTATTGTTTAGTAGTAATTCACCAATTCGGTGAATATTGTGCATATAACGATGTATTATCTTTACAGCCATCTGTATTTTTTTTTAAAGGATAGTTCAAAAGGTTTTGTGTTCATTTAGAGAATAACATTGTGTAATTGTGACACTTGTTTAAAACCGTTACTAAATGAAACTTTGCAGCAGTGGCTCTCTGGTTGAATGATGGCTTCACTGATTAAAAAACCACTAACTCTTTTTAGAGCAAATACTTAAATCTTGAGATATCAAACACTGTCAAAATGTTCCAAATATTGACTTTTGTCTCAAGCTCTATGGCCCAGCTCAGATTTTGTTCTTTTTAAGAGTAAGCGTCCATTATAACCTTTGCTGAGTGAAGTTAAGAGGATAAATGTGTCTGCTTTGATTACATAAGCCTGCAACCTTGTTGGTTTGTATCCAGAATCTGCAGTCGTTTAAAAATGAAAGCATGTCAGTGAACAAAATGGCCTTCAGTGTCCTCTCTTAGGTTTCTTTATTGCGGTCTCGGATATATCCGATCAAGCTTTGAAAGTCCACTAAAGGTAACATTTTGTATAGTGATCCTACCTCTAATTAAAAACCTGCTCAGCAGTATATAAATTCTCTGTTGGCAGCTGAGACGCTTTCACTTAGCTGAGGATTGAATTCTGCATGCTTGGGTCTGTCTGTGAGAAGCGAGATCTAGTAGCGTCAAAACAGAAGTACTCGTATCTATCATCATGGCATCGACTGTAAGAGAGAAACCGAGACCGGGCTTGCGCATGTCTGAAACCCTCTATTTTTAGCAGTGTGTCACAGACCAGATCTGCACAGCATGGTGCTGACATTTTTGGTTACAAAGCAGATCAGCAGCTGTTTGAATGTATTTGTGGTGCTTTTGTGTATTGAAGTTCACCACTTGTTCCTTAAGAGCAGCTTAAGTGGTCCATTGTTGACATTTTAGACGGGAATCCTTTTGGGTTCAATTGAAC
>JAUMHR010000047.1:10600296-10613439 GCA_032361145.1 Enteromius fasciolatus | reverse complement strand
GGCCAAGTGATTAGCACACCTGATTCTGATCATTTGAATGGGTGAGCGAAAACTTTTGGTAATATAGTGTATAAGCACAGCAAAATATGGAAACCTGTCTGAATAAAAGAGTAAAATAAAAATATGTCATTATGATATTTTTTTTCACAATTGTGAATTTGCAACTGAAATAAAGTCCGAATTGCAAGATAAAATCTCAAAATTCTGACTTTTTATTTTGGGATATAATAAAAAAATAAATAAATGAAAAAATAAAATCATGTAAATAAATATCAAATATAATGTCAGAAGTATTTAAATAAATCTTTGTCACCCAGCCCTAATTTTATTCATTTAATTTTTTTTATTTTGTTAGATATTTTTTTCGTTTTGCCTTGCTTTTGTTTTGTTCAATACGGTCCATGCTCAGGTTTTCAGAACAAGGAAACTCTTTCCTGGTTTCTCCTGGTACTACTTTTGAGAGCTTTGTTTTTTATTTCTCTCTCCTCCTATGTTTGGTTTTGTCTCTTGATTGTTGTCTGTGTTGCTGTAGCGGATCGTTTGGAAGGAGGCAGGACGATGCTTTAAGTTCCACTTCCTCCTCCACCTCCACAACAACGACCTCCACCTCCTCTGTTACCTCACCCACCGGACACCGCAGCCTGCTGTCTAGGTACCAACACACACAGCAAATCAAATATCAGAACTAAACACTAAGAGCGGGATCTGTTAGTAAATAGTGCCGATTTGTGATAGGTATTGGGCAGAAGAGAGTACGGAAAAGGAAAAGGAGAGGGAGAAAGAGTCAGCCACGGTCATCCCCACAATCAACACCGCAGCCACCACCACTACCACCTCCACTACTGGAACTCTACTGGGCTCTGACGGACGAGAGAGGCGCAGGTACACACACAGTAACGTATTATCACTGAGTGTTTTGCACATACTTGATTTGCTTTGTGGAAACCATAAAAAATGCATTGTGTTCCTTGGTTGATAATTTAAAGAAGAGCGGCAGAAGACACAGTAGATGCGTTTTGTCTTTTATTTAGATTCTGTGCGTCAGTTCAGTTTAAACAATGTATTATGCTGCAGCTCCTAATAAAGGAAAAGCAGTCTTATTTATTCTCCAAAGCCTATTTTTACTCTCATTAAAGCTGCCCTGAAGAGCCTCAACAAAAGTGCATGTTGCTTCAGCTGTCGGAGTGACGACATTTAACTGAGGGGATTTTGTTTCTTTGTGTTGTGTCTGTAGATCATACCTCACCCCTGTGCGTGATGAAGAGTCTGAGTCTCAGAGGAAAGCCAGATCCAGACAGGCACGGCAGTCCAGGAGGTCCACACAGGCAAGTCTAGACAATCACCTAAACGCCTCTGCAGGAAGTCTCTCTAATAATAGATCCACACAGTGCTGTTTACAAAAGAAATATTTTCTGAGATTCTGATTCTTACTTTGGTTTTAGTATATGCTTCCTGGAATGGGAGGAATAACTGTTTACAACAGAGAGAAAGCGGAGTTTTTCCATATTCACAAGCAAGGCCATGTTTCCTTATTGGTTGTGACTCAGGGCTCATAAAATGTCATAATCGAATATTTACCCAAGTTATATATTGCATAATCATATGGTAATTCTTGAATGTGAAGAGAGTGAAAAATGTCTTTAGTTAGGTGAAGTTTAAACTGTTGTAAATTGAAAATGCCCTTCTGAAAGGGTTTACAGTGTACATGTAAAAGTTTTCTTTTTGAAACTTTATTGTTATTAAAATACATGTATCAGTTATTACATTTATATATTTGATTTTATTACGTAAAATGTTTAAAAAAATGTATTCTAAATACAGTAATACATATGTATTTATGTGTGTGTGTGTGTGTGTGTGTGTGTGTGTGTGTATTTATTATTTATACATATTTATTAGTGTTGTAAAATGATTAATTGCAATTAATCACATCCAAAATAATTTTTTCTTTACATAATCTTCGTGAAATGTGTATATTTATTTGTTTATTTATATATATATATATATATATATAAATACAAACACATGCATATATTTAAAAGAAATAAGTAATGTTTATATATTTAGAAATAATATAAGTGTATAGCCATATATAATATATACACTATATAAATGTATATACATAAAATACTTTTATTTTAAATTGACAGGACTAATATTTGTACATGTATATGTTGTCATGTGATTAATCACATCCCAAATAAGTTTTTTTTTTGGATAATATACATATGTGTCCTGTGTATATTTACTTTGTGTGTGTGTATGTATGTGTATATATATATATATATATATATATATATATATATATACACACACACACACACACACATATACATTTAAGGAAATTGTTAAGTTTATATTAAATATATAATATAATGTACACATTTTTTTAAACAGACTTAGAAGTGATTGACATGATTTTCACCCTTTGACCTTTTCTTTTTTTCAGGGTGTGACCTTGACTGATCTTCAGGAGGCAGAGAAGACCATCGGTCGCACTCGTCCCACACGGCCTCGAGAAGAGGAGAAAGAAGAGAAGGAGAAACAGGACAAGGAGAAACAGGAAGAGAAGAAAGAGACTGAGACCAAGGAGGATGACTACAGGTCACGCTACCGTAGCTTTGAAGAGGTGAAGAAAAACCTTGTTTCTGTTTCCGCTCAGAGAGAACAAGTGGAATTCTATCTAGCATTGTGTTTTGTTTTTGTGTTTTTCCCCACATGATTTATTTATTTTTTTGTCTCCTTGTCCTCCAGAAATACCGAAGCACCTCGTTGGCCTCGACCACCACGGCCTCCTCCACCCTGCCTTCCTCCTCGTATAGCTCCTCTTCTCTGTACAGTACCTCCTCTCTGAACCGGCCCAACAGCCTGAGCGGTCTCACGTCCACTTACAGCCGCACCACACGTGACTCTGAGAGAGGTACAGCCTCATGAAGCTATGTCCAGGTCCTGTTCCATCCAAGCAAAAGAGCACATTTTATACAAAAAAACAACAAACTTGCCTGTTTTGGGGATATTAAGTATTTCTCGCGACATTAAACGTTACAGAACTTTACTTTTTAAGAGCATATACAGCAGTTATTATACGTGTCATTCCCCCCAGTGCAAATTTACTACATTGTCATGAAATGGCTACAATGCAAAATGCAATATCTGTGTGGTCACGGGGTCGAGTGGCATGGTACAGGAAAGAAATGAGTGATAGGGCTTTGAGGCGTTACAGGAAGTTTTTATTTCCAGCAAACTCCTGGAGCAATATCCTTCCCTTAATTTCTATACGTGCTTTGTGTACATTCATAACGGTCAGCTGTACTCATTAAGAACCATGTTTTCTGACCAGACTCTGATAGAAGAGAAAAAGAGGACGAAAAGGACGCTGAAGACAAGTCTCAGCCACGCTCTATACGTGACCGCAGACGACCCCGAGAGAAAAGACGCTCGACTGGAGTGCCCATCTGGACCCAGGATGTAAGAAATTTTGCACGCTCACACAAACTCGCTTTATATTGACACTGGTACAAAAGACGTCATGGGAGCTTTATAATCAAGCTCCAATTTGTCCCCAGCCATGATGGTTCTGAATATATAAATACCTCTCCAGAATGCAATTGCAGCCAGCCAGGAAGAAAAGTTTCCTGCCAGCTGGTCGTTATCTCAACTTTGTGTTCATGCCAAAGCATTTATGCATATTTGATGATTGGCGACTTAATTTTAGACCCTTTTATAGTTGCAATTCGTTTCTATGTTACAGAGCGACGAGAACGAGCCAGAGCATCCATCAGACTCAGAAGAAGGCAGCACTAAAGGAGAGCCTCAGGTGAACATTATATATCATTTAAAATGCTTCAGTTAAAAAAAAACCAAGCTGCTTATTGTCTTGGATTATTTTTGAAGGACTTTGAGGTTCTTCCTCTGTCTTTCACCTTGTATAGTCAAAGAACAGATTGACTTTCCTTCATGTTTGGCAGGACAAACAATTCACTCAAATATTGTGTCTGCTGACCCTGTCCTCCCTCTTCAACTTCCTGCAATTGTCCCAGCAGCATTAGTCATCTTAAAAATAAAAGTCGGTCTGATTTGCAGCCTGCCGATTGTCAACGACTAGAGGAATACTTAAGGGTTCAGTCCCTGGCTGCAGATAGAAACTACGTGGCAAGTCACATGAGCCACGCTTAGTGTGTATTTAAGCTGTTAGTATTGGTGTGACTGGAGTGTTATTGTGAGTCCAGTGAGGGCAAAATAAATATCCTGCATATCCTGTGTCAACATGATCCTGGAAACAGATCACACAGATCACAGTTGGGCGGAAAACTGGGAATGAGGGATTCAAAAGTGGTGACAATTTGTTTTTAGGAAGGTCGAGAATCAAAGAGTAGGACCAAGCTTTGTTGATGGTCAGTGGAAGAAGTACAGGAAATATTTTGCACGTGTCAAGTGGAAGAAAAACTATATGACGCCTCGAATCATCCTCCTATTGCAAACACTTTTACACCATGTCATCCAGGTTTAAATTTAGCTCGGAAATTGGCGAATAGAGCTAAAGATCAGTTTTTGGTTGAATGGTTCCAAACGATAAGTGTTCAGCAGGCCGCAGTATGAAAGAAAATCTAATGGGGTCTGTGGGTTCTTTATAAGACAGCTGTTTTTTTTTGTTAGCTTAATAGCCCACGTTTCCTCTGTGTGTGCTGTTCTGTATTGAAAAGGAAGTTCTGACACAAAGCTGAGTGCTTCAGTGGGCTTCCAGGGCAATCAGCTAAAGGAAGTGGGCTGCATTGTCACATGGGTCATTGCCCGAGAGCTTCTCGCAGCCCAGGCTCTGAGCTCCAGCCGTATTCTTAATACTGAGGCTTCATGCTTGTTCCCGGCCCAATGTTTCCAAAGAGAACACACGAGAAAAGGTTTTGGCCATGTTTAGAATGGAATAATAAAAAATAAAGAATACTAAAATCTTAATAAAAGTAATAGATTTTAATGTAATCTATCTATATATATATATATATATATATATATTATATTTCAATATAAAATGTGGTTGATGTTGACTTTTTTTTCCCAAAGTCCAAATGAAAAATTTGTCAAGTAACAGATTTGTTTGACATCATTTGTACAGTGTATATTCATTATGTATATAAAAAGACACATACATGCAGTATATTTTGTATATGTACAATAATATATATATATATATATATATATATACACATACATACATTCTAAAAATATAAATAAAACATATCATCATCAAACCTTTATTTAACTAGGAAAGTCACATTGAGGTTAAAACCTCTTTTACAAGTGAGACCTAGTCAAGACAGGGTCCGATAGCAGGATTAAACGGAGAACAAGCCACAAACAAAACCAACATAGTCAATAAATACAACAAAATACAGTATCATAAACATATAGGTATTACCCAATACCTTATATAATACTGTACACAAAAACAACATTAATAAAAATCAAATTGATAATGAATTAAATGGAAGTAGGATTATCAAAACATCTGTACTAACAATAACCAACTCTTTTGTTCTATGTTTAAAATTATTTAAAGAGATGACAGATTGTCGTTTAAGTTTAGTCTGCACATCATTCCATCAATATATTTTAATATATGTATAATATACATTTTAAAATTAAATTACCTTTTTTTTTCATTATTTTATAAATATTTTCAGCATTTTAATTTAATAATTTCATAGTTCATAGCAACAATACATTTTTCTAGTGAAAATCATCTCTAAAATATTTGTGACTATAAGGTGTCTTACTGTTGTTGTTGTTTTTTTGTTGTTTTTTTAATTAACCGATAGTTGTAAGACTGGAAACATTAAAATTAGTCTTACACGCATTGAGTAGCATTGTCTGATGGGATACTGTGTCTCACATAATGTGCTGTGACGGAATACTGCACATATTATCAAATGGTAATAAGTCCATGCATATGGAATATTATATTGTGCAAAGTATGCATACTGCATACTACTAACTTCCAAAAATAGTATTTAATTTGCAATTCCAAACTAATTCCAGTACCCTGTGTGTGCTCCTAGCAGCTGGGGAATAAGATCAGACCAAGACGTCTTGGCAGCTGATCAGGAATTCATAAGGAAAAGCCCAGCAGGGGCTGAGAGGTCTTAGAGGTCAGAGAACGAAAAGAAACGGGAGGAGGAAGCAATGATGACCAAAGTCCTTTTACTTCCTCCTTGATAAATGTGACACTGATGTTGAAGTCGAACCTTTTGAAGCATGACTCTTATTAAGACAAAATCAAATGGATTACACCCAGATGTCTTCAAGCACGTCCTTTACTGTAGAGCGGTAAATGATAGATTGCCGACCTGCGCAGACTCTCATTAAATAGCAGCATTAAGCAGGCCATCAGAGCCAGGAATGAGAGCGTCCCAATCCATCCCAGACTAATTGATAATCTGCATTCTAGACGCTCTGGTAGTCTAGACACTAGACAAACAGACACACTAAATGCATCATAAGCATGTGATTGATTAACAGCAGGAACAGATTTTGAAATAACTTCCTCTCTCTCTCTCTCTTTCTCCGTTCACGTCCGCAGAGTGACAGACTATCCAGGTATGTATCCCAAAACACACCAGGTCATTTAAGCTCAGCTAAATATGCTTGCTTATGCTCATTATGAGAACACAAATGGATAATAAATGTATCCATCCCCCCCTCCCCCTTCAGGTATGACCCTGTCTCTACTAGCACTTCCTCCCTCGACCGTTACGAGTCTTTGAGTAGCCGAGGCATTGGGGAGAGCCGGCGGACATACTCTCGCTACGAAAGAGACGACACCACTGATTATAAGAAGGTACACAATCTGCTCTGTATGATTACGGCCCGTAAAATAGTGGCTTCTTTACAGGTTCAGCGTTTACCCAACATGCTCTTTCCGCTTGCAGCTTTATGAGCAGATTTTAGCTGAAAATGAGAAGTTGAAAGCTCAGTTACGTGACACAGAACTGGAGCTGTCAGACCTGAAACTACAGCTGGAGAAAGCCACACAGGTGAGATGCTCTCCACAGTTCATTTTCTCAGAGACTTTGCTCATATATCGTCTGCACTCAAAGAGACACTAGTGCATCGTTCATTGTGCAAAAAAAACACCAATAGTTCATTATTTAACATTAATGTTATTTGTGTTAAACTTAATGCTTAGTGGCATCAGACAGGGTTGCCACTCTCTTGGAAAACCTAGAAATATGAGTGAAATATGGTTTCAAAAGAAAGAAACCTATATTGTTTACATAATATATGTGTGTATATTATGAATATTTAAGTATATAAAAATACAAACGCATGCATTTATATATTTATGAAACATGTTTATATGTTAAATATATTTATATAAAATATAAATACGTAAATATATTCATGTAAATACATGAAAATATTTTAGAAATATTTACTGTGTGTGTTTATACACACATAGTAACACACATTATGCAAACAAAAACTTTGGCTTAAGTTACTGTCATTTTATCCTGAAACCGTGTGTTGTTGTATCAGTGATTATTTTAATTGATTTATTGTAATTATTGACACACATACTCAAACAAAAAAATTAAAAGTGTTTATACACTGCTCAAAAAAATAAAGGGAACACTAAAATAGCACATCCTAGATCTGAATGGGGTCTGAGGATCTCATCTCAGTACCTAATGGCTGTAAGCATAACCCCCACCTGTGGACGTCAGGCCCTCACACCACCCTCATGGAGTCTGGTTTCTGACCGTTTGAGCAGACACATGCACATTCGTGGCCTGCTGGAGGTCATTTTGCAGGGCTCTGGCAGTGCTCCTCCTCCTGTTCCGAGGCGGAGGTAGCGGTCCTGCTGCTGGGTTGTTGCCCTCCTGATGTACTGTACCAGTCTCCTGGTAGCGCCTCCATGCCAGGCAGTTTGATTTCAGTGTGACTGACCTGGAGTTACATTGTGTTGTTTAAGTGTTCCCTTAATTTTTTTTGAGCAGTGTATGTTTAATATATTTATATGTATATTTAAATACAGTGATTTCGTTGCATCGGTTAAGGAAACCTGGAAATATGGAAGTTTAAGTTTAGATTGAGAAGAAAAAAATAATATTATTTATTAATTCTATAATTCTATAATATAGTTATATAATTAATTATATTATTAATTAGTTAATCAATCAAATAAATAAATAAATACATACATAAATAAAAAAAACTACCTATATGATTCCAGGACAAAAATATGAAAGCGTAGAATAGGCCAGAAGTTTTTTGTGGTTGTAATTTTTTACGATTTATTTGAAATGTCGAACTCGTCTATTGTGATGTTTGTGTTGCAGAGGCAGGAACGCTTTGCTGATCGATCACAGCTGGAGATGGAGAAAAGGGTAAAAAGAACCTGTTACTTGAACTTGTTGTTTTATGAAACATTTTTAATGTAACAAATCCTCATTCCTGATCCAAGTTAATGTGCCGGATGAGCATGTGCACTTCACTCTAATGCAGTGATGAGGCACTTAATCCATGAAAGAAAGTTTATAGACAAAGCCCCATATCTCAAATGCTGAGATTTTAAAGATGCTTACAAACCGATCCAGATAAATGCTGACTTCTGGCCTCCATCGGCCAAACGGTTTTTAATTGTTCCGCACTGGTTTATGTCTGAAGGTTGCAGGCAGGTCTCAGGCTCAGCTGGGTGCTCTGGGTAACGTTTAACCTGAATTTAAAGTGTTACAGCTTTGCTAGTGGCTGAGTCACGTGCCTCTCACAGCCCCAGGGGTTAGAACCAAACCCCATCAGCCAATCACAATCCCTCTTTCACTCTTTTCTTTAAATCACAAAAGCGCCACACCTTTCCAGACTAAAAAAGAACAATGTGAGATATAGAGTATGGTGTGGCTTCTCTTTTAACGTTGTATCTGCATGTGTGTGCAACATCATCTTTGTGTGGAAATCATTTGGTCCATGTTAAATCCATTTGCAGTATTTAATGTAATTTATATTTATTAGTTATTTACATTATTCCTTCCATTTTAAACTGATTTGGGCTGTTGTTGAAATGTTGTGCACATGCCTATATACACACTGAATTTTAGTACTAATTTTAAATAAACTTAAAAAAAAATGTATTTATAATTTCTTAAAATATTGATATTATTTGTATGATTTATGTTGTGTACTTATTTTAATTAAATTAAATTATAATATATTTTTAACCATTTTTGCGTAATTATAATTCATTTAATTAGACCACACAGTTGTTAGCATGAATAAAACAAACTATATTTCTAGCTCTTGATCTGCTTCACTAAGCAGCAGTGTGTGGTTCCCCTCACTTTGTTCGCTTCTCTCTGTTTTGATGTTCATTCACCTGATGCATCCACGATTCTGTATCTTTCTTCGTTTGCAGTGACGGTGAATCATACAGTTGTTTGTGTGTGTGTTTTATGGCCATGTGTGCTAACTTGAGTGTGTGTCTGCAGGAAAGAAGAGCTTTAGAAAGGAAGATCTCTGAGATGGAGGAGGAACTGAAGGTACTTTTTGTTTGTTTTTAAAGTGTGTGTGTGTTGTGTGCATAAAATCTACAATGAATCCATCCAATTCTTAATTCTAACGTTGCATGCTTGTGTGAACTACGGTATGTGGCTTAGTCAGCTTTAATGAGTATTCTAGCATATAGACTACCTCAAATATAACAGACATGGACTAAAAGCTACAAAACGTTCATTTCTCCCCCCCCCTCCCTTTGGTGTGAAGATTAAGGCTTGTATATGAGACTGTTGTTTTGTTTTCTGTTCATTATGTTATTATATTTGCTTCATTTGTCTTTTCTGATATGCATACACTATGACGAGTTGGACTTTTTTTTAATGTGTAATAAATTCGTAGAAGTGCATATTTGTGGTGACTAAAAAGAAGTTAACAGACATGTATATGTGAAAGGGTACCCTTTGGTTTGTGTTGTTGATATGATAGATTTCTGTATTTCACTATTCTATTCCCACTGAATTCACCCCATTTCTGCGTGAATTTGTGTGCATGAGAAGCTATATACCGAGGACAGTATCTCCACAGAAAATCTGGCAAAAATTTGGTGATATCTGAGGATTTCCTCATTTCTAAAACGGATATATACATTATCATTTAAATTATATGAAATAAGTTAGATATCATTTATTTATTAGTTTGTGTTATCTAGCAGTGATTCCCAACCTTTTTGACTCAAAGGCTCACTTATTGTCAAAGACCATATTTGAAGTCCCACCGAGATATTTCTGATACTTATTATAATGGCAAAACTTAATAATTAAAATATATAAAAATTCCATTATTCTAAAATGTTTCGCAGCTAATGTTATTCAGGATTCTCTTTGTATTTTTTGTTGGCTTACTGCCAATGAAATTACTAGTTATTTGTGGTTATTTTTTATATTTTTATTTTTTATTTAGTTTTAAAAATTCATGACAGTTTGTAAATTAAATGATCAGTTATAAGAAATTAAATCAATATTATATTTAAAATATTCTAAATATAAAATAGATTATATCAGCTAATATTTCAAATATTATAAACTTAAAAAATAAATGATACCAGCTAATATTTTAAATATTATATACATAAAAAATAAATGATACCAGCTAATATTTTAAATATTATAAATATAAAATAAGAAATTATACCAGCTAGTGTTAATGTTTTAAATTTTAAACCGTTTTATCATTTGAAATCATCTTAATATCCACTTGGAAGTGCGCTAAAGATCACATTTGGCCATGAGTCCCTAAAATTAGATGTCTATTAAATTTCCCCATTTATAGCTAAGTGAATGCATGTATGCGTGTATCTTTTTCTTGTTCAGTTTCTTTAAATTATTTTTAGATCCCTTTTTTTCCCCCTGCAGTGTTCTGTCGTTCACTTTAATAGTTTGTTACTACATCATTCCTCTTTTGCATTTATTTTTGTCTGCTGTCTATCATCTTCTCCTCTATCGCTCTTTCTGTTTGTCTGTCTCTCGTAGAATCTTCCTCAGGTAAAGCAGGTGCAGTCTCTGCGTCAGTATAACGAGCGTTTGCAGGCAGAAAACAGGGCGCTGGCCCGCGTGCTCTCCAAAATCTCGCAGGGCTGCAGCCACCTGCCCGCCGCAGACCTGTAGACCCGCCCCCACCTCCCCTTACACCCCTCCTCATGCTCCATTCAGATCCGCCCACGCCCATATAAAGGCAGGTGCCAGCCTGTGTCTGAGCTAATGCTCCGCTTCCCTCTGTGCTTCCTGGGGAGGTTTTTGGGGCTTTTTTTTGTTTGTTTTTTTTGTTAACACGGTACAGTTATTGCTAAAAAAAAAAAAATCTACAAAATACTGTACATTTTATTATGTACTTTAGAAATTACTACAATATTTTGCACATTTATCAGTATTACAAAGTGTCAAAATTAAAACATTACACAAAATAACTTAATGAATTACATTTTAGAAATGTTGTTTCTTGAATTAAATTAATTGTTATTAATAAGAAATAAAAACGAATAATTTTTACCCATATTTTTATGAATGACGTTTTACAAATTATCAATACTAAAATGTATTTTCAAATTACTGCGAATCACACACTTACTGATATATTTAAAATATCTTTTTTTAGTAATAAATTGTGCTGTTTTTATTTTATTTTCATTTTTTTGAGCTTGTTTGAACTTATTTTTTTTAGCCCCTCCCCTCGAATGTGTTGCAGTGAAGTGCAGTTCCTTTTGGATGACTACGGCATCTTGCATGAGGTGCTTGACTGTTGATTTTTTGTGAAATCAAATATAGTTTCTCAGCTGTTTTTTTTTTATTTTGGAGACCCCTTTTTCCCTCCAGTCCCAGATTTTTTTTGGTTCTGGAGCTGAACTGCTGTTTGTGCTCTGCCTGAGGCTAATCTGGATTGCATGGCTTCTGGGAACTCATGCATTTTATTCCACAGATTGTCGCGGGCAAACGCTTAAATTACATTGGAGCTTTTCTACCATAATCTAGCCGATTGTATACAGAATATGAATTTTTTTGGATGCAATCTGTTTGCTGATAGGCCTCAAACACAGTAGAATACTTTTTCTCTCGTTTTCTTTTACTCCATTGTGTTTTAATGCATTGCTGCAGTACTCAAACTGTAAACCTCTCTCTTGGGAAGTGTCATTACATCGTTAAAATCTCATTTTCAGTGGCAAGTTTATAATAAGGAAGTTGTTTCTTCGCATTTCTTTAAAAACATTGAAAGTTTTTCAGTGGCACGCAATTTTTTTGCCTTTTTCAGTTAATATTTCATCCAAAAATTAATATCATTTACTCAACCTTAGTGTTATAAACCTGTATGACTTTCTTTTGTGGAAGTTATGTAGCAAAAAAATTTACTTACTGTTACTGTAAAACGACATAATAAGCAATAAAGGCAAAATAATAGTGGTACAAATGACTCTTGTTCTGTTTTAGGACATGTGAGGTCACGTAATGGCTTTTTGTAAGAAAAAAGGCGGAGAAGAAAGTCAATGCTTTTGTTTAACTTCCTTTAGCTGTTCAAAAATGGAAAGAAAGGGGGTGTACACTAAGATGACTTTAGTTTCTCTCAAATGATAATTTTTCGTAGCTGCTGCTTCCTTTTTGTAAACATGTTTGATTGTGTTTACAAAACTCAGTTTCCAGTTAGTCCAATTAGTAGTCTTCCTGACTTCAGTGGTGAAATCTCAGCTGTAGATCTCCACTTCAGCACTGTAACCTGAAGACTGAAGCGGGTCGGTATCGAGTAGCACTCGATGTTGTGGTTTATACAGACACTTTGAGCCGCTCTTGTGTTCCTGTCCCTTTGTTTATTCCATCCAGTCGAAGACACACAAAGAGACTCTGTGTGTAAAGAAAGAGAGAGAGAGGACCGTCTGGCCTGAGTGCTGTCCTCATCTTTACCCTTTATCTGAGAGTGCATGGCTATCGTTTCCCAATGAACTGCTGTGTGTGTGTGTGTGTGTGTGTGTGTGGATCTGTGGTTCCTTTTCTACCGAAATGGTGCTGGTTCTGGTGACAAGGAATCTGCAGATTTAGAAACGGGGGCTCATTTCCACTGATTTTAGAGCCAAATGATGCCACAACTTTGTTAGGGCTGGCTGATGTTATTGTAATC
>JAUMHR010000047.1:10570289-10590546 GCA_032361145.1 Enteromius fasciolatus | reverse complement strand
CAGGCCAAGTGATTAGCACACCTGATTCTGATCATTTGAATGGGTGAGCGAAAACTTTTGGTAATATAGTGTATGTCAGATGTAGAAATATATAGCTGAATAAAAGATAAACTCAGAGAACAACACTATAGATCTATAGCCTGTAGCTGCTTTATTTTAATTGGCATCATCGAGTCCCCTGGCAACAAGTCCTCATGAATCCTTTCATTGTCCACAAACTCATACAAAACATGTTTCTGACATAATATGTGCACTTGGGTCCAACATACGAATACCACTAGTAAAAATTACACATATACAATAATAATACCACAAAACCGGTTGATTACTGTAGTCAATACCAGCATTTGTGTTTATTTGCAATACAGCATGAACGCTATAAGTACAATGTCCCTAACATTAATTTATTAATTGAACACAACTACAAAATAATTACTAGCCTACGGAGAACTGCCCTTGATGCCCAAATGCAACAGCATTTGTACTGGACTCACTGGAAAACTTGCATTTAAAGTTATATTAAATAAACAAATAAAAACCGGATTCACAATCTGTCTAAATGTGCTTATCAGGGAAATGGAATATCTGTTCAGACCACTTGAGAAAAACCCTAAATTCATAATTTACCACTTTCTAAATTTCTGCATGGCAGCAGGACATCTTGCAGATCAAGGGGGTATATATACATACATATATACTATTAAAGATAATTGTGTATGATCAGAGAGTGAGAGATAAACCAAGGATATCTATTCTATTTTCTTTACAGGCACTTTCGTATTGCACAGATGGGAATATTTAATTTTTCCTGCATGCAGTACAGATGATGCATCTCTGCGAGGCTTATCAGTGTCTCGGATGCCCACATGCCAAGCCATCTCTAATCAAAATACATGCAGAAAATAATTACCAAGGTGGAGACTATCAGTTTTGCTCCTATAATTAGGCAGGGTTCAGAAAGGTTTATGACTCATTGATGATTACGGTTTCCTGTGTCCTCCATGTCAGATAGGATAAAGCAGAGATAAAGAGCGAGGAAGACAGAATGCTTTATTTATAGAATACTCTAGAGGCTTCATGTATATAAATTGCCCAGATTTTATGTGACATGGGACTTTATGATTAGCTATTATTAGTCCGCCCACACATCATTTATGAATAATAAGTGTATGCGCCACTAGCATTGACGCAGATCAGTGTTTGTAATAGAGATACATTGTGATTGGATTTTGAACATCAAATCTTTAAGTAAAAGGGCTGAAGAATTCTCTGTTAAATTCATGCTGGTAAAGCAGTGACCCTTATAACGTCCAGTGCCAACAAAAACACACACATTTGTATCAGTAACCCAGTGCACTCATGGTTAATAAGTTTATGCACCTATCCAAAAGCTGTCGAGCACATGTTCATGTCATATTAGATGCATAAGTGTATACTTTGCTGGGCTTGTGATTAATATTGCATTGACAGTATTTGCATTTATGTTTGAGATAAATGTGAGAAAAATGTAGTATAAGTACAGAAAATAAATTTTTGTTAAAAAAAAAAAAAAAAAAAACCCTGAATAAAATAAAATAAAGCCAGTCATTTAAAAAAAACAAAAAAAACAACAACATATATTCGTCTTTTTAAATGCAAATGAGCTGTTTCCTTTAGGGAAGAGGGATGTGCTTCATAGCAAACACCTCTGATACTCTACCCACAACAAAGAAAACATCTGCTTGTTTTTCATTAACACCTCTATCGCACTTTCGATGGCATGATATTTCAGTTCTATTCAGTGTATCATTTACATGCATTTTAAAGCCAGTTTACATTTCTGATATACAGCTTTTTGAAACACAGACATGAAGCACGCAAACAGAATGGCAGCTGTCACATGGCGCATGTCAAGTTAAGTACTAAGCTAAGTTCTTTTTCCTCTCAACTGTCAAAAACATGCAAAAGTATGTCAAAAACATACAGAGTTTACATAAACAGTGAGTTACACAGTGAGTTATGTCAAAGAAGGCAAACAGTATATTAGATCTGTTAAACATGGCAACAACACACTACTAAAACAACGTAACCCCTGTTATTTTATGGATTTCAAAATCACTTAAATAAAAAAAAAAATTATAAATTACATCTATTTCAGAATATGCTCATGGGAACTTATGGGAACTTATGCTGCATGTGCCATTTATTTACTTTAAGGGTCTAGCCATGAAACAAGCACCAAAACTTAATTATAAAACAACAAGGTCACAAAACTAAAGTTTAAACACACTTTCAGGCCGAGTTTATCCTAAAGGCCTTGTGTTTGCATGTGTGTGTGGTGTGTTTGTATAGAGAAATACTGATCAGCTGCCATATTAACTTTAATCAGGTCACACTGTAATAGAATGCTGCACTCCCCGCTGCAGGAAACAGGCTTAATTAAGTCGAATCTGTTTTTCATGACGTTCCCCGTAAGTGAATTAGCCGCATAGACACTCACCAGGCCGCATTAGTTAAGGTTATTTTATTTGTGTCTGTTCTGCCTAAGTTTAGCACAGTAGTTGTTGTTGTTTATAAGCGTGGTTTTTTCTGCTTTTGTTTAATCTATTCGTGCGAAATAATGCATTTCATATTATGCCATGT
Source organism: Enteromius fasciolatus (assembly GCA_032361145.1). Classification (NCBI taxonomy): domain Eukaryota; kingdom Metazoa; phylum Chordata; class Actinopteri; order Cypriniformes; family Cyprinidae; genus Enteromius; species Enteromius fasciolatus. The sequence goes on along the minus strand of JAUMHR010000047.1, from coordinate 10,587,924 downwards.
TGGATTTGCTCTGTTTGTTTTTGTTATAGTATATGGTTTTGCACATATGCACAATAATATGCTGTACCACATTCATACCATAGACATTTTTTCTTTGGCGTAGAGTAGAAAGCAGAAAAAGAGTTAGTTAGCAGATCACAGCCAGTAAATAAAAGGACAGAATACATAGCATATATACATGTGTGGATTGCATACAAAAAAAAACAAAAACAGATGTGAACAGAAAGTCCCCCAAAGACTAAATGTACAAGGCTTTATTGGCTATGTATTTGTGTGTGATTCATCTTCACACATATACGTATGTGACTCTGTGCCCAAAGAAAGCACACATTCCTCTCTGAAAATCATCCCAAGAATGAAACAAAGAATTATGGCACATCATAATCTCTCTCTCTCTGTCTCTCTTCTTATTCTCGGAGTTTGAGTGTAGTACAGAACGCAGAGTGACATGTACAAAGGAGAAGCAATTCCACAGACTTTTTTCCCTTTTTCCTCTCTCTCTCATCTTTTGAGAAGATAGCCCTATTCTTTTTTCCTCTGAAAGCATTCATCTCTTTCTGGTCAGGACAGTGCATCTGTCATATGAGCCCTTGGGCACAAAGAATGCGTGAGGGGTCAAAGATCTAAACTCCCACAAATCTCTAAATGCCGGGCTGAAAGAGGCCAGGGAGGAGATTTTCCTTTTGGTTCTTTTCCTTCTTTTCTCCCCCTCTGCATCATGGCATATATTCTTGAGCAATGGCTGTTTAATTTGTTATTATATTATTTTCATTATTTCTGTTTTAGCAGACAAAGAATCCCTTTCAGCAATAAATAAATAAATAAATGAAAGTATATATATAAGTATATATATAATATATAATAAAAGTAAATAGTAATATTAATAAAAACAATAAATATGCATTTTAAACATTATTTTAGAGAAATAATATCCTACATGAATATATATATTATATTTAATAAATGCCAGATTATAATTATGCCTTCAGCAAGGTAATATAGGGGTTGAGGGTAAGAGGGTTGACAGTTTAATTTGACTTTACAAGCTTTGTGCTCAAGGTCGAGGAACTGCAAGGTGCTTCTTAGAAAGAAATTTCATATTGAATTCATTAAAGTTTTACTTTGCAGTGATTTTTTAATCTATCTATCTATCTATCTATCTATCTATCTATCTATCTATCTATCTATCCATCTATCCATCTATCCATCCATCCATCCATTCATCCATCCCCAGCATAGCAGACATACTGTGCAATGTAAAATAGTGCATATACAATGATGTTGTATTATTATAAGAGCAAAAGAAAATTAAACTAATGTGAAATTATATAAACTAACAGTGCAGGGTAAATACTAGATATTTTTTCTAATTTATAATTATTCAGAGGTGGACATGAGTGAAGTATTTACTCAAGCTTTACTCAAGTAAGCATATCTGTTTTTCTTTAGAAAATGTTTACTTCACTTTATTCCATAAAATAAAAAGTTGTTGGTATTTATTATTACTATTACTTTTAATAGTCTACTTAATAACATTAAAAATGTAAATAAAATGTGTTGGTATTTATTATTGTTATTGCTTTTAATAGTATACTTAAGAACATTAAACATGTAGTAGCTTCTTTCTTGTACTCAATTAAAACTTTTAACTTTTACTTGAGTAAAAGTAAGAAAGTGCTAGATTTGTAATGCAATTTAGTATTAGATGATTTTTAGCTAAAGTGAAAAAGTAGCCACAATAATTTGCTTCGGGATGTAGTGAAATAGAAGTTTTCTAAAAATCTCTCGATCTACCAATAGTGAGGACAACTCTCTATCGCCGTCCTTTCGGCTTTTTCCGTTCATTTCCGTGGCTACTCGGAAACTCCTCAGATGAGGGGCAGGACTCGGCGGTCGAGTGCGCCTGTAACTAATCCAGTTCATTCCACCGGATCAGTTCACCTGGACTCCTGACGAACGTTCATGCGCGGAGCAGGTGAGCTTCACCGGTTACTAGCACTTACTTGGCAGTTTTTAAGTCTTTTAAAGTGAGTTCAAAACAGTTACGATCAACTTTACACGCGAACTTTGTGATTATTTTAAAACAATCTCCAAACACCTCTGAGGAATGCGGCGAATCTAAGCTGCGATATTTTGTTTGTGTTTACGAAGTGATTTGGGCGGCACGAGACAATCTAAAAAGGAAACCATGGCAACAGGAGGATTTAAATCTAACAGCGCGACGGACTTTCTGGAGGAATGGAAAGCAAAGCGTGAGAAGATGAGAGCAAAGATGCTTGGAGATATCGCCGCCGCCACCGGGAGAACCACCGAGTTAAACAACAACGGCAGCTCGGTTAACTGCGTCTCCCCCACGTCCTCCTATCCGGTGTCTCGCTCTTCCTCTTCGACCGCTTTGAAGGACGAACCGAAGAAACCCGAGCTGCCCGGGGAAAACTTGAAGAAGACGCCGGAGAAAGCGAGTGGTGTCCCGCAGGCGGAGAGCTCGAGCCCCGCTGGTGTGGATGACAGTGATAAGGAGAGTCCCACACACAGCAAGAGCAAAGAGAAGAAAAGCTCAGGACCCAGCGCCAGAAAGGGCAAAGGACAGATAGAGAAAAGGAAGTTAAGAGAGAAGAGGAGGTCAACAGGTGTAGTCAGCATACCGTCCAATGAGGTGAGTTCACTTGTTTTAAAGTTAACCATTTCATCCAGGTAGCAGTATGAGATGATATTTATAATCCCACTACTAGCAGACAATACAATTACGTGTTTTTTCAATGTTTTACTTCCAAAAGCACGGTGATACTGTTATGTTTTGTATGAGAATGCCCTTTTTCTACTGGGTGGCCTTCATAGCACACATTTATGTGGACAAATGTTAGCCAAACTTTGTAGATTAGGTACAGTGTTACTTGGTTGTATATAGACCATATGCTGAGTTGCAACCAGGTTTTGTAAATTAAGTACAAATGCATATTTGGAGGCCAACACGGTCCATAATGTTTTTGCATTTACACTGAAGGATTAACTATTAATAAGCTGTGTATTTGCATGTTTTTAATGAAGCATATGGTTCTGTTAGCCATCATGCTATTTTCAAACCGTATTTAAAGCTTGAGTAAATTATATCTCAGCTCGGAGTAGGAGTTGCAACCATATTTAGGCCTACTTTTTTTTTTTTTTTTACTACATTTAATATGTAGATCTTATTAACTTAGCCCTATGCGACTACATACATTCATGGAAATACCATAGCACCTCTTTTGTAAGTGATCTGTTAAACCATTTGTGCCAAACTTGCACGACCACATTTGCTTACATAGACACAACTCCAGCCAAGTTATGTAACTTAAGTAGAAAAAGCTTTAATCTGAAATCCATCTTTAAATGTCACTCCATCAGTTCACTCGCATGCCTTCCTTATGTAATGTATGTGAAATATCTGTTCAGTGCATGTTCCCCTCCAAGCAGCTCTCACATAAATCAAGACTAGAAGGCGCTGAGTTTGATCACTAACAGATTGGGATAATATTATACATATTTTCTCCATGTCATGATTTATAATGGCCGTGGTTTGCAGAATAACGTTCTGTATCATGTGATGTAGATAATGGAGAACATGGTACGGCTGTTACTCTAGTTTAAGAAACTTCAACTGATCTGTTTACCATAACAGTTGGCCAACTTGACTCATAAGTTTCACTGCTGTCTCAACCCGTCACGTTCCCACGCGGGAGTAATAGGAGGCCTGTTAGTGTAGTATGCCATTGTAGTACATACTGGAGCTGTGAATGCCTGTGTACCACCCAGCTCCGCTGCCCCGTAGATCGTTACTGTTGGAGGCTGACCAGTATGTCTGCTTGGGCTGAAGACATCCTGTCATTAGCCTCTTGCGCTGTGCCAAGGTAAAGTAGTTTGGGAAGTGGGCGCAGGCCAAGACTTAATGTTAGGGTGTCTTTGAGAGATAAGTGTGCTAGTATACACACTCATGCCCCATGGTCTCTCTGGGGCTGTAACTGCGAAAATGGATATGTGGGGCTGGTTAAATTATTTAGCATTTTGACACCTCATTTTTATTCTGTCTGGGGTTGTAGCGAGGGAGCATGGCATGCAGTTCGAGCGCTCTATCTAGTGTGTAAGCGTGAAGGGAGTTAATGGCTGTCTAAACACATTCAGCCAGGGTCCCATCACCTGAAACTCTCATTTATGCCTAATATGGTGGCCAACCATATGTCTCGCACCTCTTGTACATATCAAACAGGTCCAGTGTCTGCTTGGTTTTTGTCCCTTACTTACCCTTTCCTGAACTGCTTTGAGAACAGATATGCTGTAAACCAGACATTTGGACTTTCCGTAGCTCGTTTCCATCTACTTCCTGCTGTGGCTTCAAATTTATAGGGCTCATTGTTCCACCGTGTGCATTTAGCAGCTCGCTGCGAGTTATTGGACTCTCGCTGAGCCTCCCAGTTCTCTGGCCGAAACCTAAACTTCCTGCTGTCTTTGCGATGGGCACTGATAACGCCTATAAAGCCAACCCCTTTGGCTCAGAGTAATAAGTAATTAATTGCTGGTGACTTTGCAAATGAGCATTTTAAACACCTTTAAGCAGACCTCAGCCTTCTGGATATGTGTATGTCCCCACTGTAACTTTAATCCGTAACATGTTTGCTCAGTAATACAGATCTGAAAGTTCATGTCACCAGCCAGAATGTTTGATAAATGTTCCCTTGCTACGTATGTTTAGCTAGGGTGACTGAGAAGTTTGTTTTAATTTCTGAGTGTTTGGACCAGCGCGGCTCTAATAAATGCAAATGCTATTGTTTGACATCTGGCCGAGTCTCAAACTCCTCACGACCCGATAGGAGATAAAAGCCTCCATGTCCGGTCTGCTTGGCGGTTTTCCATTTAAATTTCCAAATCCAGCATAAACAGCGACATTCTCAACTTTATGTGGCGTGAAAACCTTGAGCTGGTGAGACCTGGAGATGAACCTGGATACGACTGTCCATCAGCAGGGAGATCATTTTATATCTGGATGGAATTCACAACCCTGAGAAACAAATATTTATGATTGTTTCTTGATGAAGGAGTTGCTAGTGGCAAATAGCCGGGTGTTTTTTTTTTTTTGTTTGTTTTTTTTTTTTACTTTCTGAGAGGAAGCTTGGCAAATCTAAGCTCTAAAGAAGACCTACATATTGCAGCGCTGAAAGAGATCATAAGTTACAGTTTACGCTTTTACGCCCTTGGGAGTTTGCTGTACATTTGTGACATTTGAACAGGATGCCTGGCAGATGTTTGGCATCAGGAGCAGTCATGTGGATGAAGAACAGTCCTTAACATTTCCTTATCTTCTGTTTCTGGTGACGTGTAGGGTCTGGTTAACCAAACAAGGCCTTCGTACAAGCAAATCACGACTAGAGGAAGTCGAAATGCTTCTGTTGAAGCACTGTTTTCTTGCTCTGTTTTGAACTTGCAGTTGTTGATCAACTTATTGTTAGCGGTCGGTGACCTGTTGTTAAATGTCAAAACATTGGCACTTCGATTAACTACTGTTTTGTAATGTCAAACATAAAAAATTTGGTTTTGCAATTTTATGACATTCTACATTTGCCGTTGTTGGCAACGGTCTACTGCCTGGAACGAGGCTTTGCCGGCTAAACAAGCATGGGACGGCATGTTTTGCAGTCACCATTTTTTCCAAACAAGGTCACATAAACACTACAAATACCTCTGAGATTCAGTCATGGGTAAGCAAGGTAAGCAACCAGCCATTAACACTTTCTCCTTTTGTTTTTAGGACATTCCAGGCTATGTACCAAGCATAGTGGAGTATTTTTGGTAGTCTTTTCTACCTTTCTATTTATTTGTTACCACTGATATTTGTACTAGAGGCTACACTGCATTCATGTTCTCCAACAGACGTGTGATGCCATTAAGTGAAGATTATGTGCAACTCAAGTCTTTATAAAACCGGTGGAGCCTCACTTTATACTCGGGGTCCTGCTGTGAGGCTCTGGGAAGGTCCCTTGGACGTCAGGCCTTGTTAATGTACCACTCAACAGTCAAAGCATGATGCACTACATCCATTTAACTGTCGGACCAAATCAGCACACATAATCGAGGAGCTGGAATGCAATGAGACCAAGAGTCCCTGTGCTGGCCCACTGAGTGGTCACCCTTCTCCTCAGATTAGGTTTCCCTCCGTCTTACCTAGCTGTCCGGTCTTTTCAAGCATGAGGCAGTCTGACTCACGTTCAGTTCAAAATGTATGCTTGTTCTTGTTTATGATGCATGACAAGCATTGCCATTTTCTCTGCGTGCCACAATCATTTCCGTTGCGTGTCGTAATGATGCATATGTGATGATAGCGCCAACTTTTGCGTTTGGATTGGTCTCACTTAGGAACAGAATGGTCACGGTGTGTGCACATGAATTAGCTAGCCGGTTGATTGTGACAGTTGTGCGTTCATTACTCTTCCTCATTGGTGTAGACGGTGTATAGGCATGAACTCTATAAATAGCCCCTTTCCAGGCTTGTGTGTTTAGACTCGCTTTTTTTGTTTGCTTGAGAAATATCTTCGTGCTTTGTCAGCGACGCAGTGACGCATTGCTGCAGATTGAGTCATCACTTATTAACTTGCACCAGACACCACATAGAGAATGAACTATATGACCTGTTGCTCTCTCAGTGCAGCCCGCTCTTATCAAGCGTATTTGTCGGTGCTCAAAAGCGGTTGCTTCTTAGTTAAATATTTGAAGCCTTTATTATCAGTGGGCAGAGTTCAAAAGAGGAACAAATACGTTTTTTTTTTAACCGGTACCGATAAGTTGGGGAAGCTACTGTGAGCTTCCCAAGCAAGTCATATTTACATTTTTTGATTTTAAATACGTTTTTAACCACACATGACATGATAAACCAGTTAGCAATTCAATTATAAAAAAATGTTCATGTGTGTGTATATCTTATTATATTTATGTCCGAGCCCGGCCCACGTCCGACAGAGCAGTAACCGAACCCGACCCGAGCCCGACAGGCATTAAAACTTTAAAATGAGAAATTTATGTCTGAGGCCGATCCCAGCCCAACAGTTTTAAAATCTATTTTTTTTCTCATACTAATGATACATGCACTTTTTTGTGTGGAAAGCCCATAAAACTGAATTGTTTTGCATACGCTGAAATGTCATTTGACCGAAGCAGTGGTCCTCATGCATATTAAACATCTAATAGATGGATAGATAGAGGCTCTTTGTTGATAGAAAAGATTAATTGTACAATGTCGCCCACACAAGATTCTTTTAATTGTTTTGTGTATAATATTGTCAGCATTTTCATGTCAAGCCAAGTTGGAATTTACAGAATATAGTGTCCTACAGTGTGTGCACATACACAGAATATTTGAAGCTGTAATAATATTTCATATTACAGTTTTTGCTGTCTTTTTTTATCTTGTAAATGAAGCCTTGGTGCGCATAAAAGGCTTCTTTAGTGTCAATCCGTATTCAACAGGAAGCACAAACACTTTGGCCAGTGGGCAGTGTGAAAAATTGCATTCTATGTGTATTTTTCAAGCAAGTGCAGAACACTTGGAGAGAGATGTCAGCGTGCTTTTAATGATATCGGCTAACATATTGTCGCACAGGGATTATTTACACGGCTGCCTGTTAGCTTTGATTGTGTGCGAGCAGAAACGATGATTATAAAACGGAGTGGATTTGGCCAGTAGTTGTTTGTGAACATTCCTTTCAGCAGGGCGCTTGGTATGAGTCAGTGGTAAAACCAGGCCTCTCTGCGTGATTAGGCATTATCCTGTCTGCGTACATTCACCACTGCACAACAAGACAAACCAGCTCGCTTTTTGCTTTCTATTTTTCTTTTCTTACTATCCTCCTTTGATCTTTCCCTCCTCCATCTGTCATCTCTCACTGTGTCTGTTTTCTCTTTCTGTCATGTGGTGTAAAGCGTGCTGATAGGTCGGTATTTCAGGATCTGAAATCAGTTTTAAGATACTTGTTTATTATAGAAGCAAAGAGCAGAAACCGAGAAAACAATATATAGTTGAGTCATTGTTACAGTAGTTTTTATTGCCAGTTGTTTTTAGTATTCATGCCGTATTCATGTCAAGGTCATTTGATAAGGTGTGCTTTTAAGACACCTTTTTTTTTTAATGACCAAGTGTTCTTTAAGAGTCTGTTTTAAATTATTGTTGAATTGATGGCACAGTGATGAAGTGATGACAAAATAATGTTAATCTAGTGTACAACGATGTGTTACAGAAATGTCTTAAAAAATGTACTATGTAAAGTGCCTCTATTATGGGTAATGAAAAGTTAATATTTTGGTTTTGGGAGTCCCCCAACAACAGGTTGACTCATGCAAGGTCAAAAAACACTTACATTGTCTTATAATATGCATTTATTTTTACTCCGCTTTCAGATTTAATACTTTAAATATGTTTAAGATAATTTGCACTGCAGATACCAATGTTTTCTGTTGAGCGCCCATTGGTAATATGTACTTTGGTGCTAGTTTTTCGAGTAGAAAAGTAAATTAAACTGATTATCAGTGCTATTACTTTGCTTAAAAAAACTGGCTTTTGTTTGCTGTATGATAAAATTGGTGGAAAATTGAAGTAAATTGAAAGTACTTGCGTTAAAGGAGGATCCTCAACCAGATCTAGAGAGCAGACTATTATAGAGACTTTGATGTTGTGCTCTTTTGATGTGGACCCTTTTGTTTTAAACAACCACTCACAAAACCCTAGCATCAGAAACACCCAAAACACTAGCAACGGCAAAGCAGCACACTAAAATCCACTCATGACGTCTTAGCAGTTGTATAGCAATTCCATACAAATCTCATACAACTTTGTAGCACAGTGGTGGCAAGTTTTGCAAAGACAAGCACAGCTCCAAGTTGCATTCATATTTTTGGGGCCTTGTCATCGCATTTATGAGTTCTCCGGCATGCCGCCTCGTGTCACATCTCCATGGTTACACCTCAGACTTTGATCTCAAATAAATGTTTGCGTTGTTGCCAAGCTATGACACCGAGTGCCAGTGGGGCATTGGAATAAAACACCATTTGTCCTCTCCTCATTGTTTCGAGTCACATTACTGAGCATAACAGCCTTGAAGAATGTAAAAATGTGCAGAACAATCATAAACGTGACCTTTTATTACCGTATGCATTCCTAAGCTTGAATAAGGATTTAAGGTGACTTTCCTTCATTAAAGTCGCATTTGTGTCTTGACTCTGCTTGTTAACTGTTAGCGATTTGTTTGACCAAAGGCTTTAAAGAATGTGGATAGTTTCTAAAGTCCACAACGTCTTCCATACCACGTAACTCAGTGTTTGAGGAAGCCAAATAGAATCCCCAGGGATCAGCTTTGAGGAAGAGTATCTGTGAACACATCAAAAGACAAACGAAGAGCAGAGAAGCTTTGGAATGTAACTGGCAAACTTAGAGCATCAAATGAAAACGTGCCACCAAAAGCTCGTAAGAGTTTGATCATGAACTATCTAAAAGAACAGCCACAGGGTTATCCTTTGAAGGACGTGCCCGTGCCTCCTAGTTTCTATTAAAGTAGTTTTATCCGTTGGGTTGACCATTTCACATCAGTGCCATGTTTTTTTTTTTTTAATTCTGCCTTTAGAAATGTCCCACTTTTCACTTCTAATGTTGGACTTATAAGGTTGTTGCATTCAAATGCTTTGTTGTTGAAAGGAATTGAAATCAAAGGATGATAGGAAGCCTGTTTCTTGGGTAAATTGTTTTTTTAAAACCAAAACATTATGGAAGCTATTTTGTCAGTTTCCAATGAAGTTTGAATGAAATGAAGGATCCCATTCAATGGCAATCATACAAACTTTATAAAACTTTACTCACTCAGAAAGCAAAGTAGATGTAAAACAAATAAATCTTGACGCTCATTCCAGCAATGTTTCTCTCCTCCAGCGTGTTGAACGTTTATGGCCCAGCCAACACGAAAACACAAGTTTGTCCCAAGTTTTCTGTACAACTAGAAATCATATAAGCATTTACAATTAGCATCAGACTCCATCAAAGTCTTCAAGTTCTGCTATTTCTTGACCCATTCATTTGAATTATCCTTTAGCTGTCGTGAAAGTATCTGTGCTGGTGGCATTCACTTTTATGAGCCTTCATTGTGTGTTTGGGCAAATGCTTAAATATTCCTTTCACCTTGATCTACACAAAGTCTTGTTTTCGGGCATTTGTCTGGGCCTTGCCTGTTAACCTCTAGACCACAATTGACAAGAGAGGTTATGGGGTCAACTTCCTAGCCGACACCTGCTAATCTTGAGGCCTTCCAGAAGAGTGAGTCAGAAGAGGCTCCAAAGATAGCACACAGAAGCAGAGTCATTGTTCTCAACCACTGGTTTTCCTTTGTAGCAAGGTATGTGTTTAGGGTGATGTGGCAGCTCTACGTCAATGCCTGGAATATCAGTCTTTATATTTATGCTGCAGATGGAATATGGTGCTTTAGAAACAGCATGTTATCAACCAAATATCAGATGGCATCTGGTGCAGGAATGTTGATAAAGTTCCCCCGCCCAGGGCTGAGCACTGTATAAGTGACAGGTGACTTTGTGCTTAAAGGATGGTGTTGACGGTGCAATGAAGTTCTACCCTATGCTATACGTAAATGACAGTGCATCATCAAAAATGTGACCCTGAAACACAAAACCAGTCATAAGGTGATTTTTTTTTTTTTTTTTTTTTTTTTTTTAAATTAAGGTTTATACATAACCTGAACGCTGATTAAATAAGCTCTCCATTGATGTTTTGTTTTTAGGACATGACAATATTTAGCCAGGATACAACTATTTGAAGCTGAAATCTAAATCAAATTTGGAAGTTGTCCAAATGAATATTCTTTAAAGCACTTTATTTAAATAGTCCACTTTAGACATTCTACTAACCGCAAGTAACTGTCCAAATGCATGTCATCCAGTAGTCATTAGAGCATTTATAGACTGTTAGCTTAATAACTTTGCAAGTATATGTCAACTTATTCTACTAACCCTAAACCTACCCTAACAGTCTACTCTGAGAATCATGTAGTTACAAAGTTAGGTATAGTTAGTGGAACGTTTAAAGTGGACTATCAAAATAAAGTGTAGGCTAACCCATACATATTACTAATCAACATTTTGATATATTTTCGGTAGGAAATTGACAAAATCTTCATGGAACATGATCTTTACTTGATGTCCTAATGAATTTTTGCATAAAATAAAAATGGATAATTTTGACCCATACAGTGTATTGTTGGCTATTGCTATGAATATACATGTGCTACTTCTGACTTTGGTTTTGTGCACAAATAAGAGTCAAGTTCTAATGCCCTACAGCTTTATCAGGAAATACAATGGGTTATGAAAGTCTTATGAAGTTATCTCTCACTTGTTCCATTCTGAAGTGACGTGTTCGTCTGTGAACGATGCAACTGCACTTCCTGTTTCACTGTAGTATTCAATATGAACAACCTAATCCTGCTCTTTATGGACCCACTGAACTCACCCAAACTTGTGAGATACTCTGGGTATTTCACTGAAATCCTGTAGAATGGCCTGCTACATATTGATAACCGTCAATAAAAATCATGCCAGCACTTTTTGTTCAAAGTAATCATTGCAGGCTGTAGGTTTGGTCTGTTTGAGCAAACGTAAGGCTAATTGATATATTATTTAGTATAATAAATAACCATAATGACTATATTTTTTGTTCGTTTAAGATTATTTTATTAGACTGAACTTGGGCAGGTTGGAATCACAATATTAGATGTGCAGTGAGTGATCGATCTTTGATTGGAATGTTGCTCTGTTGATTGACGGGGTTGATATTCCAGATGTTGCCCTGAGAAAGAGAGAGAGAGTGGTGTGTCCTGCTTCAAGTAAAGGATTGACATTAAGATTAAAGTTTAGGAATTCCCCCTTTTCCTCCCATTTAATTTCCTTTCCTTCTGTTACTCGAAACTCTGTTTAAACTTTGCTTTAAACCTATTGATCTTTTTCTGAACTTCATCTTGGATGATACACCTTCCGCTGTTTAGAGCTTTCAGCTTTTATTCACAGTTGATTGGTTTTCCTAGCTCATTTATTTTATTTAATTTTTTTGTCAAGTATTTGTAAGCTGCCTCTTTCTGTCCTTTCTTCAATCAGAGGCAGACACTAAATGATGCATAACCATCACACAGCCCTGTTTTCCCTGGATATTCATCTTGGATTTTCATCATGTCCGTATCGATCCTAAAGGCTTCCTTCTGCTTTCAGCTTTTCATTTTTCTCCCCATCCTCCCTTCACGGCCTTTCTCAGTTGATACTGCAGTTGGATTCTGGACTTGTTTAACCTTCAGACAAAATGTTTATTCTTGTCTGCTCTTGCTCATCTTAAATGCCCAATTTTATCTTTCACTGTTCTTGTTTCACTCCTATTGAGAAACAAACGTACCTACATCTGGTTACCTTCAGACCAGTTAGTGGCTTATGTATTTGGAAAAACTGGATTCTAATCAATATTTGTATATATGCCATGTATGTTGTTTACATGAATTTTTAACCCTTTTAAGCCAGACTCTATTGCAATAAATTGAGTCATGTTGTCAGTAATGTAGAGCGATCCTAATTCGTCAATTATAAGGCTTCATGAAGAGTACTACCTTTTGAAAGCAGCTGTCTGTATACAGTGTTAAATTCAGTGTGTTTTGGAACCCTATCTAGTAAACACAGACTATGTGGTTTGTCTAAATAAGAGAGGAAGACAGAATATGAGAGATATAAACATTTATTCCCTCAATTGGGACAGAGCCAATGACAATTCAAGCACCAGACTCAGGGTATGTGACCGATGACAGCAATATTATTACTTCTGTGTCAGATGCTAGCCAGATGACCTTATATACTTCCTCTAATGAAGTTACTGTCCTTAGTTTACATCTGCTAATGGAAAAATGAGTTAATTTATTACTGGAGAGACGACTTTGGCCTATTTACATTACCAGTCTCTGTTTATTATAATAGCAGCAGCTAATGTCGTATCAGAGATTTACTAATACCTTTGTTTTAGCATTCTTATAGCTATTGCTAACAAACTGACTGGATGATAATGATGTGCCTTGCATGTGATTCACTTATAATCATATGTTTTGACTGTTTCCTGTCATCTTTTTTAGGGTTTGGTAAGCTTGACGAAGTTGTTGGCCAATGATAGATAGGGAGTATGTATTTAACACTAATATAACCAGTGGGCGTTAATTACGCACGCCAACCAAAGAAAGACCAGCTGTGTTTTTGTTAGATACAGATTAAGAAGTGTGTTTTTTTTTTTAAATTTTTATATTGGGTAAACGTCAGAAATCCCAACCGTGAGACTGCAGTTATACCCCTTCAAGTATTACCATGCTGACGAGAAGTGGCATTGCAAACATTACCATACAGGTGCTTAGTCTTCCCCTCTCCCAGCATTCTGATTGGATGAGGTAGGTAATACTCAAGCGCGATTTGAAGGTGACTCATGCTTCTGTGTCTGTTAATGTTGGAACACAATGGCCTCCATACACAGAAGCCCCTTGTGGGGAAGGCCGAGCATGCTCCAACGGTTCCAGCCCAAACCGCTGATTAACACCGGCCTGAATCTGAGAAAGCACATGGAATGCTCTTTGGCTTGCCTGGTATGCAGGTGTATTGTCCCTCTTGCTCTACTGACAGACGTGAAAAGGATGTGTACAACATTGTCCTCTTTTTGAATAATGTGTTATTATTCTTCTCGGCAAGATAAATCTTTGAAATGAGAGCTTTGAGTGTAGCACAGCCTGTTTGCCACATGTTAGATTTCTTGGAGGAAAAGCACTTTTACAGAGTTCTGTATTTTTGCATGGTGCACCAGATTCCTACACTAGGTTTAACCAGTTAATCAGAGGGCTTTAACCACTGTCTGCTTTAAATGAAGGGTAGGGGATTTTCGAGAGGCCAGCAATTGCAATCTAGCTTTGAAAGCATAAGATCTTACCCTTCCTGTAAATCACTCTCCAAAGCCACGCCTCCCTATAAAACACGTGAATGGCTATCCAGCGACACGATTCAAGACTGCGTTGGTGGTGGATTGAATGCAATTCTGCCAGATTACCTCATTACAGTACAAAACGAATGATAATACAATAACACCCTGCATTCTCTCTCGGTCTGCAATGGCGTAATGGAAGACACTGATGATGTATCATATCTGTGCAAACAGAGGTATACAAATAAAGTTTATCCTATCCTATCCTATAAATATGTTGACCGGCAGATAGGACACCCTATCATAGCCCTTGGACCAAGGTATATGATTGGATGGATTTTTTTATAGCCTTCCGAAGACAATATGAGTACAACTTAAGTCACTTAAGTTAAGTCAAGCTTTTGTGTCATTCCTCTAAAGGTGTGGACAAAACGAGAAACCATGTCTCACAGGACCATGGTGTTAAACATAAATATAAACCTAGATGTAAGAAACTATTTTTTAAACATATACTGTACATACTGCATCTAGTGTTTTGTTTATTTTCATGTTCTTGCATGTTTGTGTAACTTGGCAATTGCCAATGGCGTGTGAAGACACTTTCAACCAGCTTTTTCAACTTTTTTTTTTTTTTTAAAGACAGTTCATCTATCCTGCTTTTAATACTGTAATAGAAGATTGAAAAGAACAACTGTTCAGACACCGCATCTGATTTTCAACTAAACTAATTTTCGCAAAAGATTTCAGTCAATTGAAAATACATTTTACTATTTTCTGCCTGGGTGAATAATTCATTTCATGAACTGCTGAAAATACTTTGTACTGTTTTGTTCCATTTGACCAGATATATATTATATATATGATGGCACTTTGAAAATGTTAGACAACTGTGTACATGGGTGTAGATTATTCCTTTTGAATTATTTATTTTTTTAAATGACCATAAAACTCTTTAGATTTTAGACATTATGGCATATTGAGCGTCTGTCCTTCTTGACTTGACTCGAAAATTAAAATTGTGACTTGCGGTGACCTAGCCCAGCTCGTTTGTAGTGCTGAGTAAGAAAAGCTAGTAAAAAGTATTTGGATAATGATGAGTTTGCTTTATGCCTCAAGCAAAGTTCAGTTCCCATCACACCCCACTCCCAGTGTCTCTCTCTGTTGCTCATACTTTCTTTTCTTTCAGTATATGTCAACGCCCCTCTCTCTCCCTCCTACTTTCTCTCTTGTAAATTACTGTTTAGGCATTGACCTGCATGTTGGAAGTTGCCCTTAATTTTCTGTTTCGTAGCATGTCTGTGCATGTGTTCTGCTTGAGTTGGTGAAGTGAAAACACGACTGTCTCAAAAGCGAGCTAACGTTACTCTGGAGTCGCATTTAATTTTGAAGTCCTGGTAAAGACGACTCCGCTCCCTGCGGAGAGCTTAAAGAAATGCTTTCCAAATGTGTTGTAAGAATTGTGTTCACTTAATTAGTGGTGTTTGCCAAGGCAAGTATGATTATTATTGTTGCTCGTACTTAATGTTAAGGATTTAAGCAAACTCCTAACCCTAAGCATTAGGCTTACGCATTGTTTGTTCTACACCTGTGGTGCAATGGAACTGAATGAGAAAATGGATGTAAAATCCCACTTATATTTAACTTAAATTTGGTAAAAAAAAATGTTTTATATATATATATATATATATATATATAAAAAATAATATAATAATAATAATAATTTTATTTAGTTATTTATTTTAACCAAATTGTGCAGCCTTACCAAAAATAAACAAAAATATTTCAGAAAAATCACTATTTTATTAGTTAATGTTTTTACCCATTTTTCTTAAAGCTAACTTTAGAGTATTATTCATATATACTAGGCTATATATGTATATTTAATGCGGGCTCTTCTACATTCTTCCACAGACTATTTAAATACCATTTACCAATTGAAATGCCACATATTTAGCTTTTTCTTTTATATTTGGATTTGATTTCCTGCATGTAGTCAGACCTCAGACTGATGTCTGATATGTGGGTGGCCACACAGAGGTCATGGTTGTATAAATATTTACGCTTTTTGTTTCAGGGGCATGCAGATATCCCAGAATCTATTTGTTAGCATTGTTTGTTAACCCTTAACACTCTGGTCTTATCTTAATTAAATCGGCTGTCTGCATACGTAATAATCAGGTTTCCAAGTGAGTGGCCCCTCTCACTAAACCTAAACTCAATCTTGCTTGCCTACTTTCTCCTGCTCGCATTGCTATGTGTAAGTGCAGCTATGACAAAAACACCCAGATTGCTTTCCCATTAAATGTTAATGTTGTTGTCGTTCAACTATAAGAGTGGCGGTGCAATGTGATACGGTGAGCTTTGTCCAACAGTGTTTCCTATTGCTTCAGTTCATATGCCGAAGTGCTCATTAGTGCTATTTTCGGAAATGAACCTGTGGACAATAAATGAGATAAGTGCTATCATTTGGACCCTTTCATTTCACCTTCAACGTGTTTGACTTTCTTCCATCTGTGAAACGTACTTTACAGGAAGACAGTTTTCTAAATTTATTACAATTTATGCCTACTCTTAAAAAGTACAAAGCTCTCAGTGAGGCGTTTCCTAAAGATGCAAAAGCTAAAAGGTACAATAGGTTTACCACTAAATGCATTTGTGTTCCACTGATGAAAGTCGTACAGGTTTGGAATAACATGAGGGTGAACCATCCCTTTAAAAACAGCCTTTCTGTGCTAAAGGCTGAATGATGTTGTGGTCTTTTTAAGCATATGTAAGATGCAGTAGGTCGTAAAAGTACAGTGTCCTAGTTACCTCACAGCCCTGGACCTCACTGGTTTTCTCCATTCAACATTAAACTCTTATTATTAGAAGCTAAGTCAGAGCTGACCCAGAAGTGGCTCTGCCAAACCCACATTTTATAGCTTTCATCCATGTCCTCTGGAGCAGAACATCTCCTTCAGAACTGTCAGAATATTTCCCCTAACCTCTAATGGAGTTCTCACTCCCCAAGGTGCAACTTCTCAATCCATTATACTGGATGAGCTGTATCCGGGTGGCAGACTGTGGACGTGGGAATACCAACAGCCATCCTGCAGTCGCTCCACCAGGGTTATTGTTTGAGAAAGCTGGGTTCCCGTGGCCTAAGGGGGAATTGACCAGCCACAGTGGTGGTTTTCTCATGAAAAACAAATATTACTTGGCCCAAAGGCATTCTGTCTCTTTTTCTCTGTTTTTCTTTCTGTGTCTATTTTTGTTTTCCTTGGCATTTTTATTGCACATTCATGCTTATTGATTATTTATTGTAGCTTTAGGCATGTTATTGGCATGGTGGTAATGCAATGGCAGTTACTCTACTGTCTAAAAAAAAAAAAACACATGTATGTATGTATGTTTATGTGTATGTATGTATGTACATGTATGTGTATGTGTATGTGTATGTGTATATGTATGTATGTATACATGTATGTATGTGTATATGTTAGGGTTGGGCGATGTCGACCAATTTGGCATCGTACAATGTCTAAAGTGAAACATCGCGATGGACGATGATATTGTCGTCGCCATGGGAGGGGTTAGTTGTAACTAAAACACCAAGCCCCGCCCCACAACTGACAAAACAGTGTTCGCACG